>WBMV01016873.1:2301162-2713274 GCA_013396655.1 Campylorhamphus procurvoides | reverse complement strand
CAGGAACGGAGCTGGGCACGACCCCAGGCCGGCCCACAGCGGGGGTGAGGGCTAAATGAAAGAAGTACATGGTTGAAACTGGCTCTCAGCGTTGTCCCCAGCGCAGGCTCGTTACGGTGCCAGCACCAAATCACATTATGAGGAGAGGTATTGCTGTTTGGTACTCCGGTCTGCTCCAAGTGCGGACATGGGTGGTAACCCATGACAGGCTAACTCATCGATCATCAGCACTTCACACTATTCATACATATTAACAAACAAAGGCATCAGCAGTCATTGCTTACAAATTGTATACCTCTTCTCTTAACTAGTGCTCAACCCCCTGTTAGTCATATCTCTCACTTCTCCTGCTAATTAGTCCACAGACACAGTTCTCTCCATTTGAGTCTGGGGTCCATTGTGAGTAGGTGCTCAGGGAGTTGGTGGCTGTGATCTGCCACTGCTGGAATTACCTTTCCCCAGTTACTGCTCAGTCCTGACTTCACTCCTGGTGGCTCTTGTCTGGACAGCCCATTCCTCTTGGGATTGTGTTCTCTTTTCCTTAAAACAACAGATTAGCCAAGCATACGATGCTCACAATGCAACTGCTTAATCATAACTGTCCAGCTACAGCTACTGATTAAGGAATAAAAACAAAATTGCAAAGTGTGACTCAACCCCCTATTAAAATTTTGAGGGGCTTGGTATCATGAACAGACAAAAAACAAATCCAGAAACCAAACCACATCAAAAAAAACCCAAACATAGACAGGAAAAAACTAAACCAAAACACCAAACAAACCCCAAACTCTCTTTCCTGTCGTAGTTTATAGGTGAGTGCCACAGAGATGAGACCTGAATTGCTCTCTGGATCTGGAGACAGCCACGTCCCTCAGCACCAGGCTGGGTTCAGCACCAGTGCCCTCTGAGCACCTTCTTCAAGCTGTGTGCTGTGTCTGTCCTGCTGTCCTCTGCTCTCTGCCTGCACAGATCCAGCTGAGAGAGGTGGGAACTCACTCACAGCCTTGCAGGACCCACAAATGTGGTCCATAAACAAAGGTGGTTCATAACAGCCAAGTACAAACCCACCTGCAGCTCTGTAACCTCAGAGAGGAGCACGGGGGATCTGAGGGAGCGAGGTTCAGCTTTACTTATGCTGGGAAACTCTTTGCATCCTTTATCCATGAAGAAAAAGGACTGCCTGATAGGTTTTCATTCAAAGTGATTCTAAAGATCCAAATTAACTGTGGTTGCAAGGGGAAACTGCCTTTCACTTGTCTTTATTAGAGTGGAAAAATATAAGGTACTCCAAGGTTGTTGCTTGGCAGTGTGACAGCTGATAGAAGTGCCAGATACAGTTCTTTTGATTTTTGAAATGTGCTGCTTTTGTGTTTGGCAAGCTGGGTCAGGCCCATTTTTAATAGCTTATGGACACAGAATTGCAAAGCTGACAGAGATACTAGTTGCTATGAAAGCTGCACTGGGATTCCAGGCAGTGTGAAGTGTGCATTTGAGACAGCAATTTCTGGCCCCAGTGAAGCTGTCTTGCTTTTGAATTTTTACAAAGAGAAGGGGAATTGGTGAGACACAACAGATAAAGAGAAATACAGCCCATATTAGAGCCATAAAGTTTAATATTCTAATCTGCAATGAAAGAAGAGAAATGAGCATTACTGAAAAATAGGACAAAGGAATAGAAACATCTGTGCTGTTCTAATTAAATCACACTTCAACAAATCATGCATTGTTTCCTGTTCAAACCTCACCTAATAACAACTCTGTGGGAAAGAAA
Source organism: Campylorhamphus procurvoides (assembly GCA_013396655.1). NCBI lineage: Eukaryota > Metazoa > Chordata > Aves > Passeriformes > Dendrocolaptidae > Campylorhamphus > Campylorhamphus procurvoides. The sequence continues at coordinate 2,711,503 of WBMV01016873.1, read as the reverse complement.
ACCCAAACAACAAACCAAAAAACCAACAGCCCAAACCCAGCCTGGGTTGGTTCTGACTAATTCCCACCTTTTATTTGGAGGCAGTGTTTATGGGGGCACATTATCCCCCTGAAGTGCATTAATCCTTCTCTATGTTGCTCCTGTTCTACGTTGTTCCTGTTCTACATTGCAGTGACAGGACTCTCTCACCCATCAGGGTTTCCAGTGTTCCAGATGCTGAGTACTTTCAGGAGCTCAGGAGTATTTTTATCTTGAGACTCTCATAATGTGAAGTTCCTGAAGAGCTGATAGCCTGACTTCATCATGGATACCTCCTTACAACTGCTGGTGCAGAAACTGATCAAGAAATCTTGGTCTATTGAAAACTTGATGTGTAAAATATAATGTCCACTGGCTAAGATGGGTGCCTGAGGCCCTGGGATAGAAACCCTACGTGACCAGCTTTGAAAATGTAACACTAAACACCGTATAGGTACTGCAATGCTTCTTGATCTTTTCTGACTTAAATGTGAAATGATACAAATGCTGAGTCTATTCAGGATACTGCTCTGGAAGCCACTTTTTTACCTGTCTTTCATCTCTCTCCTCCAGATGCCTGAAACAGACCTTTACTTGCAGCTTTCCTGACACTGCCTATGTCCTGGTGAAGCTGTTTGCAGCTCCTTACTGCATTCTGTCCTCACTCCTGTGCTTTCCTCCTGAGACCTGCCCAGAGCTCTTGGCATGCTGCTTGTGACACCATCTGATTTCAACTCCTTGTAGCACTTTTCTCCTTTACAAGCAAACAGATCCTGTCTTGTAATGTTAGAAGCATGTTCTTTGTTTCCTGTTTGGTTTTTCACTTGCTCTCTCCTTCCTGGACTCTTGTTTTGCATTTACCTGTCTGAGCCATACTGGAATAGCACTCTTTCTGGTTTGGGTGTTGTAAAAAAATGTCTCAGGATCATCTCACCAGCCCTCTGTATATCAAGTGTTACTTAGATAGTCTTAGGGAATATGTGAAGATGGAACAAGGCCCTTGGAGGTGTCAGCATCTCCCTTAAAATGTTCCTTTCTGGTTGAGGTTGAGATTCATGACCAGGGCTGTAGGGAAAAGCTGTGCCACTGAACAGTTACATGACAGGACGTAGAAAAAGGAATTCATCTTCGAAATTGCAAGCTGGCTTATGTTGCTGTGAGCGAGGATCTGCTCTGGCAAGAAACAGTAGATTATTTTGTGGGTAGCAGACGTCTGGCTGGGCACGCCTGCGTTGGGAATGAGTCAGAGCCACTGATGCTGTACATAACTGATGGACTTGCGCTATGAGCTAACCTTTAGCTCGAGTTCTCTCTCGCTTAACGTCATCAGGCAGGGATAAAGGCAGACTCGGGCCGGGGGCAGCACCGCTCCTGCCGGGGCCGCGGGGCTGGTCTGCCGGGTTCCCCTGGGGTGAGATTCGGCACTGAGTGCGCTCCCGGACAGATGGCTTTCTGAGCACTGTGTGTCGGTTCAGTGGTCTTGTACTTACAGCCCAAAAACTGACAAGCTTTCACACGTATTGTTCCCTCAGAAAGCCTCGATATCGACTCTAACTTGTGGAGGGCTATTCTGTGCATTTTTTTAAATCCAGCCCACAGGCGGTCATAAAATGCCAGCTAGGGAGGAATAAGTGTACTTGCAGGTAGTGAAGCAAAATCAGCTTAATGTAAAGAAATGAGGTGAGAAAGGGAAGGAATCTGCCTCTGTGTGTGCAGTAGAGCCTCAGTGTGACTGTGCTGTGCTTATTTCTTATCAGAAATATGTGAAAGCTGTATAAGCTACCATGTCTGATCTCAGACTGCTGATAGCCTTGAATTCCTGGGGAATAATTGTTTCAGCACTTCCAATTAGTATGCTGCTCATTTTAGCGTGAGGTCTAATTGTGTTTATTCCCACAAAGCTGCATCAACACAAAAAGCTTGCTTATTATTTTTGAGGAAGACGGAGGATCGCAGTGGATTGTTCAAAGGGGATTTTGTATGGAACGGTGCTGTTTCAGTGTCTTGTAAAATTGGTGAGAGATGCTGCACAAACTTGAATCAGTTGCAAAGCTTTGGTGTGGATTTCTCCTACATCCCCCCTACCAAAAGCAAATTTCAGGAGCACCAGACTAAATTATGTTGATGTTTGGAGGATTTGCTCTTCTGAGAGTGATTCTCTTATCACATGCACTAAGGTTCATCCTACCTTGAGGCCTTCATGTCTATCTTACTTTCTAAATCTTGGCTTTAAGATGAAATAAAACTGGGCAAATAACAGCTGGACATTTTGTGAGGTAAGACTCAGTGCCAGGGCACTGTGTCCTCACACACTTTCAGAGCCACTGGAAATAAGACAACTCATCCATGTTTCTCTGAGGAATGGAGAAACTTCTGGTTTTCTTTTTTTTCCCAAGGCTTTTTGTCTCAGAAGTTATCATTTGAAAGAATTTGTGCTTTGTCAACAAAAATCTTTTTCAAAGCAGAGCAAGGTATTTGTTTTGCATTCCATAGTTTGCATAATCTTGGTCAGCTGGCACATTAGTTTATGGAATTTGTGTGTCAGTGTCTGTGAGGCCAAAAATGACTGTGGCAGAAGCAAAACTGTTTGTAAACTAATTCTTGTAACATCAGAGATCCAGAAGTGTTTATTTTCTTCATAGCAAAGATTATGTCTCTTTCCAAAATAAAGTTCCAGCATATCTTTTTTTAACTTACTTCTCTATGCTTTTCTAAAGGCACCTGAAGCATACCCCAGGTTTTTGTGGTTTTGCATTGTATTTTCAGAAACATGGAATTTGTGCAGCAAAACAAACAAACAAAAATCCCCCAAAAGCTCTTTGGTAGAAAGTCTGGATGAACACCATTGATTTATACATTTTTTTTTAATTTCTTTTTCCAGGAAGATTAAAAGTTAAAATCATTTGGGTAAGTAATTGGCAGGTATGCAGGCTAGGAGAAAAATGGTAATTCTTGGATAAATATTTGAGTTCTTTCACATGATCTCTGGCAGAAAGTCAAAACCAGAAGTGGTACATAATAGGTGTTTGACATGCATGTGGTTCTGTTTTTTTGCCTCTTGATCAAAACCTGCAATGCCAGACTGCTTTTGTGATAGTTTATTTTTGATTGCAAACTCAAAAATAGGCACAGAAGACAAATCTGATGATGACGACTTAATGCTAAATTGAAGTGAGATCTAAAGTAGCTTTGTCCTGTTCTATGGGAATCTGTATTTTATGTGCAGTTTTATAATGCACTTTAAATCATGTCTGCTGTCAACAATATTGTCCTCTCTTCTCTCTTTGTATGTGTTATGAGAGAGGGAGTGCAGTTATGTGCTACCTGTGTAGAAATTGTCATTCCTCTCAAATACAGATAGAAATTAGGGATTTCCTAAGAGCAGCCAACAACTTCAATCAGAAATAGGCTTAATGGCATTTTACAACAGAGTCTGTAGAAGGGTCATAGTTACTGCAACTGGAATTAGCAAAGAAAACTGTTATTTATACCCATTTTATTTTTTAATATGCATTTTAGCAAGTCTTGATGAAAATGGGCATAGTGACCCTTCCTCCTTTGGGGTTCATGTGCACGTTCGTAAGTCTGATGAGCATAAGGAAAAAAATTGAGCACCAGTTCAAAAGATGAAGAGGTTTTTTGCTACTTTTCTGTACTAAGAGGTATCAATACATACATTTTCTAACCTGGAGATATAAGAAGCCAGCAAGTTCCAAAAGAAATTGGCCTATTGTTTACATTGAGGGGTGGCCGTGGATATTTTTATCCTCTGACCAGGAACTCTGAGCTGTTGGACTGCATTGTGCTCTCCATGGTTTTTGTGTGGCTAGCATAAAATACAAACATGCCCTTTAAGGAATTGTTCAGCTCCTTGAGATCTACCCATTCATCTGTCCACCCTCCTTTCACCATCTGTTTCTTCCACTGTGGACATGTGAAGTTGCTCCATCCCTGCAGCAAAATGCAGCCTGGATGGTTCACAATCAGGCTTTTGCATGAAGCAGAGTTTTCCTGTCTGTGCAAGTACGGATGGACTTGCCTCTCTGTCAAGGTGTAGCCCTATAAAAAAGCTGGATTTTGCATTGCAGCTGCACATCTGCAAGCTCCTTCAAGACACCACAGACTTATATTTCTTTGTCTCTAGGTCGGGGATGCAGAGCTGGAGGAAGTGCCTTGTTTTTTGTCTGTGGAGAATACAGGACACAGGTAAGGCAAGAGGGGAATATGACAGCAAAGGGGGAGACTATAATCTAGGGGATGCTCATGGTTGTGTTCAATGCTTTTTTTTCTGCTCATTGATATTGTTAAAGCTGCAGGATCCATTCCAAAACTTCTTACTTTTTATTTAAAAGAAACAAAACCACAACATAGCTTTCCCCTTAGAAAGCACATTTTTAGCATGAAATCTGTTCCCCTTCCAAAATGCTGGTCCAGATGTTGTTAGTGGATGCACACCTGCTTTTCTTGCAGCTCTGTCTTTAATCTGAACCTGGCCTCAGAAAAAGAGCTTTTACTGTGGTAAAGTTGTATATGTTAAAAGACATCTACCAGAGCATAACAGTTGGGAACTATAAAACTCATGTATTTTCTCTATGCTCTGTTTTTCTTTTAAAGAAAACACTGGTCCTATTGGTTGTGTCAGGTAGATAGACACATCTTGTTGTAGCTGTATCTTTCCAAAGAGGCTACTTTCTGGCTGTTAGTTTAAACACTATTATTTATGTTCATTTAGTGTCACAATAATGCTGTAAGCCATATTTACATCACCTGTACTGCTTGTAAAATGCTTCTGTTTCTATCATGCTGTTTGAGCTGAATTATTCTAAACCAGCAGGTTCACAGCAGGAAATTCAGGTTTTCTGTCATGGTGGGGGAAATCTGGGTCCTGTAGCATATTACCAGGCTACTTCGGAGGAGGGGGAATAATTTCTATTTACTATTCCTTGCACAATGACATTGAATTTCTGTTGATGTTTTTTAAACATATATTGAATGGTATCATTAAAGTGTGAACTGATTGGGACTTCAGTTCAGTACAAAGCAGCATTTTTTCTCCCCTTAACCACAGAAACCACTAGCCTGAGGTTTTTCATTGCCTTCTCGGACTAGAAATGCCAGAGCATGTGTCTGTTTTAAGAATAAATATAAACACACACACATATATATAAATATTTGTTCTGTGGTTATGAATGATCTTTGATTTGCACTTTGAGATGCAGACATGAAGACATCCCTTCTGCATACTTGCTGTTTATGGAAGGTCTAGTTCTTGACACTGAGCAGAAGATGGGCTGGCATAATAGAGTAAATTTTGTCTCTGTGCATGATTTCCTGATGCATTGGAACAATTAAATCTGCACATTTGGGCAGGACACATCTCTGGCACATGAACATTTTTACCTTTATGCACCAAAGAGATTTAAATCAGCATAATTGAGTATGGAGTTTCTCTATCGTATGGGCACTGGTTACCTAGCAGTCATTTACCATCTGCCTGTGGAGATGGCTAAGTGGCAGCTATGATTAATTTATTAAGAGAACAAAACTCTCTAGTACATATAATCTTTCTCTGATATTCTGGTAGTGAAATCTGCTGTTAAATGTTTTAGAAACAAGAGAGGTTTTCCTCACACTATAGCTCAAAGGCTTGGCCCATTCTAGTTTGGATTCCTCTTTATTTTCAACAGCTAGATTTATCTGAAATAAAATATTGTTTCAGTATCCATCATACTGTCAGTTATCCCAAAAACATGAAGTGAAAGAGGTAAGTGGTCTTTCTGGACAAAGTAATTGAGCACTGTGAGTGTTTAAGGAGATGCTCGAAAGACTGTATAGCATAATCTTCCCAGGAAAAGAGAGCGCAGCGTCCAAGGAAGGCGGATATCCACAGGGATAGCTGTGGGTGGCTAGCTCCCAGCTTCCCTCTGCAGCAATGTCCCCGAGGTGAGTCGCTGGCGCTGGTAGCGGTAGATGGCACTGCGAGACTGTTATTGCAGCTGCGTAATTCCCATCTCAGAGGTACCGTGAGCCCTCGGCAGAAGTGACCTCACACAAATGAGTGTCTCCCCTGCACTTCCCTGTCATCTCTCCAGCACTGGAGGAACAAATTGGTTTCCTCTCCCCATTCTTTCAGTCTCATATACATAAAGTTGGGTGACAAATAAGACACGTGGAGAACTCAGAATTGCAAGAAGAGCTGACCCTAAATTTCTGGCAGCCAGTTCAAATTTTGTATGGGTTAGTGGTGCTCAGGTTTTGGCTTCTGCTTTGGGCAGCTCTCTGCAATGGAAGCTGGACAAGTGCTGGTATCTTAAGTAGTGTGAACATACATAGCAAGCCACCCTTTTGATCTCACAACTGTCAATGGCCTTGTGAGCGGTAAGACTGAAGATTAAATAGGTAAGGAATTCTCCAAATAGGCAGTTAGCTTTGCAAGGACACCAGAACACATATCCTAAGAAAATCTTTGTTTCCTTCGTTTGAGTGATCCCTGTCCTGTTGTTAAAGAGCCCCTCATACAAAGGCTACTCCCCACATAGGCCTCCCAATACAGAAGTTACTTAAAATAGAAGCCCAAAAGGCACCTAAGTGTTTCTATATGTATCACAAAAGAAAGCTTAGAGTGATTATAGATGTTATTTTAGAAATAATCGAGGAAAGAAATATTGAGTCTCTGTACATAGAGAGGGCTTGGGAGTGTGTGTGGCACTGCTGCCATTAGTCAAAGATAGACAAGCAGAATGAGAACTAGAATAATACTTCAAAATGAATAATTACATCAGGCGAAAGTCCAATGATTTCTTTATTAAAGCCTTGATGAGCATCAAGCAACTCCTCAGCCATACCAAGGATCTGTACAAAATATGAATTACAGTATTTTATGAAACACTGGAGAAAGGAGCCCACACTACATGGAAGTGAAGGGGCTTTGTATTTTCTAACTCTTGCCCACAGTGGTCGTTTTCTTGGCAGCTGTTTGGGGAGAGAACAGAACACTGAAATGGCAATTATTGTCTTTTTTCATTCCCTTTGAATGTACATGCAAAATTACAGAGTGTTTCTATTAAGACCAACAGTCAATATCAATGATTTGCAACTGTCTTGTCTCCTTCTCTGATCTGAAATAGACTGGAGTCACTAATGTGTTACTAAGCTGGAGTTACAGTGAGAGGGACGAGGAAGGAAGAGAGTCATAGTAATGACTTTTAACATATTTTGACAGAGCTGTGGCACTTTCTGTGTCCTGCTCATTTCTTGAACTGTTTCTGTTCATCAACCAGAAAAAAGAAAAACATATTTTATTCGAATGGCAATGTTGAAATTTGTCTCCATGAAATACACACAGGGATGTGCCTTACTGAGAGATGGATGGGAAGTGTTTCTCTACTTATTATCAGTGTGTAGTAGTTCTGAGTGGGTTTTGGTGAAATAGATGAGTCCTTAATGTTTGCTCCGGTTTAAGGGAAACTCAGGAGGGAGCCTGAGACTGTGACATGAATGAAGGCTGAGTCCAAGCTTGTCTTCATGTCCTGAGCCATCTGCTACTGATGCACAACAGAAATTCACCTCACAAACTAATTTAGCACAACTTCTAGCTCATGGGGTCTGGATACAGTAGGATCAGCAGGACAAGTCAGAGTCAAACCTGCCAGCTGCTACCCTGAGTTTGACTGTCCAGAACAACTGCAATGGTGGTTTTGTCCTTCCTTCCCTTCCAATGTAGTTGTACATGGAGTTCTGGGCATGGCAGATCCTGCTGTCATGTTCATAGAAGGCACAGAAGTACTTCTGCTGTATTTTTCTTTCATGGTTGTTGAAAGACACTGAGCTATTCATGGAAGGAACAACAAATCCCTGGTGAGCAACTTTTTTTTTACTTGCATAGCTGGTAACCAAGAAGGATGTAATTCCCCACAGAGAAAAGTTTGTTAATCAGGAAATTAAAGCAAAATGTAGAGCACTTCCTAATGGGAAACTTTCAGAGGCTGAGATCGGCCTGATACCTGACATTCTGGGTGGTGCAGGGCCAGCTATCTCATATCTGATAGCTCTTTCACTTAAATGATGTGCAGAACTTCCCTGAGGCAGCTCTGCAATGAGGAGCAGAGATGAAACCTTCCATAGCCAGAGGCAAATCTTGCTGCTAAGTGAATGCCTTGAATGAAAACCTCTATGTAGAAGTGGGGTGGTTTGGAGATCTCTGCTGTGGGTAAAATGGTGGTAACCACTGTGATGGTAATAATAATGATGATAAGCACTTGAGAGGATTATGTGGTTCTGTGAAGGTAAACACTTGGACATGGTGCCAATGGTGACGTTTTATTAGTGATGCTGAGGGGAAAGATGGTGGCAGGGGAGAAAGTAACAGATGATAAAGGAGGCAGTCCTGAAAGCAGTTTTGAAAGTGAAAGAACATGTTTCCAGCAACAGCATCTTCAATCACAAGTAGAAAAGTGGTTCTTCATTGCCGTGACTGAGTTCAGTCTTGTTAATTCTCCTGTCTTCCTCAGTAACAGTACATATCACACAGCAACTGCACAGTAGCACAGACAAAGCAGTCTGCAGGCTGAACTGGGGAGGCTTTCACACAGGATGGGACCAAAAGCACTGTCTTTTATGTTGCAGGATTATAAGCAAATAGTAACAGCATTATGCAGCCGTATCAGCTGCTAGCTGTCAGAGAATAACATGTAACATGCATGGTCACCTTGGCATATTGAATTTCTGACATGTGCCTCAGTAGCCTGGAAATCAATAGGCAGCAGCTGCAATGTTGCTCTGGGCACTGCAGAGCCCTAAGTCCTGCTGTTAGCAGAGGAGGAGGCACAGACATCTGGGTCTTGCTCAAACACTGTGACAAAAATTGATGCCCTGTATCCCCAGTCCCATTCCATGTGCCTGGGAGGTGAGAGACTGGTTCTTCCTTAAAGCGGCCATGTGTTATTTACATATCACGGTGGGATGGAAAACCCTGCCTGTCCCATGTACAGCTGTAAGGATAGAGGGTGCACTGCTTCAATGCTCAACAAAGTAGCCCAGTCTTGGTAGAGAAAGAAAATTTATCTTTTACTTAATTAAGTATAGAAGGGGAAGTGAGAAAGGAAAAGATTATTCTAGACACTTAAGTAGATTCCTTTTGTGTAGGATTACATAGGTCAAACTGATTTCTAGCTTGATCTTAACTATTTGATGCTGCTTGGCAGTAGCACTAGGTCAATATGAGGGTGAGGGAGCCCACAGTCCTCTCTGCTTTCCCAGAGGGTTTTATGACGTCTCCAGATCGCTGTTGAAAAAATTCAGCCTTGGAGGTGCCACCTTACTACAGGTACATCTTCACTCAAGCTGCTGGGAATGGTGGGTGGACAGAACACCATTCCTAAGGGTCTCCCAAGTGCCAGATCCTCAGTGACTCAGAAATGTCAGAGCTCTTAAATCACTTGGTTTGGGGCTGAAAGAGAAGATCGACTCATTTCACTAACTTTCCTTGTTGCAAGGAGTCACAATTATTCTCACTGTGAGATGATAAAGTGAAGGACCTTCAAGGTGAGGGAACACATGACAGGGGAGTTGGCTGGAGATGTCTGGAGGCAATCACAAGACAGGACAAAATGGAAGCTAAAAAGCCTCATCACACTCCCTTAACTGTTGCAGGAAAATGGGATTTGTACTTAGGAGCCTCCTCTCACCACACAGATGGCATTACTCTCTGGCCACCACCGTGTGTGTGCAGTGTTCAAGAGAGTGAGACTCATCCAATTTGCAAAGCGCGGTTTGCATGCTTGGGGACAGGCCTGAACCTTTGCTCAGTAGCCAGGTCCCAAGATTGGAAAACTCGGTGCTTTCGCCTTTTCTTCTTACAGCTGTAGTGGTACTTAAAGCACAGTGGACTCAACTCTGTCCTGTCTGGTGCCACTAAAAGTTGCTGTGGGGGACGTGCAGAGCTTGAAGCTACACAGGACTACAGAAACCATGTTCTCTACAACTGCTTAAGACCAAACCTGCAACTCAAGACATACTGTCATCCCTTCAGCCCTAGAGAGATATCCCAATACACATGCAGGGAAAACTTGGGTTTTGTTCCAAGACGTGCTGCCCTTTTAGGCTGCAAACTCTGCAGGGCAGAGACTTTTTCTTCTGCCCAACTTTCAAGCAGCTGGAACTTTAGTCTTGCTGTACTCCATGCTCCTCAGTGGGACAAGGACCACTGACTGCTGAAACAACCAGTGCACAGGGCACAGTTAAGTCCTGTTGATAAAACAGGTCATCCTGTCCCAGGGCATTAAGCCAAAGAGGAATCTCTGCCTTACAAATTTGGTTTGACAACCATTTCTGCAGGATGGTGCAGCTGAGTGGGAGGACAGCAGCGCCTTTTGAAGTTGTGGCAGCATCCACGTCACAGTGGTGCCTAAAATCCTGCAGCCAGGTATTTCAGTTATACAGACAGACTAGACATTGCTTAGGGACACGGGATTCACTGCTGAGGTGTTCTGTGGACTTCCTGCTGCTTGGAATATCCCTCCACGACTTCCCTCCAAAGATGTACTATAGCATGTCTTATATTGATTCTGCTTATGTATTCCCTACCAGTACTCTTAGCTGTATTTTGTTTTCTGTAACACAGTTTCCCATGTGAGTACTGAAGTTAGTGCTTAAGAAAACCTCACCACACTAGCTTTGGCTCTTTCTACAATAACGGATGTGCCAAATTCAATTCTTAAGAGCTCTGAGCTGCTTTTTCAGCTAGTAATGTGCTTGCTAGTTTCATGTTTAATTTTTTCTGTGGCACTAGTGTCCTTTAAAAAGTAGTACTGTTGTAGCAATGACAGTCTAAAGAGACTTAAGGAAAAAAGTCTTTTGAGAGATTATCCAGTGTAAATGGCGAAAACAGATAAGCTTTTAGGTAAAAAAAGTGTCAATTTGATCTTACTTTTAAAAGCCCCTTCCTGTGTCATGTTTTCTTCAGACTCTTATTACTTTTCCTGAAAATAACATTAAATCAATAACCATCACTTTTCTGGGAATCCTTTTCAAGTACCTAGAATCTGGATATTATCAAGCAATTATAAAATACAGCTGAGGAACTTAAGGCACAGAAAGGGCAGGTGATTTGCTCGTGTGGGTGGTTGAGTTAGTCATTTAATTCAGCAGTGCTTGCCTCACTGTGCTGGGTTTTAACTATTGCAGAAGCATCATCTTCCCTCAGGATGCATCTTGGCTTCAGATTAGTCTTTCTTGAAAAAGCTTCTGAGTTTTGCTGTCAGAATATTTGGTGCATATCACAAACTTCCTATAAGTTAGCATGATGTGCCCTAATCCAATCCAGCTGTGGAGCTATGATTTGTTGTGAGTCTCAAAAGTACCAGGAGCATTTGCAATGAAATTGCAGGGGGCTGGGTTTCCCTGTGGGAATAAGTTGCACAAATGTGCTGTGTTTAGTGTAAGGAAAGGAACTAAGAAGTTGCAGCTGAGTGCGGAGTCAATCCATTCTAATGTTTCTACTCTGGCACTAAATGTGAGCAAAAATAACTTTTTGTGTCTGTGAATTTTTCTGTGCTGCTAGTGGGGAATAGGTAGGTCTGAGCTCTGGCTGTGTTCCTGCTGCTAATAGTCCTCAGGAAATCTCTCTTAGAAGTGATTGCTCCAGCTGGTTGGAATAAGCCTTCTGGTGCCATCACTCCAATCACTGTCTTTTAAACTGATGAGTAACACCCTGGCTAGAAATATGGAAGTAAAGCAGCCTGTACAGTGCTGCTCTCTGCTGCAACGGGAACCTCTCATGCAGTTCTTAGGCGTTGCATGCTGTTGTCTGCCCTCTGTGGTGTTGCAAATTCTCATGTTTAAATGAAGAGGGCTGTTCTCACGGGTTTATGATTGTCCCATGTTAACTCACTGGGAAAGCATGCTACAACACTAACTTCAAAACAGATCCTCTTTAGCCCAGCTCCTACATTGGTCTTCAAGAACTTGCGAGTGGGGAATAATAATAAAAAAAAGGTAGTTTAGCTGTAGTTCTTTAAGTCAAGTGCCTTAGTCAGGATCCTCATCATTCAGACTCTCCCAAAGCTGTGGACTTTTGTAGGTTTCTGCTTTCAATCCATTCTGCAAAACTGGTTTACTCCCTTGATGTGCTCAGGGCTGCAGGAGGTTCTTTCAAGCATACTCCCTCCCAAGTACCTTTGGGTTGAGCCACTTTAGTTTTCATCAGGCACTGAAGAGGTTTCCAGACTCCTACTGCCCAGCTTGGCATCCTCCATGCCACACTTGGCTGCCCTGTAAGTCTGGCTGGCAGCTCCTGAAATGGCAAAGCTTCTCAGATGTGAGCTGTGGGCAGAGCATGGAGGGTGAAGCTGCTCCTCTTATAAGCAGGGTGCTTGGCTGTCCTACAACAGCTACTTTTCATGCAAGTAGGGACAGAAAAGCTGGACTGAAAATTAAGCAGAAATCCACGTGGATACATACAGATAGGCGTATTATTTTGCTGTTGTAGCTGTCCTGTCCCATCTGGGTGGCGTCAGACACTACCCTTCCAAAACTGGAATTAGCTCATGCTATCCCAAGGAGAGTTTGGACCCTAATGTTTTAGATTATAGCAGATATTGTACATAATATCACTCTCACAAAGGAAGGCAGAGATGTAGAATGAGACCTACCTGCCAGCTAATAAAAGACCTCACAAAGAACAAAAAAGCTGCTAGTCATTGCAGAGATATGTTGCCCCCAGGAAATTAAAAACATGAATACCCTGGCATATGCAATAAACATCTCCTTTGTGTCCCTGTAAAAGCACCGAAATCTCTGGAATATTAAGAAATGACAAAGATGCTTTTAACTCCCCTCCCCATACACTTCAGCTGCTTGCAAGTGGTGGTGAAAAAGATGAAGCAGATCAGCCTAGCTGTTGTGCAACTTTACCAGAGAACCCAACTTCAGAATAAACACAAGCATCAATTCGCACCTGTGCGGGGCTGCCAGGCAGCTGCCTCTCGGTGAAGGCAAGAGATGCCAGGTTACAGCTGTAAAGGCAATGTAGAAGGGAACAGTGTGCTTTTCGTACCTTTCCTGGGCATGTATTTATCCAGCGTCAGCTGGCTATTTGGGACCCGCAGGAATGCCGGTGCGGGTCGGAGCCCCGGTGTCCGTTCGCAGGCGGGCCCATTCTGCCTACGCAGACCACACCAAGGGAAAATACACAATCCATACATATTGACAGCATTTTTCCTCGCCCCCTCCCCCGTGCTGGGCGCTGCCCGCCCCCGGCGGGGGGAGCGCACCTGCGCGGCGGGCGGCCCGGGGCTGTGCNGCCTCGCCCTGTGCCTGCAGCGGATGCAAGAGGACGGTGAGCGCGGCGGGGGTAAAGGAGAGCTGGAGGTGCTCGGGTTTACCCTCCGCCTTCCCGTTCCCGTTATTCGTAGAGTGGTGTGGTGTGTCTCACGCAGGGAGGGGGACAGTCCTCCGCTGCCGTGGAGCTCTGCCCATGAGGGGGTTGGAGAAGGGGTGCTCTTCGTGCCGATAAACTTTGCCGCAGCAAATCTGCCCTTCCGTCCCCGGGCTTGCTTCGTCTTTGCTTTGGGGTTTTCTGCTTCAGGTGATGGGGGCAAACCTGAGTGAGAGGTGGCTGGCATGGTCCTTTTTGGAGATTCAGAGGGGCTTGCAGTATCTGAGCCCCAACTTTCTAAAGCTACTGGTGATGCTGTTTCCAGCTGGTAATTTTTCCCGGTGCCCTACTCCACTTGGGGATTAAAAGGTTTGCGAATTGCACAGAGAACGTGTCACGGTAATCTGATTCCTATTGTGCTGCTTACTGTTGCTCGCAGTGACTGTGAATTATTTTGTTTATATACTCAAGAGTGTGATGTTAAATAATTGCTGGACCTGCGGCTCATAAAAGTCGGGTGAAAACATCCACAAGGTGGCACGGCATAAGGGAGGTTTAGACGTTGCACTCCGACTCCTGCGTTTGTAGATGAACAGGGATGAGAGAGGTGGTGAAAGTTTGTCTGTGAAGTGCAGTTCTCCCATGCTCTCGTTAGAGTCAGGTGGAGGAGCTGATCAGAGATGGGCAGAAATAAGAAGCGATGTGTGTCTTAACAAATCTCAGCGGCTTTGGTGCAAGTAGCTAATGGCAAGTTTTTCTTTTGCATTCCTTCTTTGGACTGCCTCTGTGCACTGGTAAGCAGGCTTACCAAATACCTGAAGTGGCCCTGTTGCAATATTTGGTGTGAGTAATGCAAAAATCAGGCAATTCTCTGATGCTGCTGGTTAATGAGTACAGAGAGAAATTGTCCTGCTAGGTGTTAGGGCAGAGTTACTAAGCTGCTGGGTCTTTGTGATGCTTCCTCCTTGCTTCCACCGCTTTGGGAGAACAGCATTTATTTCTAATGCTGGAGTGCTCTAGGACCATGGCTTCCACTCAGAGCCTCCAGCCCCCTGAGATAGAGCTGTTAAAAATCTTGTCCTGTAGAAGAGTAAATCAATCCCTTCTTCTAAACACTGAGACCTGTTGGCATGAATTCAGTCCTGTTATGGTGCAGTGCTTTGTAACGCTGCCCTGATGCAGCTGACAGGGATGCTTCTTGCACTGTTGGACCAGGGATGGCTTTGGGGGGACCTTACAAGACCTTTGCAGCAGTGAGCTCTGGATGTACAGCTGTGCTGGGCTAGTGTGTTTGCCAGGTTACTTCCTCTATGACTTTATATGTGTATGCACTGCCTCTTGTCTCTGGGATCTGTGTAATGCCTTTCCTCCTCATCTGCCCTCCCTCGGACTTCAGTCCCAGCACTGCAGTGAGTCTGTGACTGGTGTGCATCCCTTTGAGGACACTGCGTTTATTTCCATAGGTGGCTCAAAAAGTAGTTGGTCATAGGAAGTTGCTGTTTAATCACAGAATGGTTTATCTGGAGGAATAAATTTTGCAGGCTTGAGCTGATGTGCTTTGTAGAGCAGGAGGTACGTACCTGCTAAAGAATGTGCTGAATTTGTAGGGAACTTCTTTCCCCTTTCCCCAAAGCAACCGGTTTGATGGTTGTGTTACAGCATATAACTGCAGGGGCAGCAGAGGAAGTATTTGGTAATGTTTTTGTAGCACTGCAGTGTTAACAGGTATGGTACAGGGTTTAACTGGATACTGGGGGATGTTTTGCTGCTTATAGCAGGGGGATTGGGACTAGATGACCTTTAAGGTCCCTTCCAACCTAAGCCATTCTATAAAAATGCTGCAAGATATATCTGCAGGGTTCTTCTCAGATTTTGTTTTTGCAAACCAACCTCCAACCAGTCTATGAAGATATACTGGCTTCTGTTTTTCCTTATTCTGAGCAAGTTATGTCTGCCTTTTTGGCATCTCTGTGCCTATGCAGATATGGTAGGCATGGGGTTTTTTTATATCTAAACTGGGGAGCTTCTCCCCCGGGTGTGAGTGATCTGACCCATCAGAGTGTTCACTTCCTTTGAGAGTGGCAGTACTTGAACTTCCAAAGGAAATGTCCTGGTGTTCAGCAGGAGCACAGTTGTGATTAGAAGAGTGGTATATTTTGGTTACTGAATATTAATGTAATGAGCATCTCTTGCAATTTGCAGCCATTCAGAGCTGAATTGGAAGCTTCATTAATCACAGTTGGTATTCAAAAGGTCAGCTGTGCTAAGTCACAAAGGAAAATTCAAGGTATACATGAACTGTGCTGAAGTTCAGTTGTGATTTCAAAATAACACCCACAGCAAGTCTCTTCATGCATGTTTGGCTTCAATTTCTGTCCCTTGGAAGATGGGAATGACTTCTGATCAGTGTGCAGAAATGCTTCATTCTGTAAAGTGGTGTTGTTCCCCACCACATGGGATGTGCTACTCCTTACTCTGTTTCATGCAGGAAAAAGAGAATTGATGTAAATGACTTGAAAATCCTTGGTGAAAAATGTCTTCCCTCCAGCCTGTATTGGTAACAGCCTTGGTACTCCCAAGCCAAGGGGTTGATCAGCTCCTCCCTGCCTAACCATGGGGTTATCTCAGACCTGGGAACAGACCCTTAGAGCATATGGCCTGGCAGTTCTGCCCATAACTGTGGGGCCAGATCTTGTGCTGATTTAAGTCCCTGATAGCTGGTCAGAGATGAGAACTAGTTGGCTGTGCCAGACCCTTTCCCATTCCAATTTTCCCTCTTGTGCTGCTGTCCTTTATGTGAGGACTGCAGGATTTGAACTGCCTTCTAGCTGCTCTACAGTTTTCAGTAAGAAAAGAAGCAAAGGCTAATTTCTGATATGTATGTGGGCAGGTGGGAAAGTCTCTGGGATTTTGGCATATTTGTGTGGATATGGCAACTGTATGTCTAGAAAGGATAAACTGTATTTGCAGACTGAGCAGTAGAGATACTTTTATCCAAACTGATGAAAGTGAGTGTTATTTAGATGCCTAGGACCTGTAGAAGATGGGCCACGGTAGTGGGCAGACACCCTTGGCTAAACCTGAGATGTTTTTTGGCTTCTACAAGGAGGGAATAGAGTCTGAGTGTAAATTTAGGTTGTTGATGATTCCCCTTCCTCCCCCAGATGATTTTTCTTGACTAAAAGCAGAAAATTTGACTCTCACCTTTAAAACTCCAATATGATACCTTAAAAAAAGCCCAAAACCAAACCTTTAGCGAGACTGATGTAATGGAATTCCAAAATATTGAGTGAGTTACCCAATCCTTGCATGACTCATAGTGCAGTTGAAAAGGAAGGGAAGGGGAAAGGGGCAACTCAGACCTGCTCCAAAAAAGTGACAGTATTGCAGGATTGCATTGCTGCTGTTTGCTTCCTTCCCTTGTATATGGCTCTATGCTGGTTACCTTGGAAACAGCTGTAGGAGCATATAGGGGCACTTTGCTGCTGTGCAGTCATGGGCAGAGGTGTCCTGTGGTGTGTGGAAAAGGAAATCCTTTGTGGTTGAGTTTGATTTGCAGGATGAGGGCAACAAAGGGAGATCTTGCAATGTGTTTTTACTTCCTCAGCTGCTGTATTTTACTGCAGGTACAGTTGGGCAGGAGTGGGACCCTTGGGAAAATTCAGCAGGGGGGTGGATTGTCATGGTTTTGACAGAGCTATTTAAATCTTTGTAATGGAAAGATACAAATATCACACCAGTCTGTTGTGAGGAGGCTTATGACACTATGGACATCAGCTTTTTATTGTTTCTTCAGAACAGTGTACATATCCATATTTTGCTCCATAGCTATGAAACTATGGTTATCATGGGAAATAGTATTCTTCTTTACTTATTCATATGCATCAGGGAGAAACATTCCACTAAGATGAAAATTTGCTGGTTGTGTATGATTAGCAGAAAGTTAGAAGATAATTGAGTTCCATGTTGTTTGTGACATGCATGCAGTATGTAGAATAACTGAAATAGAACTGTTAAAAAGAATACAAATTGTTTTTTATTCACTTACCAATAAACATTTTGATTTTGCAAACAATATGATGTACATAAATTTAAACCAGTTGAAGTGTTCTGCTGCTTAAAATTAAGTGTTTGGTCATGTGCTTACCACATCAAAAATAATCATTCAGAAAGGAGGTTTTTATATTAAGTCATCTTAGGACCATCTTTCAGTGCCAGGTTGAGTCTGCTCAGTTTTTTTAGATGTTGCCTTGCAGAGTCCTTTTGTCCAAGCCTGCAATGACATGATCTATTATACTGGCACTTAATTTTCAGTAAAGAAATTCAGCTGGGTAGCTGTCACTTAGGTAAGGTGCAGTTGAACTGTTTTGAGGCTGAAGGATGTTACACTTGTCTGCAGCCCGTTAATATATTTCTGCATGTGATACTCTTGCTTTACAGTGCATCCAAGCTTTGCTGCAGACAAGGATTTGTGTGCACACACACAGTGCCCAGGAATTTATGGGCTGCTGTTTGTTGGCAATACTCATTATACAGGCCAGTGCTTTTAAACAAAATGTAAAAATAGAGGTTCTGACCCTCCAGTGAAGTGTGGTGGGGAATTAGGATTGCATGAAGGCTGTGATGGTAATGCTGAAGGGATAATGTTCACTTATCAAACTGATGGGACAGCCAGAGCAAATCCTGGTAGACTTTGATGGGGTCTTTTTTCACTCATTAATATGTTGATGAGGATTTGGTACCCATTGAGTGAGTAATAGCTGCATCCAGTGCTGTGCTCTGCTCCCCTCCTTGCTGGCTGTCAGTATGCTGAGTTTGGGCTGCTGCTTTTGATCCTGTACTTCAGCAGTCAAAAAACTTGGCTCTTATTGAGAAGTTCTGGACAACTTGGGGGAGAAGCCATAAGGGTTTTATGGAACGACTCTAAAGCACCACTGGAATTTGATTAAAGACAGATTGATCATTATTTTGCTTTTTGAAGTGATCTGCCAGATTTTACAACCTGAATACGATCTTGTTTCTGCAGAACTTGGCTGTATAAACCTGTATGGGCATTGTGGGTTCTGCTCTTTTTCATGCTGTTACACTCTGTGGGGCTTCTTGAGAATGAGACTTTATTAGCAATAATGAGTGATGATGCTCAGTGCTGACAAAGGCATCAGCTGCAGTGGTTTGGCATGCTCTCCCTTTAGAGCTGCCAAGTTTGGAAAGTGTTGGGGGGAACCTTTCAAGACTCTGAAGACCTTGATGGAAACAATGAATTGTAGTAGCGAGGAGAGTTTTGGAGTGGAAAAAAAATGCCAGATCCATCTGGGTTCCAGCCATACTTTCTGCACATGTTGGTGTTATTGTGGGCTCATGCCAAGTGTAGTGGAAAAGCAGGACACAGATGTGGTCTTTGAAACTGCTCCAGTCTTGAGCTGTGATTGTAGCTGCTGACCTAGAGGTCTTCTGATGCTCTGGGTTGCACTGCGAGGAAGATTGCTCAGGTTAAACCAAGGTGCATGGCAAATCTCAGGTGAATTATTTGCTCTGCCTCTTTTTCATTTGTCGTTTGCCTCTTCTAAGTAGACACAAGTGCCAGGGAGCTGCTTAGTGATAGGCAAAGGAAGGGTGTCCACTAGAGCATGACCTCTATGCCATGTTATCTCTTTCTATGGCTAAAACTGTGTAGGCCTTTCTATGTGTGTCCCATTTTACTGACTATTTTGTTAATTATTTGACTTCATTGCAGTGGAATAAAATTACTTATTTTGAAAATTTAGAGGTGTAAATATACTGGAATAGTTACAGAGCTATAGCTCTATTGACATTATCCCTTAGAGATTATCTACAAAGACAGTGAATTGAGCATTTTTGGGGCTCTGCATCACATAAATGAAGCCATTTCTTTTAAAAAGCTAGACCTAATGCTTGAAGTTCAGAGCAATGATCCGTGCCTGGAAGGCTTGTGTAATGTCTAGAGCAAGTCAAACTTTCTTTCCCCAGAGAGGCTGCATGTCTCCTGCTCCAGTGAATGTTCTTGTATATGGCAACTGCTGCTCCATGCACGTCTTGGGCTAAATGCAGTTACACCATCTAAATGTCAGTTTGCACTCCTGAGGGGAGTATAGCTACTGTGGACTGACATAGGAGTAACTGGGATTTGAACATGGGCAGTGTTTGATTGGGAAAATAAATCCCATGCTGATGGTCTCTGTTGGAAATGGCAGCTACTCTTCTGCAGTGCTTGGCCTGGGTGAACCATGCAGTGGAATTAAACCTCCCCCCCTTGGAAGGGTCTGCATTTTGTCCAGTTATACTTTGTCTTCCTGTAGGCTCTTTCCATTGACAGAAAATGTAATGAAGCTTTAAAATTCAAGTAGGATTTTTTTTCAGCCCTCTTGTTTTGTCAAGAGAATGAATTATCTTTTTTATTTTCTCTCATTTTTCTCCTCTCTCTTTGTCTTTGTAAAATTAAGGAATTCGAGTAAGATTGCTAAAACAAATAAATGTTACAATTATGGTGATTTCCCTGTTACTGACTTTCCCCCTCATTAATGTTAGATGAACTTGGCATCTATAATTACTGGCTTTTGCTTTTGAGCCAAAACTGTTTTCTGGCTCTGGCAAAATTTGCTGATTCCATTGTTCGTGTTGGGAGAGCTGCTTTCCACTGGGAAATCAGTTCAATTAAACATATTTTCTTCTGACGGCTTCAGGTATTTGACATCAAGACCACTCTGCCTTTAAGGAGAAAGGGGCTATCGTGCTATTTGAGATCAAGGAAATGCTGTGCATTAAGATGGGGTTTTATCTGTGCCTTACGTGTGTTAAGTAGAGGTGTCAGTGACCCTGGCAGCTAAGCTGCTCTGGCTTGATGAGCAGAAACCTCTTGCTGAGGCTGCAAACTAAATTCAATGCTAAAATCTTCAAGTTGTCTATGAAGTAACACACTTTTTTGCTTAACAACTTGATTTCCACTGTGAACAAAGCACCAGAGAGCTTTTGGTTTAGATGTTAACCTCGACTTCTGCTTTGTTGCCAGTTGGAGGCTATTTGGGGTGTTTATTTGGATTACAGGTTTTGTCATCTTTTCTTGTATATGTGATGCTGTTAGTCATTCTGGTGACACTTCCTTCATCTGTACAGAGCAGTAAAGGTACCAGCTCATGTTTGAGTGTTGCCTCATACAACCCAAGGAGGGGAGCTGCTACTAGAGGCAAGGATTACATCAAACCTGAGAGATCTCACTTGCATCCCAGGGGATGGAGCTGACATTGGCCTCTGGATTTTTTTTCTTGTGTGTTTCACTCATTAAAAAATCAAATCCGTTTCTCTCTGTTCTCAGGGCAAAGTTGAGGTGATCTTACAGTGTCTGGGCACAGAGGATCCCTGTCTTGTATTTGTTCCCTGTTTGAGTACAGTCACCACAGATGCAGAGTGTAGACTCGGGGTGGGAGTGAAGGGCTTGTCTTCATTTGCATCCCCTTGCAGTAAATGTCTTGAAGACTTAGCAACAAATGAGAAAATGAGATGCAAAGAAAGAAAGAGAAAAATAAGATAATATGGCAAGCTGTCAAACAGTGTGACAGTTTTGCAGAAATTAGTGATGCTAAGTATGCTATGGTAGTAATGTACTTTCCTGATGCAGGTTCGGTTTTTCTATGTGTGTTCCAGGAAATTATGTTTCCAGGAGTGGGGGCTCCCTCATTAAATATATCTTGCCCACATTCATAACTTTTGATTACTGGAAGTCAGGGGAAATTCCCTGTGGCTGTCACAGTGGGATGAATTTAGTGAAATGCTGGGAGAATGTTGGCATTTGTAGCAGCTTGTCTCAAGGCTGTGTGTTAATCCTGAACAGCGGGCATTGTTGGGAATGAATAACTTATTTCTAGATTAAATGTTCTTTTGTTTACTTTAATCTTGGAATAGGAGGCATTCGATCTCCTTGTTGTACATGCAGTCATGTCAAAAAAAAAACCCCTCATGAGTGGAATTAAACCTCTGTGAGGGCAGGTAGATCTGTGTGAGGTGCAGAGCAGTACTGCCTCTGCCTTCTTCCCCCTTGAGAGCACTGTCTTTTCAGCGTTCTTCCATCTCTAGTTTTCCCCTCTGAGCTGGGAAGATACGTGGTCTCTTTGGCTGTCAGTCTTCAGCAGCTTATAAAAACCCTCTTGTGGCCAGCAGGCTGCGAAGTGCATTCCTCAGGGATGCATCTCTCCAGGTCCCAGGAGAAGAGCAACCCTGTGCTTGGTGAAGGACACGGCTGCTCAGGGCTGGTCTGTGGCTGACCTGCACACAGTAGATGTATGAATTGGACATACTTACAGCTCCTTTCTGCATCTGTGTCTCGATATCCAGAGAGCATGTGGAATTGTGGGTACTGTCAAGGCTCTCATTTGCCTCCTTATTCCTGTCAATGGCTGAGGTCCTTTAAACTGCAGGAGTATTTTTTCCCCCTTTATATAAGGATGGCTTTCTAGACTAGTAAGAAAGAATGGGAAGTGGAGAAACAAATCTGAAAGCTGATGTTCAGGCTCAGGAAAAGTGCACAAATGACCATGAAGCAGAGCTGTTGACAGCACTGGAGGAGATGAAAGACAAGAATTACTTTAACTCTGCACTGCAGAAATCAATACAACAAGTTTCTGGAGAGTGAATAAGGATGAAAAGAGAAATAGGTTGGAGTTCCTGCCTTTTTCTTCCTTTTTAAAAAAAAAAATAAAAAACAACCAAACAACTTTGTTAAACAGCTTTTGAATAACTGGCTTAAATTCATCTTCAACAAAGAAGCCAGAAGATGTGGAGACTTCTTCTCAGTTGGAAGGTAGCTGCAGGTATCACCTCTGGGCTCTGTCTCCATGTAGACCTGGAGGCTGGTGTGCTTCCTCTAGGGTGTTTCAAACAAAAGCAGAGTTCCAGCATACTGCAAATCCCAAGGCCGGCGTTTAGATGAGATATTGATGCTGTGAGCATGCTCCAATTTACTGTCCATATATTTTTACTCCAGAACGTTTCATGGGCTTTGTCCTTCTTTGCATCCCACCCAAACACCTTGTGAAGTCGCACTTGGTTGCGTTAAATAGCTGCTGTGTTCCCTGATAGGTCAGGCTGTAGTCCAGTGGTAACTGCAGCAATTCTAGTGTGACTGGCACTTATTAATGAGTTGGCTAGCATTGGAAACTGAGCCACAGGCCTTTTGGGGCTGTGTGTAGCTTTGTTCCTGACTGAGTGTAGGGCCTGGAGCAAAATAAAATCTATAGTTTAGTTTGTGAGTGGTGGGGAATTTTCTCTGGCAGTTGAGATTAATGGGACTGTGAGGGGTTCTGTGCCACTCAGAAAACCTCTGCATGCCCTGGTCATCTTCTCTGCAGAACATGGTTAATGACTGCTCTTGAAAAGGTTTTGATGCTCAGATCAAAATGGACGCAGAACTGCAGTTATGAAGTGTAACTTTATGGCTGTCTTTCTCTGCTTGAGATCTTCATATTCAGAATTACTCCAATTGTGCCATATATTTGGAAAAAATGCAATGGAAAGTGTCTTTCTGGCACAGGATTGCAAATCTGTTGTATCATACAGCTGGGCAGAACAAGAAGTTCTGTTTAAGTGGGTAAAAATTTCCCTCTACAGTAATGAACTGTGCTGTGAGTTTACCAGCTATCTAATCTAGTTTCCATCCGTTACATCAAGTGATAATCCTCTAGCAAATTAGGTGCTGTTAGCAGCGTTTCTGTCAGTCTGAGTCTGGCTGCACATCTAGGCAACCTGCCTTTGAGGAATTTAAAAATTTGCCCTAGTCAGTCACGCTGCTTCCTCAGCCTCTGGAGACTGCATTTCACATGTAACACAAAGCTGAGCTGTCTGTCTTGCCTGTTTAATTGTATTTATTCTGCTTTTCCTCCACCCACTGCCTGCCAAGGCTGTTTGGCCATGTCTAGGAATGGCTCCTGGGTTGTTTTTTTTGAAATAGCCATTGTAATTGGCTTTTTGGCATATTCTGTCCTACTTTAATATAATTCCTTCGCAGTTACTGTGCTTACACAGGGGCTTGTTAATAAGTGGGTGAGGGATCAGAAAGCAAAATGTATGGAAACCCGGCTGTGATGGTGGTTTCTCCAGGGTGTGCTGGCTCTAAGGTGTCCTTGCCCAGGGATGGGCTGTGCAGGAGCTGAGTGCCTCCTGCTTGAAGAGCCAGGCGTGCTCCGTGGTGAGCCCTGCTCTGGCAGCTGGCACTACCCCTGCACTTTAGGGCTGCCCCTTGCCCCGGGTCATGTACTGCCTGGAGAAATTCAGTGACAGGCAACACTGCCATGAATGCCATCCAGTTTCTGTCTCTGAATAATTAAGAGGGAGCGTGGCTTTTGGCCAAGGAGCACCGTCCTCTGCCACCCATCTGCTTCCCTGACTGTTGCTTGAAGCAGCTGCTCCTCTCCAGGGGCTTCTGGGCACAACAAGGCCTTGCAGATTTGACTATCCTTCATTGCCTTGCCACTGCCATATTTAGTGAGCTTGAAGTCCTCAGGGTGCTGTTTTTGTGTTGGTTTTTGTTTTGTTTCTTTGTTTGTTTGGGTTTTTTGTTTGGTTTGATTTTTTTCCCTCCTGCAAATTCATGCCGTGATGTTTAATTGTAAGCTGCAATGGTGGTGCTGGGTTTCAATGCAGCAGTGGAGAGCACAGAGGTAGGAGTGAGGAACTGCAGGATTGTGCAGTGAGTGGGCTTATTTTGCTGTTAGCTCACTCTGCAGCTGAGAGGTTCTTATAGAAATCCAGCTCCTGCACAGCTGGCTGTAGGTGCTGCTCAGCAGTGTGCAGGGATAGCAGTGTTGAATTGCACTGCAGGCAGGTCCTTTGTGATCCGGTGTTGGCATGATGGGTGTGCTGGCATAGACCCCATGTAGAAGTGGGAGGTCTGCTCAGCAGGGTGTAAAGCAAAACCCGTGACAAAGCAGCACTTGCATTACAGGAGCAGGTGATGATGCCAACCTTTGCAGCTTCAAAACAGCTGAGGAATTCCCTGTGTGTATGACTGTGTGCAGGTTTTTTAATGTGACTTTAGAGTGAATTAGCTCTAGAGGCTTCTCATAGCCCCTGAGTATAATAGTATAATATCTTAGCTGTGGCCCTATACAGTGGGGTAGTCCAGCATTTGACCTGTTGAACCTCAACACCAAGTAACTGAAAGCCAGGAAGACACCCCTGTAGTTGTTACAGCCTCCAGCTTTGGAAACTTGCCTCTGGATACTGTGCCCCACTGCAAACCCTACTTCTTCCACATCTGCAGCTTTCCTTGTTCCGTTTCCTACTGGAGCCCAGCAGATTTGCTGTGATACGTCACTGCTGAGCCAATGTGACAGTCAGTGTGTGACTCCTGTTTCCTCCTCAGCCTGTCACTAACTAGCTGGGTGGGTTACCCACTGACAACCCATTAAACTCATTTTGATGCAGTGAGTTAGTCAGGCTCACAGGTCAGAGGTGAAGTAGATGCTATCATACAACACAGATCAAAGTTTGTGTTGTGAGAGCATTGCTGATGTTGTCCTGAGGAGTAGGAAATGTCATTTATTCAGCCAAGCAAGAGGATGAAGGTGATTTTTTGGACTGTCTCATGACTGGATGGGTTTATTGGGAAGTGCAGCTCTCCTCTAGTGTATAATATTCCCATTCCACTGCATGAGAAGATGGACACAAATCTACCCATTCTCCACAAAAACTCCGTTGTGGAAAGGTGTCTTCTTTCCAAGAGGTGGTTGTTTTCCACCAAGAGGTGAAGTCCATCTTTCTGGCCAACTGTGGTGACCCAGCATTAGAAGGGATCTCTGAAGTCTGCTTTCCCTGTAAGTAAGATGTTAAAACAGCAATCATATGGGATAATACTGTTTGAGAAGCTCATTGATTTCCCCCCACTCCTCCTAGTAGAGTGAAGTGAGTTGAAATGATGAGTCACTGACCTATTCAAGAATGAACAACCTCCTCAGTGCCATTAGGAGCTGGTAATAGATCATCCTGGACAAGAGCAGGTAAAAGGGGATTAAGGGTTCTCCTCAAGCCTGCCTTTCCCCTTTGAGTACAACTGCTGTTTTTTTTTTTTTTTTTTAAGGATGAAGAAGCAGCACACCTTATATATAAAAAGCCAACAACTTCTTGTGAGTGCAGTTGTGAGAGTCTAATCCTTACTAGTCCAGCTGTAATTGTTGCAGACAAAGAGTAATAAGACAACTGAAATTGTTATAGATGCCTGTTAATCAGCCAAGGGATATGATGTTTGTGTTGGTGGTTTCTTCTCCAGTTTGGGGTTGTTTTTTTTTCCTAAAAATTTCACACCTTTGCTCATCAGCCTGCAGCTCCAGGTTGTGTTACAGCTTGTGTATGTTGGATGCATTTGTTATATTCATTATCTCTACAAGCAGTTTAGTTCTGGTCCAGGTGTACATTTCTTCAATCGATCTTGGGCAGGTGCTTCGGTGTTGTGGGATCTCCATTGTTAAGTTGGTACCCCATTGCTTGCCATTGTGTGCTGGTGTCCCCTTCTGCCACATCCTGTTTTTCTGCTTCTCAAGTGCATTATTTCTCTGCAACTGTTGTCACTGTGTTGGTCATAAATATCTTGTTCTTCACAGAATAACTGCTTGCTATAAGTGCCCTTATGAAACTGTGGTAGTGCCATACCGAGATGTACCACAAAGCTATAGGTACCTGGCCAATTACAAAAATTGCTGCTGCAGCTGTATCATGTAAAATGAAGCCCTGGTCAGATAGGAAAAGCTCAGAGAGAGCAAGCCTGGTGAGCCTCAGTGCTGAGGCCTTGCAGGCTCAATACAGATCTTACTGGCCATGCCCATGCTGTGTTGCAGGGCTGTGTGGTTACACTGCTGCCAGCAGAGATGTACTGAAGAGTCATTGGCAGTAAGAAAACGGACTTGACACTGTTTGATGCTGGGAGACAAAATTAGGGGTATGTGCTTTGTGCTCAGGGTTGGCTGTGGTCTTTCTACTGACCTCCTGGTCTTGGGTGTTGTGCCCTTGCTGAGGAGATGTGGCAGTGGTGGAGCTGGTGTAAAGCACCTCTTCCATTAGAGATCCCCTTGTATGGGATGTCTGAATTATCTTGCAGATAAATTCCCTGCAGTTTTTCTTCTTAGCAAAGTTGTAGCTGCCCTCTCTGCTACCCCACACCCAGGCTGGGGAGCTGCTTGCTTGTTCTGGGCATTAGGTGGCCAAAGGAGTTGTGGACAAGATGTGGAGAAGTGAGTGACTGCAGGTCTGGCCTCCTTATTAATTTGTAAAATCCTCTGAGATTCTTCTTTGTGAGAGATGATGAACAAATTAAAAATTTAATATTGAATAATGATTTTTTTCTTCTTGTATGTATGCTAATGTTGAGCCCATGCTTATTTGCTATCTTGCTATTAAAATTTCAGTCCCTGCTCCTTGATCACTTCTTTACTATCTCTGGTACCTACACAGGGCTTTGGAATAATAAAGTGAAAGTCTGCTACTAAAGTGTCTTCTCTGTTTTGTGCCTGGTTGTGACTTTGGGAGTTCAGTCAGTGTTGTGTGCAGATATGATCAATAAAGCTGCTAGTGATGTACTTTGCTATTAAGTCTTAGTTCATTGATTTAAAGAGTTACCAGGAACTAGGGAAATAACATGGTTAATTAAATTAATTGGATTGTAAAGTCCACAGGGATTGTGCCTTTCTGTTTATTCTCTGAAGCACCTCAGACATCTCTGATCACTGTAAAGTAATGACTGTTTTTCCTTCCACACACTGGCAGTTTGAACTATTTAGTTACTTTTAAACTCTTTGCATTTCAAGACAGCAAATTTTTACATGGGCCATGGAGTTACAGCTTTGTAGCCCTTGACTTTAGAAGCTCAGGTAGAAATGAAGAAGGGGAATTTTAAAAGAATTCAGCTAAGTGATCCCAAGGAATCTGCATCCTTGTATTTGCTTGCAAAGCGTCTTGCTAACCTGTGCTCGTAGCAAAAACCTGTGGGGCAACTTCTAGCATGTTGGTCTTTTATCTTGGCCCTAAAGCTAATTTTGATTACATTTTTCTTGCCATCCAACAAGGCATATGAAGAAATAATACATCAGGCTTTAGATAGGTCTATTCTGTGGCATCCATTTTTCATGAAAATAAGTAAACAGATCTCCCCCTGTCTGAAATGGAAATTTATTCTGGGTGTGTAAAGTGAAATCTAGCACAGAGGTATTCTTCTGCAGCTTGTATTTCTTCTAATTTATAGCTCTTCTTCTCCACGTGAATTGGAGACTATAGGTCTGAATTGGAGATGTTATAGGTCTGTAATTTATGTTTTTAAAATTCTATGATTGTTATCTTTCAGTGTTTTTATGAAGCCCTTCTGTGGGGCTGTTCAGATAAGGTTGTATATTAAGTATTGGCCAATTTTCTAGGAGCACAACTGAGATTATCAATTATAGAAACATTGTCAGCATGTGTTTGTTCTCATGTTAATTTCTTTAACCTTTTTTGCAGAATTAGAGTGAGCTTTGCAAAGATGGACTGTATGATGCTATTATGCGGTGACTGGAAAACTGTACTTGAATAGTGATAAATTACAAACAAACAGATTGAGATTTCCCCTGGCATCTATTGAAGGTCTTGTAAAAGTCAACTCTTTCTTTAGTGACCTTCTAAAGGAAAGCAGATTATGGTCATTGTGTTTTTAAGATGGCAGCAAAATGAAAGCTGTTACAAAAACATTGATGAAGAGAGCATGGGCTTGGTGATCTCTTGAGACATTCTCAGAAGATTTTTTTATTCTCATGACTTTATAGGAAAAGCAAGGAGTAAATGATATGGAGGATGCATGAGGACTGTGTTTGGTCCTTATATGAATTAGGGCTTCTTAAGGAAAAAAAGGGACAGGGGTGAAGGAGAAAGCACTTCCGTGCTGCCTGTGGTTGGTATGAAATCAGATGTACTGAAGAAATGCCTACTCTGGCCGTAACTGGACTCTGTGAGGACAGGTTTTCTGAAGCATCCAAGTGTTCCATGGTTGGAAGGAGGAACTGATGTTGTGTGTTTGTGGATATTCATATGGTTGGGATTTTTTCCCTACACATGGGTGTGTATTTTAAAATCTTGCCTGCAGACATCTGTGTTTGCAGAAACAGCTGTCACTTGAATGAAAGACTGTCTCCCTGTCTGCTGTGCCTGATGTATGGGTAACATTACTGTCATCAGTACCAAATTTATTTGCTGCACTGTGATTAGGTGGAGGGCAATGGAGGCGTGTGAGCAGTGCACTGTACCCCACTCTCAGTTCGGTGGCCATCCCTGTGGAGAGGAGGAGCAGGAGAGGGGGGTGCTGGCCTGGGCTGCCATTGGTTCATTGTGGTTTCTGACAGTGAGCATCTATTGGAAAGCTGCTGAGATGCATGACCAGATACATAGGACTTAGTGTTTAAAGCTTGCTAGGTGTTTCTGCAAATGCCTCTCCAATTTCTCCCCCATCCTGTCTTGAAGTTCCATTATGCAGGATTATTCCAGCTCCTGCAAGCTGCTCTTCTAATAAGCTAGGAGAGTCTGCTTTATCAGCTCTTGCCAGTGTTAGCAAACCTCCTTTTCTCTCTAATTTCCAGTACCTAGATGTTACAGGCTCTCAAATCAGTTTTGAGAGCCTATGGTTGTGTGGAGCCGAAGCAAGGTAGGAGAATGATGCTCCTGGAGGGCAGGGTCAAAGGCTTCTCAGGGCTCCTCTGTGGACATTGAGTTTCCACTTCTCTAAACCCAGCAGAATATAAATCTCTGTGATATGGAGCAAGATGCTTTTAGCAGAGTCTTCTGTTGTAAGCATTTTAGACCTAAAGAATTGTTACTCAGGCTGCAGTCTTGCAAATCACATGCAGAGCTGAGCAGGTCTGTTCCTTCTTACCAGGCTACTGAGTCCTCATGGAGGTTGCCGTGTTTCCCTCTCTCAATAACTGGTGGTGGGGTATAAACTGGTCACATTAAAGCATTTCTGTGAGCAGCATAGTTATCTGCCAGCTTTTTCCAGTGGTGCAGTGCGGGTGTGGGCACTGCATTCATTACCCGTGTGGGTACCGCCAGCTTTCAGATGGCAATCCTGAAATCCTCTCTTTCTGGCGACAGTGGTGGCTGTCATCACAATCTTTATCCCAAGGGACACAACAAGCATTAATGTATTTCTGTTATAACCATGTGTACACCCTGGAACACTATTGCTGGTATTTCTCTCTCTGCATACAACT
The DNA here is from genome assembly GCA_013396655.1 of Campylorhamphus procurvoides. Classification (NCBI taxonomy): domain Eukaryota; kingdom Metazoa; phylum Chordata; class Aves; order Passeriformes; family Dendrocolaptidae; genus Campylorhamphus; species Campylorhamphus procurvoides. Next base: position 2,681,881 of record WBMV01016873.1, on the reverse strand, counting down.
GCTGCTCCAACAGCAGCAACTCATGGGCTGTGAGATGTCCTGGGTTTCCCCAGCCTGCAGGAGTTGTCACTGGGAACTTCACAGTGGGATTCTGCAGTTACGGGGTTTACTTGAATGTTAAGAATGTTTGCGAGAGGGATAAACGCCAGTGCTGAGTGGGAAGAGATCCCAGCAAAGGAGATGAGCAGAAGAGCTGGTGCTGATCCTTGTGCCCAGGACCAGAAGCTGCACTAGGCAAAATGCCATTGTTACTGAGCAATGATGGAAATCCCATGACACCTGGAGGAGGAATTCTGAAGTGCTTCTGGAGGAGAAAGATTGCCGTAGGGAATTTAGAGCTCTTGCCTTGCTCTTGGGCAGAGAGGAACTCCGAAGTTGAACCCAGTGAAGGATGTGAGGTCAGATAGGTGCCTGTGTTCTGTGAGCCCCCCAACTCCCCTTACCGCCACCCTGAACCCTTGCAGCTGGGAGCCTTTGGAAGCAGCCATTTTATGTTTATCTATATGCGTAGGCTGTGTCAGGCAAAGCACCAGAAATCCATCTTAAAAAAAAAAAAAAAAAGAAGAAAGGGAATAGTAAAGCACCTCCAAACTACTCCAAATGCTGCCTCTGCAGTGGATAGTTTCCAGCAGCACAAATCACTGCATTGCAAAAAGGCAAAACAAACAGTTTGAGTACTGAAATGAGCTCCAAAACTCAAAATAAACCCTTGCAAACAGCTTGTTTAGTTCTCAGGGTTGTTTTGGGGAGGGGGTGGTGGAATGAAACACAAGATTTAAGCACTAAAAACATTTGAAGTAGTCTTTCCCCACTGTTGGGAGTTCATTTGCAGAAAACTATTTACATCTGGTAGGTAGATCTGGGTGTAAAGAGAGGAAACAACAGTTTGAGGCTGTTTGAATTGGCGTGGAAGACTGAGTGAGCTGTGCAGTGTATCTCTTCAGAGAGTGGAGGTGCAAACAGCTCTCAGGACCCTTGTCCCCCTTGTGCCCTGGTACCACCTTGGTTTAGCCTTCTGGTGGGTGTTTCAATCCTCTCTCTCCACAGTCTCCTTATCTAACCCATCGTGGTAGAATTGGTGATCCCTGGGTGTGTACCAGAGCACAGTAGCCCCTGCTGCATGGATCAAGCCTTTGCCTGTCCAGAGCCCCTGTGAATCAAGAAATTTGTCAGCCAGATTGTCTCACTGCTCTGCCTGTGCTCTTATGCAATGTACTTGGCAGGTCACAGTGCACTGGAAAGCTTACCTGCCTTCTGCTCTCAACACCAGTGATGCTGGTGTGTCGAATGTGACTGCACATTATTCTCAAGGTTGTTATGGACCTCTGCTGGGGAATATTTTCAGTTTGATGGCTTCATGTCTACTAAGCCCTTATATCACCTTTATTAGTGTCCCAAGCCCTGATGGAAACTAACCAGAAAGAAGGGGCTGTCTGCCTTCCTCTAGAGCTTCAAGGCTGGGGCTTGATGAAGTGAAGACAAAGTCTGGGAGCAATGCAAGAAGGTACACAAGTTAAATGAAAGCCCCTGGTTTGTCAGGATAGAAAAATGTGGGAGTACCTTTTAAACGTCTTTTTTAGGGCTTGGTCAAGTTTAACTTGTAAAAGTGATGACTTAGTTATTCTTGCCTCCAAAATGGACCATCCTGGTCCTACCTCTTTGCCCAAATAAGAATTGTAAAATTCTTAAGGTGCTGTTGAGAAATACAGTTACAGCTCAGGTCAGAGGCAAGGACATGGAAATGTGTGTGAGGATTGTCCTTCTGTCTGACTGTTGAGAATCAGGCAGCCAGTCTGAGCTTATCTGAACTTTAGTCCTCTGACAGCCCTTCATTTTGCATCTTTGTGTGTTTTGGGGTTTTTTTTTTTGTGCAGGATTTTGAGGGGTCCCATGCACCAGCTTCCTTTCAGCTCATCACACACATGTAGCTACTGGCACTGGCAGTTTTCATGTACTGTCAGCATCATTTACTTCTCAGGTTCCTTTTCTGTATTTCCCCAGCACTTTGCTTTAAGCAGATGGTTGGAGGCTCTCCTTGTTGGCAAGCTGCAAATGAAGATGCTGTAGGAGGGAATTTGTTTGCCCAACTTTGCCTGTCTATCTCCCTTCCTCACTGCAGAAGAGAAGTTGGTGGTTTATCTCCTGTTGTGCCCCATCCAGGGATCTGGCATATCCATGTGGAGGATGTCTGCAGGGGCTGCCTCCTCTTTTGGCTGTGAAGGGGAGCTGAGTGGCTACCTGAGGTGGAGACACCCTTGCTGATGAGTCCAGATCTCTGGCATGGTTGGTAGTAAGTGATGGGTGTAATAAACATGCCCAAGCCCTTTGTAAGACTAGGTGTGTCTTAATGAGGCAGGTGGAGGCATTCAGAGGGAGTGAATGTTTCCAGCCAGGAAACCTCTTTGCTGACTTTGAGGCAGGAGTGGATGGAACTGAAGACTCCATAAAAGTGAAATTTGTGTTCTTCAGTGGAGGCTGTGATTAGTGATTCAGACATACCAGTCAGTCCATTAAACTCAAACCTCACTTATCAGTCCTCAGAGACCTCACTTTTAAAGAAGAAGGCTGTGAAGGTGGGTAAGGGCAGGGAGAAGTTTAATAGAAATCAAAATTGATTAGTATGGTCCCTTGTGAATCCTTCGAAAGTTTGGCAGCAACTGTGTGCAGCTGTTTCGTGAGGGGGTGAGTTGGCTGTTATTGCTCGTAAAAATTGATCAGTGTCATTCCTGAGTATTGATCTGAGTTTCCTGGATGGAAGATGAGCCAGCCCTGTCCAAGGGCACTTCTCTAGGAGTCTGGGAAAACAGCTCACTATCTGGGACAAGAAACTTTATTCTTGGTCCCATCTTGTATTTCAATCTTTTTTTTTTCCCCTCTTTGCAAGCTTTCCTTGCAGCCACACTTACAAATTTTGAGTATGGAAGTCCCCAGTGTTTCACACCTAGTGGAAGCAGTAAATGGCACTCTGGCTGTACAATTCTAGCACGTGTCAGTGTTGTGTGTTTTGCTTGGGGAAAGCACACACTGCTTCTCCCAGGCATAATTCCCTGTACTGGATGCAGTCAGGATGCCACTGCACCAAGGAACTTTGCTCTTATCTCATGCCAGTATTGTATGTAGTCGGTTTGTGGCAGTAAGTGGTTTGTTCAAAGTCTATATTGGCTGAGTGGGAAAAGCAGTCTCTGTATAGGTGGCTTCTGTCCTTGTCATCCTTTCCTGTTGCTCTTATTGACAACAGTCCACGTGGTTTGCTCAGCTCCCCCTGAGCTACATGTGTATCTCTGCTCTTAAATGAGAAGGGCAGGCAGTGTGGTTAGGTGAGGAGGATGTTGCCTAAGGAAGAAATGTGCCCACAAACCAGAACTGAGAAGTCCCTCTGCACTACTGTATGGGGTTAAATGCTACCATACAGCTCATCTTGTCAGCAGCAGATCAGAAGTGATGCCCAGTAATTGGCCACCTCTGTCATGTATTCCCCTTCCTTGTCACCCCTGTCCATTCCTGAAAGCTGAGCTTGGCTTTTGCTTTGTGGAAAAAGCTGATTAGGGGAACAGTATATTGGGGTGTGTTTTCAAGTCCAGGTTGGTTGGTATTTAGTCAGGTATCCACAGGCTAGTGTCTTCTATATGCTATGCTCCCTCTGCTGAGCCTGTGCTGGCTGTGGAGTCTCTTCTCTCTGCTCAGGCAGTGCTGCCTTTGTGGGAGCCCTTAGCTCAGTACTCATCCCAGGCAGTGCCTGGCTGAGTCAGAGCTGTGCCAGGGCTTGACCCTAAAACACTGCATCATCTTTCCATCTCGTTGGAAATCTGTAACCATGCATTGGAAACTAGTAGGGTCTAGGCTGTTGTAGTTTTCTTTTGTGTGTGGTGGTTTTTTTTCCCTCCACCTAAATTGTAACTCATAGCTTTAATCCCCCTTGAAACGAAGAGTGAATACATTTCTGTTGTCTTTATGCCCAAGGGACATCTGTGTGTGAAAAGAGAAGGTTAGAGAGTTCAAGGGTTTGTTGCATGGGATTAGCTGAGAGGCAGATGGGGACCTTTTTTTATTCTCTTGGTAGCATTCTGAGTCTCTGTAGGGGTGGCAGATTTGTCCCTGTTAGTATCTTTTCATGGAAATTTATCTGAAAATGGGCCTATATATCAGGAGAAACAAGTTCTGTCATGCACCTGGCTGCTCCTGTGTGGTCAGTAGGAACTGAGCAGGTCAGGTGTGTCAGTAGCAGGAGGGCCATAAAGTGTGAGCTCTAGAAAAGCCTCTCCTGATGGATGCCCCCACGGATATTGCGGGACAGGACATGTTGCCTGATAATTGCTGCTCCTAAATCCTAGGGAATGGTGTTTCAAGTGGATGGGCTATAGTGTTTGTGAGGATGTGGCTCCTTGGTGGAGGTGTCTGGCTCCACATGAGTAGTGGGTGGTGCTGGGGGACAGCACCCAGAGCCCGAGTTTTGGCATGTGGAATGCCTGCACCTGCACTGAGCCCAGGGGCTGGCTTGCCCTGCACTGTGCTTGGTGCAGTGTGTTGATGCCATTTACAAAGTGCTTTTTCTCCAGCCCTATGCTTCTGAATCCCTTCTGAAGGTGTTAATGTGGGAGAAAGGGATGCCTTTGGGCTGGTAGTTGAGATTTATTGTTGCTCTGAGCCAACAGCAAAAAAAAACAAACAAATCCTTGGTGGATTTGGAGGAAGCAAGGCTGGGAGAGAATTTGCCCCCAGAGCATTCACTTTACATCCAAGATTAGCTGTTGAGCAAAGTGCAAGCCAAATGTCCCAGGATAAATTTCCCAGTAACGGGTCTTGTGGAGAGGGCAGTAGCCTTGCAGGGACAGTCAATGCTGGTGCTTCCTGTCCTTAGTATGGTGTGGGAGCAGTTTTTCACTGCTGTTTAGTATGTCCTGCAGGAGACTGCAGCAAACTTTTCCTTGCCTTCCTCTTGTGGTTTTCACAACTATTAATAATTTATTTATCTCTTCTAAGGATTTTTGGGTGTATGGTGAAGGTTTTCTGTGCAAATCTCAGTTTCTCAACACCTTCACATCTTGTCTAAGATTAATGAATAACATACAAATATCTGTGCAGAGCAGGGCTGTGGGTTTTTGGGTGATGACTGTATTAGCTGTGCTGCTGACAGCTCCTTGCATTTTGTGCTAGAGGATCACTTAAACAATGAAATAAGCCCCTGGGGAAAGAGGTAGGAAGGCCGCTGTTTGATATTTAATGCCTGACTGCACAAGGAGGCCATGGAAAAATCAAGCCACTTGGGAAGGTGCCAGGCACGAGGCACACACAGAAAAGGATGTTGGATCTGCCTGGGTCATGTGCTAGCTGCCCCTGTTGTTCTGTTGGGTGGCTTTGCTGTGACGGTGAGTGTGACCCTGGGGCAATGCTGTGGAAATGAAATTGCTGTAAATTACAGCAGTCTGGCCCTCTGGTTCTTGCTTGCCAGGATTTCCTGAAAGAGATTCTTTACCTGATCAGGTTTCTGGAGCGTTAAGGACAACAACCCATTGTAGGTGATATCTGAAATGGCTGATCTTGTTATGTCAAGATACATGTTATGTTCATCTGTTGAACCTTTTATTTGTATCAGTGGTTGATGACCACTGCATACCAAAAAGAATGTTACAGAACTAGGCAGTATTCAGAAGATGGTAGAAGAAGAATCAATTACCTGGAAAGATGTTCATCGTGGGAAAGAAAGTAAAGACTGGGAGCCTACCCCAGGAAGGAGACAAATAAGAAAGGATATTAGTAAAATGTGCACCATAATGTCCAGGCTGGGGAAGGACAAATGGAAACATTCAGTCTTTCTGCTTTTGGTCCCTTTTTTCAGTTCTTGATGCCCATGAGCTGAGATGTGAGACCACATAGAGCTCCTAGCAGTCTGTTTAGTTCAGTGCATCATCCCCTGCTGTTTTGAGGGTGAGCTGTTTGCAGTAACAGGAATGCTAAGAAATGGTATTGCTGTATATGGCAAGAAAGTATTTTTGTGAATTGTTTTGTCTTTGTTTTTCCTTCTTTAATAGTATGTGTAATGAGGGAGGAAGGATAGAGCTTTTTGGTCCAAATATGGAAGAAGGTCTGGATAGCTTCATTCATGTGCACTGTGAAAGACAAAGACTTTTCATCCTTTGGAGCCTGGTAAATCTCATGAAAATCAGTAAAATGGCTTTAGGTGAAGGACATGAGAGCAGGTCAAGCCTGATCTGGTTGAGAGATTCACAACAGCATTGTCCCCTAGCTGATACATGGCTGGGCTGATGTTTCATACATTCCTTGGATCACCCACTGGCAGAAAACAATCTCTGTGCTTTTTGCTTTCCCTGCTTATCTAGTTCTTGTTCTGCATGGTGGTAGATGAATCTCTTTGTAGGAGAGGAAGAGACATCAGGATAGTAAGGAGGGTGCTGCAAACCAAGCAGCACACTCTTGGGAATAATTTCTTAGGAGCGTCAGGTTTGTCATTACTGAGCATGTGGATTAACAAAGCAGCCAGCTCCTGAGCCTTGTTGTGTGTGGCTAAAAAGTGCACCATTGCTGTTGTCTTTATGTGCACCTGGTCTTACACATGGTTGGGTGGAGTCAGAAATAACGCTTTCATGGTAAACTCCTTTCAAATTTTCCAGGTACTAGTTTTATGTTAAATAATTCTAAAATAAAAAAAAGCATAGAAAAGTAAATATGGAAGCACTTGGAAGCATGACTTCTAATGTAAATATGTGTTTATATATTTAGGCATTCATTATCTTTATACTGAAGTCAATCTACCCAGCATGTTGAGTCTAATTTCTTATATTGCTTGCTTCATAGTATTTCTGCTCTTTCCTAATACCAAGAAATTTTACAAAGCACTGGGATGTGTCTTGTAGGTAAGAGGTGGAGAGCTAGAGAGACTTGTCCAGGTTGCAAAGCTTTGACAGGACTTGGTTTCTGATGCTTTAGTAGACCATATGACCTTCCTTGTACGGATGAGAGATTCCCTTTACAGCCAGAGGCTTTGCAGCTACTGGGATTTTTCTGCAAAGAGGTTTTGCTGTTTTTATGATCTGGGGGCAGGTTTTGGTTGGAGTAGTTTGAGGTGGCATAGAAACTCATTCTTTCCCAAACTGCTTCTGTCAGGCTGTGTTTTTTCTCTGTCTTCCCTTCTGCAGAGCTTGGGCTTGGAAATGGCTCCTCACTGAAATAAAAGTTGATCTTGAAACTATGTCAGGCTTATCATTTCTCAGAGTATTACTCTGCTATAACGGTCATCGAAGCACTAAGAAAACTGTGGCATCTTTACTTGACTTGTTCTCTTGCTAGTCACTGAACTGTAATTCTAGTGTTTATAGCAGTATAAAAAGTGTCATTAAGCTGATCATAAATCACTTGGTTTGCTGGGAAGACTGTTTAGGACCATTCTGGTCCCACAGAAGAGGTTCTTGGTTTGTGATGACAAGTTTAAATGCAGCTGTGGGAAAAAAAATTAGCCGGGTGGTTCAGTGCAAGCAAGAGGTTGGTGTTGGCTGGGAGGGGTCCGTACTGCAAACAGGGAGAAGAAATGAGCAGTTTGGTCAAAGTGGATATGTTTATGAATCCTTACTGGGCTTTGCTGTTTCTGGCTGTCTCTGGGATGGCTTGTACTAGGAGTGGTGAACTTACCCAGCGCTGCCTGCATGGAGCAGAGTGCTCCAGTGGCCACTTGATCTTGTCATGTACAAAACTGGAATTGAATTTCTATTCTCCTATCATTGTACTCTTGGTACAGAGTAAGATGTTCCAGGTGTACATTGAAGAAGTGCCAAGTTCACAGCATCTGCTGGAGCTGCTGCTGCAGGAAGGAGCAATGCTGTGTGACTTGCCTGCAAAAAGCCTGTCTTGTGTCTACCACCTGTGTGTCCTCTTTTGTACTGAAAATTTCCATGCTAGAAGCTTCCAATTAGACTAACATGTTTGTCCAGAGCTGGGAGTTAATTTGAAGTAGATTGTTTTACTCACAAATTCACAGCCTTTTTTAATTGTCCTATGAAAGACCAGTGCTCTCCCCATTCAGGCTGCAGCTGTATGGGAGATGGCTTGTGACCTCCAGCCTGTGTGCTTGGGCCAGAAATGGCAGCTGCTTGCTAAGTGCTGTTGGGCAAACATGTCTCGAACATAAATAAAGTAAATCATGGGGATAAAAAATAAAATGCCAACTCTAGGCCGTGGAGGAAAAAGGTTTTTCTCACAGCTCAAGTCTGTTAGACAGGGCTGCTGAAGTGCTAGACACTTTGCTTTCATCCTAGAAGTTCATCTGTCTCTGTGGCTGAGTTACTCTGCTTCATTTAAAATGGATCTTCAAATCAGTTTTTGCTAAATTGCTGCAAAATCCTGTGTGGATGCTCTTCAGCTGATTTAATCTTGGTTTATGTTGATTTAGTTTCTTGCCAACTTTTGCTAAATCCATTTGAGACAGAGTTAAATCAACTTATGAGTGTCCTTGCAATTTAATTAAATCGACTGATGTAGCTAATGTAACTGATTGTAATTAAATGCAAGCAGCTTTTATATAAAGACAAGTCCTGAGGGTGTTCAGGAAATCCCATCTCATGTTCCCATTAGCCCCTAAAAGGAGTTTGCTCACAGTTTACCATCTCTGCCTCTAATCCTTGTCCCAGAGCAGAACTTTGCTGTGTTGGGCTATGCCTTGCATCTGCATTAAACCCCACCCTGTGTGGCTCTGCCCCACCCCTGGCCATCCCTTCCACCACAGCCCTGTGGGGAAGGGCACTGGGTTACTTCCTGCCTTAGATGAAAATAATCTGCTTGGGTTATTATGAAGTCATTCATTCTGAATCCTGGCTTTTGCTTAGAAATACATTGCTTTTTCTTGTTCTCGGCCTCAAACTGGAGGCAGCGGTCTGTAATGCTGTTATCTTCCCAACAACATCCACATCCTGTGTCCCAAAGGCTGCTTTTCATCTCCAGCAGGTAGCCTTGCTATTCAAGGGAGCAAAGATGCTGTGTTAACATGAATTTCTGTGCCTCTGAGTGACAGAAGAGAGGACCAGATGGGAGAGCAGCCAGAGCAGGCTGTGCAGCGTCCTGCTCTTTTTTCCCCCCAGTTTTGCATGGAGTCTCAGCAGTGGTAAGAGCAGAGGGAAAGACAAGGAGTATCTGTCTTCTTCTACTACTATTGTCCCCAAAATCTAGGTAGCAGGGGTTGGACAGGGGAAGCACCATTTGTGACTATGCAAGCTTTTTTCTTTTTTTTTTTCCCTGCTGTTTCCAGCTCAGTTCACACATTAAGGAAACATTAATAGCCTCTGATGATAGTTTCATGCTCTGTTTGCATCCTTCCTAATGAGACCCACTCACATCTGTGGAAGTCCTCCCTCAGCGAGCTGAGGTGCCATGTGCAGATGTGCCACTCAGTGACAATCCCATGAACAAAGAGAAACCTCCAGGGGTTTGTGGGGCTGTTCATGCCCTGGTGCTCAAGGCTGCTTCTCCTCAGGGTCCTCAGAAATCAGCGTTGGGCCCTGGACTGGGCTCTTGTGCTGCTTCTGCTGCCAGATGTTCAGATGGAGGTCCTTTTTCTAATGGCGTCAGCTTTCCATGGGATCCACCTTGGCAAGGCCTTCTAGGCTCTCTCTTCTCTCTCATTTTCCTCTTCTTCCAGCCTGGGATAACCCTGGTTTGTTTGCCAGGCCTGCAAGTGCAGTGGGAGAGTGGCACTCGGGGCTTAGTGTGCTGGGCATAGTCATCAGCCCAAGAGAGAGTCTAAGAGGCAATGAAAGAGGAAAGTGGCCAAGGATAAACCCAGTGTTCAGGGCACTCTGAGATGCATTCATGGATAAGGAGTAGGAGCTCTAATCAGGAGGTGAAGTGGGAGCCAGTGGAGTTTCAAGAGCATCAGTGGGAGGGGAATTTGTGGACAGAAAGGGAAGCAACTAGCTTAAAAAAACCAAATAAATGGTTTCTTTGCATGATTATTTGTAGAGGGGAGTGGAGGACATACCAGAAACAGCTTTTCTGGGGTGGAGTTACTGGTGGAAATTAGGGTCATCTTGTAGCAGCTAATTGTGAAATTCAGCTGACTGTGAAGGCTGGTAAGTTCCAGATCTCTGAGCAGTGTGAAAAGAGACAGGGTAGCCTTTGGCTGGCATATTTCAAGAAAGTGCTGGAAATGAGCCAGACTGGATGGCTGAAGTGAAGCTGACATCTTACAGAATCACTGGAGAAAGCTGAACAAGGAAGAGGTGAACCAATGAACCAGCACAAGGCTGCTGAAAGCCTTTGGGAGGGAGAGAAACCCTGAAAGACACTGAATGTGAAAGTGAATGTGATAGTCTTTCTCAATCTGTGGAAGCTGAGGTGGTGATGGTGGAATTTAAGGGACAGCCCAGATGTTTGTCTGGGCAGATAAAACCATTTACACCTAAAAATAGGTTTTGCTTCTGGAAATGCTATAGCAAAAAATGAGTTCTAAACACTGCATTTTGTTAATTTGTTCAAAATCCATTTTGGCGTGCTCTGCTCGCCCTTAAAAATGCATTTAGATTTTTAATGAGTCAAAAAATTTGGTAAGTGATTTTGATTATTTTTGATGTTGAAAGAGAAGTACTTGCAGAGAAGTTAATGAAGGAGAAAGGGGGAAAAAGGATATTTATAACACTTCTCAGCTTTCTCTCTCATACCAGAGAGTGTTTTTGTACAGGATCACAACTGTGTTGCTAACCACCATCTAGGCAAAGGAAGAGAGCCCCTGGCAGAGGTGCTGTGGAGCAGAGATGGGGGACATGAGATGAGTGTGCCACACACAGTGTGGTACCTGTGTGAGGTTCCTGTAGCACCTACATGGCAAGTCAAGAGTGTGCTCAAATGGTGAAAACAACACATGAATGCTGCAGACCTGGGGAAAAAGCAGTGGGGCTGCTGCTGTAGGGATGTGCCATGAGATACTCTGAGCATTTAGGCCAAACTTCCCTATAGTAGGTTCAGCCCAGAGAAAAACTGGGAAGGGGATTAAAAACATCCAGCAGTGAGTGAAGAGTCTGCTGAATGATAGCATGAAATGTGTTTATCTTAAACTCCTTCAATTGACTTTTTCCCTTGTTTTGAAGACCTAGCTCTCTGAGTTTTTCATTATTGTTTTGTTCAGCCAAACCCCACAGAAAACCAACAGCATAAGGTTGCCACAAAAAAACCAAGCCAGTTTCCTTGGATTATTGGGCCAAGATGTTCTAATGAGTTGGGGAAAAGAAATTTTTTTGCTGAAAATTATCATCTTGCATGAAAAGGAAATAGTTTGGTTTTCTTTTTGTAGTTAAAAAAAAAAACAAAACAGAAGAACTCAAAACACCCTCTTGTGACTTTAAGTGTATCTTTAATTATCTGGAAAACATGGCTTCATCCTGTGAAGGAAAAGATCAGGGAAGTCAGTGATTGCATTTGAAGGATTGCACTCAGTGGATGTTTCCTATTTTAGCTGTGGAGTTGTGGTGTGCGAAGAGAGAAAAGGATAGAGAGTGTGGACTATAGAAAAAAAGAAATGAAGGGGGAAAAATGAGGCATAAAGTAATCACTGTGCATATTGAATTGTTTTCTGTTTTACTGTATTTTCCAGCAGGAGTTGTCTGATGCTAGAATAGGTTGGAGGAGAGGAATAATATGTGAACTGTCAATTCTGATATTAATGTATTTAGCAACTCTGCATTTCATTAAGAAATAATTTAATGAAACAAGTGAAAAGAAGCACTAATGCTGACCCTGCTGTGTGTGAACCCCTCATCTGCTTCTGGGTAACAAATATTCCATATGATCCTGAGCTTATTTTTTTAAAAATTGTCCCTTGGGATAATTTTTCAGAGGCTCAGTTTTAGCAGATTTGGCAGGTGATGTTGGGGGAGGAGGGTCTCCACTTTTTTTGTTCTTGAAAATGGGGAGGACAGAGGCACTTGGTAGCCTGGAGATGGTTGTTAATGCCAGGAAGGAAGGGCAACACAGTGTTAATAAATACCCTTCTCAGGGATCTGCAAATCAACATGAAGGAGTCCCAAATAGGGAAGGAAATTGAACACAAATCACATACATGCACAAAGAGAGCATACCCATGCAAGAAGGGAACGTGTGGTCATGCAAGAGGAATTGGGTGGGTTTTGAAATGTAGTTTTAACTCATTAAATTTTAGTGTTTTCCAGGATACCTTACTCAGCCACACAGAGCAGGCTGCAATTGTCTTCGTGTTTTGCTGCTTGGTAGACTATGAAATGTACTTAGTCACAGTGCTTTGTATCACAAAATCTCCCACTAATAACTATTATTATTTTTTTTTAACTCTACCTCTTAATTCCCTGTGGAACAGAAGCAAATATATATTCCCAGCACAACTGTGACATTAATTTCAGTAATTTCTTTCCTCTCTCTGCTCCTAAGATTCATGAGAGTGGTTTTAGAACTAAAGCAAAAGGCACAGTGGATTTGTGTAGTGTCTTTAAGGGAAGGTCCTACTCTTACTCCTCCATGGAGTGCTGGCTGCAGGATGCTGCTGGATTTGGTGGGGACCAAGCACTGTAGAAACTGAGGTACAGGCACTGTGTGAGGGCTGACTGGGTTCTAGTTTTGTCTGCTCTCTACTGACAGGGATGATTTGGTGGGATTTCCTTCCAGAGTATGATTAGGTTAAGGCCATAAGTACAAGGAGGTTTGTTACACTGTCTTTGTCCTGGGTTCTCCTAGAGCTGTGGAAGTCTCATCAGCTCCATGCACAGAGCCTGTTCTTTAGAGCTGTCTTTGTGCCTTCAGGTTAGACCACTTTTTTATAATAGTTAGCTAGTTTTTTCTTACCGATTTCTAAGCAAGAAGACCCTCCCTCATCCAGGAAATACCATGTTCCCTGAAGTTACAGTAGGGTGTTTTGCAGAGTGGGTCTAATTAATGCAGCCTACTGATACAGACTCATTAAGGACAAGGTTTGTTTTACAAATACATTGAAAATTCCTTTCCCAGATTGTGCAGTTCAAAAGGGAAATTGTCTCGGTGTGGCCATTGCAGCATGTCTGCAGCATCTCTCTGAGAAGATGTAGCTTTCTTGCAGCATTACTGCTACAGCAACGTGATTTGGACAAATCCAGAGCCTTGTTCTTTGTGCTTGCCCTGGTACCCAATCCCACACTGGGGAAATAATGCTGTAGCATGAAAGCTCTGCCGGGGGGAGAGGTATTCCTATGGCCTTTCAGTCATTTGGTGACATTACATTAGCAAAACTAGGAGGATTGATTGATTTGAGCAGACTGTCAGAGCTGTAGCCAGGGTGCAGCCTGGTATTGGGGGGGGGTGGGGTCTGTCTGTCAGTAGGAGCTGCGAGGATCCTGCTGCCTGCCATAACCAGGGGCTCCTGCCTCCTTGGCCCCAGGGCGGCAGGTGGGTGGCTGTGGCAGCATTTCTCCACCTCCCTGTTGAAATGAGAATCACCAGCAGCTGCAGTTTAAACTTTAGGCCTAAACCTTGGTCATGATCCCCTGGGGCTGTGAGGTAACCCAATAGCTGTTTGGTAGAACAGGAGCTCACTTGTGCCAAATTAGAAATGAAATTAAAACAACTCTTCTTTCTACTTTGCTCTGCACCTCTGGGAGATGAAATTAGTGAGGACGTGACAGAATATTGAGCTTGCTTTCTTGCTCAGTCTGGCCCTGCTGTAATGCTAGCTGCTTGTTACTGAGCAGGGTCTGAAGCATCACAGGCCAGATTTTTTTGTTCTTTCCAAAAAGAGTTACATGTGAGTGATGGTGACAAACCATCCAAATACAAAACTTTTCTTCTTGTGATTGGAAGGCTTTTTCAAACCACCCTCTTTGAGGCTAATGAGCTTCAGCCCCTTTTACTAACAATTGATTTTAAGTCCCATTGGGCATGTCTCATGCAAAGGCTCTCCCTCTTGAGGTGTGCAGTCACATAGAGGGCACTCCTAAGGCAAAACCATCAGCTGTAGAAGGCTCATAAGGGCCAGCCTCCCTAGTTCACTGGACATGGCTTTTCTTCTTGGATGAACCTTGCAACACACTCTGTCACACTGGCAGTGTTTTGAATTTAATTTTGCTACTGTTTTATTGCCTCCAGAGATGAGCAAGTGGAACTTCGGCAGGTCACTTGGAAGAGCGGAGGGGGTCTGGCCACAAGAAGTTCTTGTGATGTGTACAAGTTACTGCACAGAACCACCTGTTTTAATTAATCTTTTGAACCAATTTGATTCTAGCAAGCCAATTCCATTAATAGGCTAAGCAAAATAATGACAGGCACAGCTGCTATAATTCCTTGTTACGCTTCTAGTTAAAACAAAATCCTCTTTGCATTGGGAAATACTAATCTAATGTCAAGACTGTTGATTAGGAAATCTTTGGTAGCTGAGCACATCCAAATGCTTCACATGTGTGCATAGTTTTCCCCCTCCCTGCTATATGACCAAAATATGTAAATGATGACATGACTCCTTCCCTGAGAAACAACTAATTAGTTCATTAACGTTGCTGAGATAAATCAAATTGAAGTCCCCTGCTATGCTTAGCTGTAGGGTAGACTTACATACTAGTTCTAATGTTCTTTGGGATGATTTCAGTTTGATTGCAGTTGGTTTTCCTGCTCACATACCAGTCAGACCTGTGTTCAAACAGTCAGTTGCTGTTATCAGGGGACTGGAGTGTGTTGGGTGAAATTTGAATTAGCAAATTGTCTCAGCTAATAAGAAAAAGATACCAGACTGGCTCAGACCATCTCTCTGTTATCCTGTCCCGGGTAGTATTTAAAAGATGCCAATGGAAGAGGAACAAGGGTCCATTTGAATGCTGGATACTTGTTCCTTGTGCACAGCCTTCCTCCTGCTCTCCTATCTCCCTGTCCTGGCTGGGATCCTGCACCTTGAGAACTGGCTGTTAGTTGATGTTCTTTTGAAACCCACTTGTGCTTTTGGCATCCTTCCCATTCTTCAGCTGTGAGTTTCACAGTGCAACTGTAAACTGTGCAAGAACAACAGCCCCACTTCATTTAGTTTAAATGACCTGTCCTTATGTGTGCCCTAAACCAACAGGGTACCTGTGTCTCTAGCTACAAGACCAGACTGCTCAGGGAGAAGGAAAGCCCTGCAGTTCTGGGGCATAAATGATCAGGCTGTGGAATAGGTAAAATGTGAAGCCTAAGGAGGTGAGAGGGGAATGTAAGCTCAGGCCTGACTTATGATCTAACACCCAGCTTTTGAAAGAATGCTTCCTGCTTGTTATACTTGCTGTGCCTGTGCATAATATGTGATGTGTGCTGCTGCCCTTTGGAGATTTACAGCTTACCCTCGAGATCTTATGTTGCTAATTTCTGAAGTGCTAGTTTTCCATACTGCATTTATCACTAAGAAACAGCTGAGTTTCATGGATTAGACTCAAATCATCTATGCTGAGTGAGGCAGTGCAGGAAGGGGTGTGCTGGCATGGGCTGAGTTTCTTCCCTCCTGGAGCAAGTGTGGAGCAGGACCCAGGAATGGGGCCGAGGTCCTTTTCTGTTCCTGAGGCTGGACACTGCCTCTTATCCATTCTGCGGTGTTATCACCCAACTCATCATCTGTAAGTAGTCTTCTCTTGGAGTGTGGTATTTCTCTTCTTCACTGTGGGCAAGCTGTAAAGCTTTCTGGTCTTGTTAGCAGCTGCACCATCTCCTGGTATGCTCACTTTGGGTCTAGCTGGTGAAATGTCCTGGCCACTTGCTGTGGTGGTTTGCTGGCTGGAGTCATGCTACAGAGGTTTCGTGTTCAACAGCTGTAATTTACCTTCAGATGGGATGTTCTTTTAAAGTGTTCCAGTTCTCGTTTGTCTCTTTACAATGCATAAAAACCTATTAGAGCCCTGATGTGTATTTAGGGTCTTTTACTCTGATCAGGGTATTGTTGAACCCTTGGGAGAGGCACTGCTTTGCTGTGCTGACACTGCAGCTGCTTTTATGCCCTTAGGGACACCATCCAGCTCTGCCTGTGTGGGTCCTATTGCCTGCTGCCTATGTGGGGCAGGTTTTGCAGTCAGTGAACAAGCTGGCATTTGTGTTAGACTTGCACTGTGCGTAGATGTGGAAAAATGGGCTCTTGATTTCTGTCGAAATGATGGTTTCAATGAAACAGCAGAAGGGGAGGGAAGAGGGAAATTTGAGTCACTGAGATACTTTTGGAACTGTCTGCTCCACTGTGAGATTTTGTTGAGTGATTTGAGAAGTGACATTCAGCACAGCTTATCAGCTCAGCTTAGTTAGGAGGAACAAGAAATTAGAGAGTGATGGAGGCCAACCTTCAGAGACCAGCTTTGTCAGAGAAGGCAGCTGCCAAGCAGAGCTTTGCGTGACTTGTGCGCAGTGGAGCAAGACTGGAAATCCTTATGCCTCCAACTTTAAGTAGCTTGCTGCAGATAAACAAATACACAACCCTCTGCCAACCACATCCATTCTCTCTCATAGATGCATGTGTCTCTAGGCACATCCACACACTCTTGGAAAGCACATCCATATCTCAACTTTCTCACCTGAGGTAGTTCCAAACCTGCTCCAGAAAGATAAATGGGTAGGGTGAATAAACCACTGCTGTGATTGCTCCCCATCCAGGCTTAGTCTTTGCTGTATTAATTAGGGAGATGGAAGTGTAAAAGCCTAAAGCTGCTGGGTGTTGGTGATGGCAGTGTCAGGAGGTGTGTGCAAGCAGCCACAGCACCCCTTCAAAGGGAATATGGTACCCAGCTTGATCAGCCCTCAGGTTATGGGGCTGCGTTCTCTCTGTGGGATGTGCCTGTTGTATTTCCCATTGCTCTCACTCTGTCAGTGCAGATTGTGAAACCTACTGTAGATGTTCAGCAGGTATCAAAGATGACACTGAATCTGCTCTTTTTATAGTTAAAAATCCAGGGCCACTCTCCTCTAGAAAAAATCCACGGTAGCAAACAGTTACGGCAGCAACTGTATTTGGCACAGCAGGCTGACTGTAAATCTGTTTGCTTCTCTGTGAATAAACCCTTGACACCTCATTTCACCAAAACCTCTGGTGAGTGATGTTCAGCTTCTTCCAATAAATACTAGCTGATCAGCAAGGATACTAAAAACAGCGAGGCCATCCTTTGCTAATTATAAAGCTGTTTCAGCCAGGCCAGTAAAAGATTGTGTTTTATCTACTCTTTGCTATTAAAACTCACTGTATTTGCAGGAATTGAAAACAATTTCTGTCTCTTAGGCATTTACATTGGATATGATGGTGTTTGAACTACAGCTCCCAGAGTATCCAGCATAAGCATTGCTCTCAACATTAGAAAAAGAACAAAACAAAACCACGCACCAAACCCCAAACCTCACAGTACTAGGGTAATAATCACTGTTAACATTTCAAGGCTTAATGCTTCTGTCATGGTACTTAATCGATAATTGAAATCTCAAGAGATATGTAATGCTTGAAATTCATGCAGTTAATTTTATTGCTAGCACTTGTAATTTGAAAGCAATTCTGAAATCATTAACAATGTGACTTTATTGGCATGGAACAGAGAAGCCTGGAGTAGGTTCCAGCCACAAATGGTTCAGTATTTTAAGTGGGAGCCATTGTCCAGTGAGAGACCAGGATTAATTCTATCCTACTTTTTCCCCAGCTATAAATAAGATCTTCCCCACACTGTCTGGGTGCATTTAGTGTTTGTAAGTTGCTTCAGGTTGTCTTTCTCAAAGGCTTCAGATGCTCATCTCCAGTGTTCTCTCTGTTTGACAAGCTGCTCTGAGTGCCATGGGGCTGTGGGAGAGGGGAGAAGCCAGGACAATGTTATAAAACCTCTCCGTGTCTAAATTCTGCTCCTTCACAGTGAAATGTGCTCCTGCACTGCTTTCCAAGCTCTAGATCCCCACTGATGTAGGCTCCAAAGGAGGTGTTAATCGAGGCAGTGTGCTGGGGTTATTGGTACCTTGCTGTCTTCCTGATGAGCTCATGGGGAATGGGCTTCTCTGGGGCTTGTCAGAGGCTGCAGAGAGCACAAGGACTTAAGCTGGAAAAGCATTGCAATGCTCTGATTTTGCCTCAGGTCATTAAAGCTTCTCTAATGCGTTTGCAAACAAGCAAGAAGCTGACTGAGATGGTTGGATCCTCCAGAGGGGTCTGTTAGTGCTGCAGGTGTCACTGTGCTGTAGAAAACTTGGTGTGAATCAATGCCTTGGGCCTCAGGGGGGTTGGGGAGGCTCTGTGGGGAGTCCTGGTGGGCTTTCCTGATGAGATGCAGCAGACCTGGAAATGCAGCCAAGGTGCAGGGAATTGAAGGGGGGTTTGCTTATATCCTGAAAATACTTACTTCAGCAGGAAGAGTGGCCTTGCTCTGGCCTTAGAACTTGTCTTTTGGGAAAGTCCAGGTAGTTTTGTAACATCTCACCCTCTTCATGTTCCCAAACTGCTGTAGCTTGACAAAAAAAACCCCCAAAAATCAACCCAGCTGCTAAGCATTGAATCCAATGATAATTCTTAGTGGTAGCCATTGTAAATCTTGGTTTCTGTCTTGTTGGCTGGAGGACCTTCACCCTCATGACCTGAAACAGGCCAAATGCTCGATGGCTTCTGAGCCAGCTCTCCTTAGAGGTCAGAGTGCCAGAGCTGGCAGCTTGGATACTCTGTGTGCTTGCCTGTGCTTCTCCTGTTCTGATACAACTGTGTTTATAGGCACAGCAACGAATGCCACTTATTTTGCAGACTGCCTTTGTGGTGCTGAAGTTCAAAGGTTCTTTTTGATGCAAAAATCTAAAATGACTCATGCTGTGATCAAGAGCTTGAACTCGATTTGTGTGCCTGCAGTGTAAGCAGAGTGCAGTGCGGGCCCTTCTCCCTTGAGTAGGGATGGGGACCAAAACCTGCCATCCAGGCTGTTTGGCTGCTTATTCAAACTGGCATCGTCTTGATCTCTGTGGGAGTGCTGACAAATGTAAGAGCAATGGTTTCTCTATATGAAAAACACCCAAGTAAGCTAACTTTAGAAATAACAATGTGCTGATTGTTTTCCAAAATAGCTTTGGTGTGTAACTTCCAATGGCTGACAGAACTTGAAGGGGGTTATTTAAATAAGAAAAAATCCTTTTTTTTTTTTTTAACCTTCAGTCTCATCCTTTAATTTATCAAGCTAATTAAGTGATCTTACCTAGGGACACTTTGTTCTTATGCAGTGCCCTCCCCCATCTGAGTCAAAGGAAGACATCTGCACACAAAGGGTGTGTTATTCCCATCCTGTAAATTGTATGCAAGTATGGTGGTGCTTTCTTATTCATTTGGCTTTGTTTTAATCTTTCTCTCTTCACCCCAGCTCAGCTGAAGTACATCAGACGTTCTGCAGCTAATTAACATGATTACAGCTGTCTGCATCAGGTTGAGAGATTGAGTTAGAAGTCGTCAGGATCTCAATATACTGGAGTCTTATTACTGAATCTCCAGTGCAGCCACATCTAATGAAATTCAAACAGATCAGGTTAAATTAGATTAACTAATGGAATTCTCATCTTCTCAGTTGAATATAATTCGTAACAGTGACTCTTTAGTTTACTTACAAAAATAAGTGTTTCTTTGAGTTGGACTTGACCTGATCCTTTAGGCCTGAACTCCTAGGACAACCAAGAAGTTAATGTCCAGGATCTGAACTATCTGGACTTGTTTTGGTGGTGGCTTTTGAGGATCTTGTGCAGCAGGATCTGGGAGTGACTTAGTGCTGGGAGAGAATAGGAGGCTCTGCAGTGTGTTTTCTTGGTGTTTGTGGAGTGGCCCCACGGGACTTGCATGGTGGGCCCCTCCTGCCCTAAGTGACCGCAGCTGGGTTAGAAGTACAGAGCCACTGCCTGTGCCACAGCTGCTGTACCTCGGTGCAGAAGTAGAGTGGCCAGAAGAAATAGTTGCAACGGGCTTTGAAATGTTTGTTTTGTGCTATCAGCAACTCAGTCCCCTGTCCTGGTAGTGCAGAAGGAGGAGGAATGAAACAGGCACCTGAAACTAACTCTCGTGATTACTCTGCTAGGTTAATATTCTAGTTTCAAAGTGGACACATTTCTGGAAATATAGTATAACTTGTTTCTTGGGCAGATTGGGGGGAGAAGATATTGTCAAATATTCATTTTTCATAGCAGCAATGTCTGGCACAGTCCCTTAGCAATCCCCAGCACAGGCAGCAAAGATAGCAGTGCCTTCAAAGCTTGATGGGGAGCTGCAAAATTGTGAAGAACTCTGCAAAGTTGCTGAAATGTCTTTGCCGTGACCCCTTTTTGTAATCAGCTAGGAAATAGGCAAGATATAATGGAAAGTCCCTGCCTGCCTGTCACTGGCTTGGTGTGACAGCCTGTGCTGCTGGAAGGTGCAGAGACTGGGGATGGCAGGGTACTAATGTGTTCTGGGGGCTGGCTGTGCTGAGTGAGGGTCCCTGGTGCTTGGCTGCTGCTGATCCTGGAGTGACACATGTTGATGGAGGGTTACTTATCTGCTTGGTACAAATGGCAAAAGCTGCCTCTCTATTTAAAGAGAAAATAGCACGAGTAGGGCAGGGTTCATGTCCTGGTGCCTTCTTAATGGCAAAGAGTGAGGGAGGCAGACAACTGGTGTGGCAGTTGGATGAAGGGCCAATAAAAAAAAAATTTATATTTGCTGTATGTTTCTGTCTTTACAGAAGTGGCTTCAGTTTTTGAACTCTGTCAGTGTGGCACCTTTTGCAAGTACTGAATTCATTTAATTTGTGACGTGTTGTGAGTGTGATTACTTGGTGTCAGTGGTTGTGACAGCGTGCAGGCTTTTGAGAGGCCATTAGAGCTGCGTGCTGCGTTTGACTTGGATCCCCTTCATTTGCCTTCTGAACACCAGGCACTTTTCCTGACTGTGTAGTGTCTGCAGCACACTAGTGTCTGTACTGAGCTGTCATGATCAGAGTCCCACCCCTATCAGATTTGATCAAGCATTTAATTCTCTTTCCCATCTTCCAGCAAACTGTTCAAGTTTCAGATAGAAGAAAAGTAACTTTAGGCCATACGGGGACATTCCTAAGGGCTTTAAGCTTCTGCATGTGGTATTTGTTTTGTAGCATCTGCTGGTAAAAATGAAGGTCTCTGAGAAAAAGCAGGTGTCTTCAATACCATTTTCTTTTGTGTGGCTCTGCTTGCTGTGACACCTGTCCTGTTTCCTGTGTGGGGTTTGTGGTTTGGCAGATACAATGTCTTCTTTGTGTGTCTGCCTGCCCAGCAGGCTGAACTGCCATGCTCAAGGCATGATACACTTTTGCTGGTTCTAGAATGCTGCTGGGCCTGAGAGCAGTTATTCATAGCAGCACTCCTCACTCCTTCCTTAATACACATTTCTTCTTAGCTGCAAATCCCATTGCCAGCACAATAATTGTTTTCATTGCTTCACTGGGAGTAGTGAGGTTAACATCTTGAGCAGCAGCTAAAATAGACAAGAGTAAATAGCACAATAGCTTAATCCTCTGGAAATTACTCTTTTCAGTATAGAATTATGCTTCCTTTTTATCTCCCCCCACTTTTCTTTTAAAGGGCAGAATTATGTTTTATTTACATCTGAGCCCAGGACATGTAGTTTGCTGCTCCTGCAAGTAGAGTCACAGAATAATCCTCTAGATACTCTTTTTGAAAGGGAATTTCCTGACTAGAGGGTTGAGACCTCAGCAATGCAGGGTGGAGCAGTCCAGCCACATGGGCTTGTCTTCCCTAAATGTGGCCCATTGCAAATGAGGTCCCTCAGTGGAGCAACAGCTCTCCAGTCCTGCCTGCAGCAGAGCTGGGAGCAAGTTCAAGTTGTCATTGCAGAGATGAGCAGCTTCCAATGTACATAAATATCCAACCCTTGTCTGTTGATTCTATCACTTTCCCTATAAACAGAAGCATAGTCACTTTCCAAGTGAGCCATCTGGGTTTGGCAGATGTCTCTGGCTTTTTCTGGGCCCATTGTTAAATGGGAAAAAGGGAGGGAATATTCTGAATTGAAGGAAATAGCTTCTGATGGCAGTCTACAATTTCGTGGGCTGGGAGATGAACTGCCCTTCTTTCCTTCAATTGCCATCAGTTCCATTGATTGTAATCTGCATTTGCAGCCTGAGAAACATCACTTCTCGCGGGAAGTGCTGGAATTGTCACTTTTTGGGGAAGTAAGTTTAGGTGTACTTTTACCCTTGATGCAGAGCTAGTGGTCTTTTTGTACTGCTGAGAGATGTAATATTGGTTTCTGAAGCCTGATGAGTGAGGTCCATAGAGCTCTTATCTGGTATGTAATTCCCATACTTTGGATGCAATTTATCCATCTTAATCCCAAAGCTTTGCAGACACTAGTACAAGGTAAAGGCTCCCTCCTCTCTGCCTGTGAACTATGTGTATTTGCACATTCCTATTTTTGAATCATATTTGCTTCCTAATGTAGAAAGATCACTGTGTCGGATTGTTTCTGACAAACTGTGAAGTTAATGAAGTTGACATTATGGCTAAATACTAAAGTCAAATATCAACATTATTCTATATTTTCCCTTTTTTTCCTTTTGAATTTTTTTGTTGTTGATGAAAACACGTGGAATACATCAGCTTTCTGAAAGTGATGATATTAAAAACAGAAGAGAAGATGTGTATGAAGTGCTTTCTATGCTAAAGGTCACACATTGAAAGCAAATTTCAAAGAATTTATTCAGATGAGAGGCTGTGATGAGAGTCTTTTGATTCTCCTTTCTAATATGTGTGTGGGTGAAGTTTCAAGCTCTCACTTTCACACACACACAGGTTTTGCTCTGCTTGAAGTTTCCTGCCACCCTTCTGGTACCGCTCTTGGTGGTTGCAAGGCATCTGGCACAGAAAACTGCATGTTTGGAATTGCAGGCGTGCAGTCACATGCTGAGTGTGAACATGCAAATTATCAGAGTGCTTCAGTGAGAGCAAAGTCAGAAGGGCACATTTAGGACAACTTTTCTAAAAATACAGATTTTTATATTTGCTTTTGGAGTTTGAGATCAGCTGAAAAGAGGAGGAGAGAACCAGGGGGAGCACTGTAATTACTCAATACTGCATCTGTGGCAGCATACTGAATGGGAAACTGTCAAAGAGAGAAGTTGGGAAGGAAATCTGTCAATAACGGAAACCTCATTTCCTCCTCTGCATTACCTTCCCTGAGGGAGGCAATAAATGGTGGTACTACATAACCCTTGTGTTGGTTGACTGGTACCAACTTTCCGGAGACCAGTGATTACCAAATTACAATCTACAGACTGTCAGTGGTCCAGAAGGTTATGGAAAGCAATCCATTTGACAATACTGCTGTTGTGAAATTTTCACTTAGGAGATAAATCAGGAGATACCTGCTCCTTAAAACACGTGTACATGAGAAATGTTGAGTTGCCAGTAGTTTGGTGGTGCTGGAATGTTGGAAGGTCTCCATTGTCCTAGAGGGGTAGTGTTTGCTGAGATCTTGTGGCCTTTGGCAACAGCATAGCCTATGTTCGGTGCCCTCTCTGAAGTCCTTGGGTTTGGATTGCTCTTTGAGAGACAGAGATGACACAGCACATGGGAATCACCTCAGTGAACTCTGGATACTTGTCTGCCTGTTGGAGATTGTGTGTGATGTCTTTGATTTACAGATTTGTCGAAAAACTGCAGCTGTGTTCTCAGATCTGAGCCACTAAACCACCTATCCCTGTCCTGTGTTTATGCTACAGAAGTGTGTTTCCACTTTGTCAACTTTAGATGCGTTTTAACACAAAAGTGCCTGCCCTGCATTGTAAACGTTTCTGAAAAGATTTTTGTCCCTACTGTGTATCATAGCTCAGTTTTCTTGTAAACTGTTATGGAATGGAAGTTCATGCTTTTATGGGACTCTAGGGAAAAATGTTAATTTCTACAGAAGGATTTGACTTTACAGTAATTGTAAGGGATACATGGGCAAGAAGAAAAGCAAACAAAGTGGCCAGTGTTTTGTATCAATAGTTTTCTCATGTTGAAAAAGAAATCTGTTCCAACATAATTTGTTCTTAAGTAAGGTGGGATTCAGGGAACGCACAGAGCTTCAAGTGCCTTTCTCCATCCACTGCCACTTCTGTTGGTATGTGGCATCCCTGGGCCTTTTCTGGAGGAGCAGCAGAAATACCAGTTCACTGTGTGTGGCCACCCTGGTGAGTTACCACAGCTCTGTTAGGTGTGGGAATGCTCTGGCTTTTTCCTTGCTTTCCCTGCTGGATTCTGTCACAGACCTGTGCTGTCAGCACTGGGCTCTTTCTGTGACTTCTGTCTCTCTCCAGTCCCACTGCTGTGCTTCTTTTCTTCTTACATGTTCTCTGATAGTGTGGGAGTGATTCTGAACTGCTTTGTCCTACCAAGTGTTGGACCTCAGCCTGGGACATTGGCAGAACAGGCAGTCCACCTCCAAGAGCTGAGCCCGAAGCAGGTTTCAAGGGTTCAGGTTTCTCGGATTGGGGTGAAACAGGCAAAACTGCTGGGAAATGTAAAATGTTGTGGAGTCAAAGCTTCAGTACCCAAACTGGAAAGTGTGGAGTCTGTAATGCCAAGTACAAAGGGAGTGATTCCTGCTGCTTGATTTTGCTTGCCAGGATCATCTTGCTGGAGGTGCCTGAAAGCAGGACCTTTGCTGGCTGTGCTAAAGAAGTTAATGTCAGCATGATGATTGGGAATTCCAGCGGCCTCTATAGAAATTACAAACTTAGATCACTGTAAATGGTGGCATTTAGTTCCCTTAGGATACTTGGAAAACCCTAGCTTGCAAAAGCGAATTGACTACAGTTTTGTGAAGAGAAGTGTGGTAAAGGGGTTTGAAAAGCTCAGCGAGAGATGGAAGGTAGTGCAAGGCCTCTGCCGTAAGGGATCTGTGTATTCAGGAGCTGAAACGCTGTCTGAATCAGCAACTGGATGAACTGGATTTGTCTCAGGGGTCAGTGCCCAAATAAATATTTGCAATAAGAGATTCACCAGCCTTTATTAAACCTAGATGGAGGTGAGCCTATACTCTCCAAAGCAGTGAAGTAAATACTCGGGATAAAAGGTTTGCTTTAGTATTGATAGTTGTGTTTAGGCAAGGGATCTTTTAGGCTTACATAAAAGGAAGGCACTTCCAGAAGGTGTTTGTGAGATGACAAAAGGGGCACTCGGGACATAATTTTTCCTTTTGCATTAATATTTAAAACACCTGAAGCTAGAAAAGCTTTGCTTTCAATAATGTCCCATGAAACTTAGAATTTGCTTTTAAGTGAAGACAGCTGCAAACACACAGAGAGGCAGAGGGCAAAACACTGCTTTCAAGAAGTTAACAAGTGTGTGGAGCAGAGTGCTGTGTTGATAAAGCCTGCTTGGATTTTTTTAAAGACATTTTTCAAGGTTCCTCACAGAAGATGTTTAAGGAAATGAAGCAGAGTGGGAGGGTCTTTACTTATAAAAATAGTTGGTTAAAAGAAGATGAATAGAGAGTGGAAGTAAGTAATGAGTTTTTCTGGTGAAGTCACCAGCAGACTACTGCAATGTCTCATGCTGAGACCTTCTATCTTTCAAATATGAGTCAGGCTTGGAAAAGGAACAAAGAAGAAAATAAGTTTTGTTAGCATAGGAAACTGGGGGGTAGCAGAGACAGGCAAAGGGTGAAGATGTGAAGAAGGATGTTCTGAAACAGAATGATGAGATGCTAAAATGACAGATGGATTTCAGGGTAGGAATATGTGAAGTGATGCACATAAAAGTAATTCTGCGTGTACGCAAGGCGATGAGCTGTGAGACAGCAACAGGCTCTGGGGGCTTGAGGCTCTGGGTTATAACACAGAGCTCTGTGGTAGTATTGGCTCAGTGCTCAGCAGTGATCAAAAACAAATTGAACATTAGAAGTTATTAGCAAAGGCAGCGGGAAGAAAACATGCTGCAGCTTTGTAAGCTTGTGGTTGCACTGCCTCCTGCTCTTTATCTTCTGGCTCTGGAACAAACCAGGAGAACTGTAAAGATGCTGAGAGCAGGGTTAAATCAGAGATGCAGGGTAGTTTTTGTATCAGGAGTTTTCAAGAAGACCAAGGTTCCATGGAATGAGAAAGAGATGGCTGAGGTGAACTGCAGTCTGTAAAAACCTTCAGAGATGGTGAAGGTAAATAAGGAGTGATTTCTGGTGGTCCAACTATGTCCTTGGTGCTGTGGAGCATCAGATGAAGGAAAAGACTGCAAGTTTTGCTTTCAAGGGGGAGTGAAGACCAGGATGTGTAGTCGTAGCAAGGCATGTAAAGTGCTAATCATGGGTGCTGTGGCCTTTCTGTAAATGTCTAGGAAGCCTTTAATGAAAGGTTAATTGAGTGGTGGATCAGAGAGAGGTGGCCAGGGAGAGAAAAGGGTGAGTGCATGACTGGAGACAAATTGATTTTATTTCTGTGTACCACGGTAGGGTGGTAATTCATGCTGTTCCCTGGCTGCTGTGTGCTGCAGTTGCAATGCTGCTGTTCAGCCCATGGGTATCCTGCTGTCCTGGCATCAGTACCCTTGGCAACACATGCTATTCCTTGGCTTGGTTTGAGACTGGGGCTTCAGCCTGATGGAGCACCTAGGTCTTGGAGGATCATTCCCTGGGATTTGTGGGTGCCTCTCAGACCCACCTGGTTGTGGGAGCATGTGTGATGGTGAGCTCTGTCCCTGTTAACCTTGTTGAGGCCTGTGCAGAGTGGGGCTGGGCAGCAGTGGACTGCCCTGGCTTTGCTTCTCATCACCACCTGTGTCATGGTATGCTGGCACTGAAGAAGTAAAGCAGATGAGATACTGTGCTTGGAAGTGTATCTGGGTTTTAGCTCTGTTAATAAAAAGATAAAGGTTAAAGGAAGCTCTGGAAGGGGGAAACAGCCTTCAAATTAATTTAGTTTTCAAACTGGACAAATAACTTGAAGATCTGAGTGGTTGCAACGAGCTGCAATATTTTCCCTTGCTCAGGGCAAGTTCTACCTTGTCAGAATGGAGTGTTTCTGGGATCTGAGTGACTGCAACAACAGGGCTGCAGACCATGTCAGGCATTTTTTGAAGTGTCTTTTATTTCTAATATAATTGGCTGCATTTCATGAATTATCCCTGAGGTTGCTTCTGTAGTTCTGTGTTACTAGGCTGCACCCTGTGCACACGGTTTTGTCTGCAGCTCAGTCTCTGACCTCCCAGCTCTCTGGGATTACTGGGGACATCTCCCTTTCACCTGATTGTGTAATTATTCATCTGACCATGTGCTGTCCTGTCTCTTGGTGCCATGTGACATCTGTATGGGTTGGTTGGAAGGTTGACTTTTGCCTATATGGTGCTCTTCCTTAGGTGCCCCAGGAGCAGGTCTGCTGTTTCTGCCGTGAACTGGGGTCTTGTCAGTCAGGCTTAGGTAGAGTTGGGTTGGGTTAAAACTGGCTAGGTAGCTGCCAGGTCTTTAGAAAATCCTGCCTGATGTTTTGTTGGCATTTGGGCACAGCAGAGACATTTGCACAGGTTCTTGTATGTGCTTATGGCTGCCCTGAAAAGGAATGAGCAGAGTTAATGATCTGTTCACTTAAATATTAGATTGAATGAATGTTCTGGCTTTGTACAAGGCTGGGGCTAGAACTGCTCTCCCACTAGGCTGAAGCTTTTTGGGTTTACCCGTCCCTGCTGGTAACATCCTCATCCCCCAGAATTACTTCAGTAATGTGGGAAGGGAAGGGCTAAGGGACTTGAACAGTGCTTTTGTGACTCTTTTTCAGAACATCAGCCCTTTTTAGATCCTAAATTACTTGAAATGCATGACCCGTATTCACACTCAAATCTACCACTTTTAATTGATTGTTTGCTTCCATTTTTCTGGCCTTGAAACTTTAGATAGTCTTAAATACTTCAGAAATGCACGTCACACTCTATTCTTTTTCATTTATTTGCTCCCATGAGGTCCTGCTGTTAGCTTTCTCCAGCAAGAAGAGCTTTCCAAGGAGTAGTTGGGGTAACTGGTGGGAGTGTTGTGGTTACAATACTCCCAAATTAAGCTGACTCCTGCTTTCTGAGGAAACTGCTATATAGGTTTCTTTCTCAGACCAAACTTGTAAAATAAAAAAATTTCCTTTTAATTATTCAAAGGCTTGTCTGCTATTGGCCTTTCCTGAATTGTTCTAATGAAAAAAAAAAAAAAAGTAAAATAAGCTGATAATTGTGAGCTGAAAAAATTCTCCCCGAATCTGAGAATTGATAAATCCAGGAAGGAAGAAATGAGGCAAATAAGATTTGTGATATCTTACAATAACTCGCTGATCTGTGATGTATATGGAATACTGCAAAGGCAGATATTTAACAATATGCTCTATATGCTTCAAAGGGCACCTGCACCAGCAAAGTCGTCTTGTCTCCTCTGTGCTGCTGCTTGTGAACCAGCAGTGCTTCCTGAATAAAAACCTACATATGTTAGAAAAGGTCATAAATGTCCTGAATTTTCCTAAGGTCTCTGCTTTTGAAGGAAAAGCCCTGGAAAATTGCATGACATCTGAAATTCTGCCCTTTTTTCAGAATGCTCCGCTAATTCCCAGATAAACAGCCAAAGTGAAGTCCCTCCTGGTGCAGGCAGGTGAAAGTGAGCAGGATGAACCCTGATGAATGTTACTGAGGGGGTTTGAGCCACCTTGTTCCTGTGGAGGTTTGCATGCTCTGTCCTCCAGAGGCTTCTGGATTGGAGACTGGAGGTACATTCCATAGTTCTCCTACAGATTCAAGCCTGTGGATGGGACTGTGCTGTCCTACAGGCTGCAGTGGGCCCCTCCGTGTGTTTAAAAGTGTATTTTTTGCTATTAGCAGCAGCATGGTCTCATGAGCTGGCACTATTAGCATGTGTGTTTTCCCCTCACACTGTGCAAGAATAATTATCCTCTCTCAGCAGTGCAAGTGTTTCTGTTCTCTCTGATTTATGGAGGCAAAGAACTCGTTTGAGAGGATGAGTCAGAAGTAATTGATCTCTCGGGGGCTGTATTTCATGGCTTTTCCTCTCTTTAGTTTTTGCCCTGTACTGTACCTCATGGTTACCAGTGCTTTGGCCTTCCAGGGAACACTCATTAAAACTTAAAAGTGAGCTTGGGTCTTGATTTACATTTAGAAACCAACCTGATTCTGTAAATCAAGAATGTGACACAGTGATAATCTCTTAAGCTTTGTAATATCATAAATATGATATGATTCATGGCTGGCTATTCCCAAACACTTGGCACCGTGTGCAAAATGCAGGATTGGTGCAGGAGCTGCTTCGGGGGACATTGACCTGCAGCTGCTCTGGGGAAGGGGATTTGGCGGCTGTTGAATTGCTGGGAGCAGTCCTGGGTTTAGGTGCAGAGCAGGAATTCAAGAGGATTGCTAGGTATCACTGAAGCTCTTGGAAAGATGCAGAGACACTTGGAGTCTGGGGAAGGCTTTAAGCAAGGGCTTGTGCTTCTGCAGAAGAAGCAAAGGTCATGCATGTCAGTTTGTGAGTATGATGCTGTTGCTTGAGTGAGTCATACAGACGGATCCCAAGTGAGCGAGGGATTGATGGCATGGGCTGGGGCAGAGGTGGGTTACAGAGACATCATGTGCTGAACCGATGTAAACAATAGATGGGCAGCAGATATATTTTGCACCTTGCTGGCAAAGTTCTGTGGGGTTGAGAAGGCTTTTGAGTCCCATGGTTGGTAAGCACCAGAGAGGAACATGGAAGACCTGTGGTGGGATGAGCTGCTGGCTGACTGGCTGGCAGCAAGGAAAGGAGTTTTTATTACCCTCTTGAAATAATTCCAGTCCTGTCATGGTGCTGAGCAAGGTACTGGTGCTCACAGGGGCCTCAGTCTCACAGGCAAGTTTTGAGCTGAGGAGCTGAATAGCTTCTCCTACCTTTCTAAAAGGGCTTGGCAGAAAGTAAGTGGCAGCCAGCGAATCTGGAAGCCTTGGGCAGTATAATTCAAGTTGGGATGTCTGCCTTTTTGCTGGTTTGGTTTCTTTTTCTTGTGTAAATATTTCTAGTTTTTGTTCAAAACTTTTCCTGTTGAAGGTCTCTGATGACAGGAGATAGTGAGACAATGGTTCATGAAGTGTCCTGTTTCCCCTGTGATTTTGCACCACTCTTTGGCTGGATTCAGCCGCTGGCTTCTCCCAGCTTGGGACTGACTGGTAAACTTGTGTACAAGTTGCAATGATGGATGACTCTGCTCTTGCATTTCCATTTCTATTTACAGTTTAATTTATCCCTCCCTCTGTTGAGTGCTGCTTGAGAACACTTCAGTGCTTTTTCCTTCAAGTGTAGCAAAACTAAAGAAAAATGCCTGACGCCTTTTTGCTGGACTAAATAACTTACTGTTATGATTGATAATGGTGAAACTGGTTTATAATCTATCTGAACAGTGATGTACATCGTTAAAAACCAAGTAGGCAAACCCTGAGTCCTCTACGGATCTGATTGCTTTGAACAGCAGATGATCTCTAGGGAACTCTGAGAGGAAGCTCTAGCTCTGAGAGTGCTGTGAAGCAGGAAGCTGAATGCATTGTAAGAAGTAATAATGAAAACAAAGGTGATGGATCAACAGTTCATTGATTTATGTGTCTTTGATGGGTAGAATTGTCTGTTGCAAATGGGCTTTGCTAGCTTTCAGCCAGTAATCTCTTGGTTGTTCCCCCCTGCTTATTTCTGCTAAACAGGCTGCACTGGCTCAGAATTAATCCCATTAGTTAATTACAGTCTTATTTTCTCTTTGGCTTCTTTAGTCTGTGGATCCAAACCATGAATGGTGGCATGGATGGTATAGAATTTGTTTGTTTGTTTTTTCTGTGCTGTGGTCAACTCATATTTGGGGTGCGGATTGTTGTGGGGATTAAACAGAAAATACCAGTATTGTGGACTCTTCAGATGTATCTTCCTCGGGTGCATCCACTTATGCTGTTTGTCTGCAAGAAGACTTTTAGCAAACAAATGAAAACAGGATGCACACCTGGTTAGAGCTAAAACTTAAGAAACATGCAAACCAGCACTTGTACAAAGTTTTCTGATGAAGCTGCCAGCCTTCCTCAGATACCCCTTGCAAAGTGAATTTGCCTGGGAAGGCACCCAAGGTTTGCCATGTACAGATGTTCTGTCCCTATTCCAGTCATGTATTGCATCCCAGTGCTTGTTGTTGCAAAGCCATTCTTATGGTGAAGGTGATGTTTGATGTTTTTCCCCCAGATCAATCAAAAGATGGATCTGTCTGTCCATCTACCTGATGGCCTCTACCACTGTCCAGTCTGACCTCCAAAACTGTGCAGTGTCCTGCCATGTACAGCTTTCATAGATGAAAGAAGTTTTTTCTCTGTTGCATATAAAAGCTGACAGTGTCTTATTGCCAGTCATGTTAAATGTTGGGAAGAGACTGAAACCCAAATTCTCTGACCATTGGGGTGTCCTTTATCTCTCAGCCAAATTGCTCCATGGACAGTTCTATAAATGCATGGGTTGCGCACTCTGGAGCACTTCTTCCCCCAGAGATGGAAATACATTCCAATTTTTCTATCACTTTGCAGCTGGTGTGCTCAAGGCACCAGGCTCCTAGAATCACAGAATATCTCAAATTGGAAGGGGCCCATAAGGATCATCAAGTCCAACTCCCTGCTCTTTGCATCCAACAATCACTGTGTTAATCAGAGCTTATTTTGTACTTTGCTGCTTTGAACACAAATTTCCTAAAATGGCCTGAAGATGCATGGTTGAGTAGTCATGTGAAACAACTCCAGCCTTCCAGCAAATCCAAAATACAGGTGGCTGCTAAAAATGGTGTTGCCTGGAAAAGTCTTGAGCCTATTTGATTTACTAAAGGAAATTTCTTACCATCAGACATTTCTGTGGTGTATGTCAAGGGACTTTGAAGGTTGCTAGTAGATTGCAAATAAGAGATTAGTTTCTTATTACAGGGCAGTAGGGTTGGTCCCAAGCTACTAGTAAATCACATTGGTTAGCAAGAGGAGTAGAGGAGGTGCAGCAGAAGGTATGGAAGAGGTTTTTGCTGTGTCTCAGCCTGGAAGGCAGTGTTGTAATTCAGATGGCGGAGTGTGAGGTACCAGATTGCATTGAATGTGTTGCAGTCCTGTGGTGCCAAGAGTTTGATGCGTCCCCAGGGGCTTAGCAATGAACAGCCCCATCTTTGTGCCAGACTCTGGAGTCAGAAGGTATTCAGAAGCCTCTCCTCCACAAATCCACAGAGACAGGCTGGATCCTTCCAGTAAATGGATTGCTTGCAGCTTTCAGTGAAAGCCTCATGCTGTGTTTGACGGCACTGCTGGATAGAAGTGTTCTCATTGCCCTCGGCGCTGCCTCGTTAATACTGCATCACTCCTCTGAGACAGGGGTTTGAGGATGATTTAAGTGTCTTTGTATTGTCTGCGTGGAGGAGGTGTGAGAATTGCAAGGGAAGCTGTGTCAGACATATGGGGCTGGTACAGGACAGGCTAGGGTTGTATGTTGGGGGCTTGCAGAGGTGGGGAATGGGTATTGACAGGCAGCATGGCAAAGGACAATCATTAACTGCAAGGACTGCAGGCAGAACAAGCAGCTTTCTTGGTTCTGAGATGGGTTGCTCTGGGAGATGGTGCTGGACCGTGGAGACACCCCTGTGCAAGGCATTAGTTTCGGTTAACACTGAGTGGAATCTGTTGTGTCCAAATTTATATGTCTGCATTGACAGCAAAGGCCTGGGGTCTCTTCACTGTCCCCAAGGGACATGCAGCTGTAGAGCTCTGGCCTCCTTGCCCCAAGACAGGGATGAAAGAAAAGGTAAAGTGGCCTCCCTTTAGCACATGCAGGTTAAGTCCATGGGATCACATCTCATCCTGTCAGTGAGGACCACCAAGCCATGTTGCTTTCCTAGCAGTGGAGGGGTTTGCTTGTGCTCTTCCAGGAATTGCCATTAGCACAGTGCAAAAATCCCTTGCGCTTGTTAAATTGCAGTGGCTGTGAGATGTTTTTGTTAAGCTTGTCTCTGACTTGTCCTAGACCTCCTTGCTTCCTCATCCCACTGCCAATCGACTGCTTTATGCCTCTGCCTCTGGCTTTCCTCTGAAAGGGGGCTGATGCTGCTTTCTGCTGGACTAGGAGTGGCTGTGAGATGCTGTCAAGGCTTATGTGCTACTAAAGTCAGTCCTTAAGTGAGGCAGGTCCTAAAGAAAAAGATCCCTGCTCTTTGCAATCCCCTATTGGAGTTATTTTCTCTCTGAAAAAGCCTCTTCTGAAATGAGAATGCCCTGTCACTAATGAGCGCATCAGAGAACATCAGTGAGTACATGAAAGCAGCATAGTGATTTTAAATCTCTGCTTTGTAATGGTAGGGCTAAAGGCCTTTTAAATTTGATTTAAGATCCTTTTGCTGATAAAGATACAGACTATGGATTCAAATACTCTTTCAGCTGATGACATCTGGAGATGAGTGTGTTTCTTTTAGATTTTACCTGAAGCATAAATTGTATGTTTTGATTTGTTATGCTAAGTAATTGCAGAGTATCTTTGTGCTGGGCAAAGGTTTGGTGTGGTGCCACCACATGCATGATGGCACTTCTTTCTTCTTCCTTCCCTGGTGTCCTACATAATCCTTTCTCTCTTCTTAGTATTTAATATGCAAAATGAATTTAAACAGGTGAGTGGGCAGCTGCCAAACCCAGGAGGCTCCAAATGCTCTCCTTCCAGGGAATAACCTGAAAGAAACAGTTGGGGTTTTGTTTGTCCCAGAATTTTAGGTGGAAAAAGAAGGTTGGAAGATACAGTTATTATAGATGTGGCTAGATATGTAATCTTCATGGTTTATATCCTTATTTTGATATCTTAGTTTAGGAATACTGGAATTCTTCCCCCTACCCAGGTCTTGAAAACAGAGCTTTCATTGATGGGAGAAATAGGCTTTGGACTGCTTATTCCAGTGCAAACTGAAATTGGGAGCCTTCACAGTATGTTATGACTTGAACTGCCAAGACAGGAGACACATGCTCCCCTCTGGGAAGAAGGCATTTGTGGGGGGCATGAAGCTGGGTTGGAGTGTCCCTTCTGCTGGTTCTCTTCTGCCAGCTCCAAGTCATACACAGAGAGGATCTGACCCTGCTTATGCCCCATTTTCAGAAAATATCCAATCTGTTGAGTTGTAGAGGTGCTCAATTATTTTGATGAGCGATTGCCTTTTGACCTGAGAAAATGTTCTGCACACGTATCAAACCCCATCAGTGTGATGTGAATCAGCAGCTCCGTTGGAGATCTCGGAGTGTTATTTTGCAGCCGTGCTTTGCTCTGTGAGGTCATGGATGGTGAATTTAATGAGTCCAGCCCTGAACAAGAGGAGTGCTTCTCGCAGTTGATGCGGCCCCCAGGGCTGACCTCACTGACCACCCTGCCCCAAGCCCTGGCTCAGCCTGTCCCCACACCAGCCTTGGAGAGGCTGGATTCCCTTGAGGCTGCTCATGTCCTCAGGGAGCCACTCACTCATCCTCCCTGCTTGCTTTCCTGCCAACCATACCTGTTCAGAGCAGTTTTTATGGAGGTGTCTGTGTCTGTCCCCTGACACTGCCTCAAGCAGGATTGCTTTGGGTTTAGTTGTTCAGCAGAGTTGGTGTTTCCTGAGAAGGGTTACCTGTGGCCTGCTTCCAACCTGCTATCTGTGCCCTTTTTATTATTCAAACTGACTGAGATAAATACATGAAAAATATCTTACTTTAATTGCAATTAGAATATATTTGCTTTTTTCTTAGGCATGGAAATAAGCAACCAAAACATCATCTATAATATTTTCCATGTTTTTCACTCTCTGAGACCTAGAATGGTCCCACAGACTGCTCCCTCTTTGAGCTCAGTCCAGCTTTTTCCAAATGCATCTGAGATTTCTAGCCCCATTTTTCCTCTCCTGATGGCAGTGTCTAGCTGTGTCTTTATAATCCAAACCAGCAACTATTCTAGGGTAGATCATGGGGGGGTAGGTATTATAGACCAGCACTGTACATGGACTGTTGCTTGTTGTTTCATAGCTGTGGTGGTGGGAAACCCCGGTTTCCTCTGTCTTGTCCTCCACCCCCTTCATTAATTATTTATCAGCCCTATCACAGCAGTGTCTGGAGGCCTCTGATCAAGTTTCCATTGTGCTAACCATGGTTCAGAGAATTCCTTTGGATGTTAAATCAGGAATATGAGGAAAAGAGGGTGGTTGTGGCCCCAGAGGAGGATGAAGGGTCAGGAAGGTAAAGTACATGATACCAGAGTAGGGAGCTGCTAAACACAGCATGTTTCTTGTGGCATCAGCTTCTTTTTTGTCATGTTTGTGATAAAAATCTTTTACTAAATGGATCACTAAGGAGAGAGTCCCAGAGTTTAATCTGATGCTGCATCCCGATTACCTAGACTTGCACTTACAGGGCTTTATTTGCAGACAAGTGTGCACAACCTCTGTGGCCATGTAGATACCTTATCTCTGCACGCCTGTAGTACAGGCTATAGGTGGTGGGTCAGGATGGCTGTTCTTCTGTTATCTACATGTTGGGAAGGATTTGTTCAGAGGGTAAAGCAAGATGATTTGCTTGAATTCACATCTTGGTAATAACAGCACTTAATTTTATTTTTGCATTGTCAATTAAGTGTTGTTTTGTTGTATTGCTGTAACTCCCTCTGCTGGCTAATTTGACAATTTAACCATTCGTTTTGATTGATTTTTACATCTAGATGCAACATAATCGTGTCTTGGAGACTGTCTTGGATGGAGGAAGTGAGGTCTGTGCCCTATTGGGGTGATTGTATTTGCTGCCTCGTTTTGCTCTGCAGGTTTTCCTCTCTCTGTGGCTGAATAAACCCATTCCTCTGATCACTCATCCTCTGCCTCACAGCTACTGAGTGTGACTGTAGCAGTTCAAATCCCTGTCAGAAGCGTTTGAATCTTTGCTGCACTGCTGGGCTGCAGCTGATAGATCTGTGTCCAGAAATGCCAGCTGAGGCTGTGCTCGGGAGCATGTTGTTCCCTCCTCCACAAGCACCACTGTTAAAGGAAATCCCAGGTACAAGGGGAGCACCGTGCCATGGAGATTCCCAGGAGTTCTCTGACACAGCTAGCAGTTATTACTGCCATGCTGAAGCTGAGGCAGACAGCTGTGCTGGGCAGAAATTTCTCAGCTGGGAGACTTGGAGGTGACGCAGAGTTCTGGACTCTGCATTGCTGGTTTGCAGCTGTGTGTCCTGTTCTGGGAGCATCACCTGCCTTGGTGGGCTTTGCTGCTCCCTGCTCACATGGACACCACTACCTCCTGGTTCCCTGCCCCATTTGCCCATTGGGAAACAGTCTTTTTTTTTCTACAACTGCTCATGCCCCCATCCACAAGGCATTTTAACACACTGGCCTTTCTGTGCTTCTTTGACATAAAAATACAGATGAGTTGCCTTTGCCAATGCTGTGCAGAAGCCATAGAATTGCTTAATGAATATCAGCTCAACTACAGAATAAGTAATATGTTCCTCCAAAGGTGTCAGTTGTTTTTATATTTTTGCATATAATATGTGCGCCTTTGCAGGAGTTTTTGGTAAAAAGTAATAAAGGCCCCACTTTTCCCAGCATAACAGAAAAGACAGATACTATCTCTTTGTTCTCTGGGTATTATTCCTTGCTGCTTTGTTTTCAGTTTAATTAAATTCTGGACATCTCATCTTAAAGGTGATGGATTATATTTAAAACTACATGCTAGCTAAAAGTATTGTGTGGATAGTGATTAAATGTTCTGGAGCTGTTTGGGCAGAGAGGTCTTCTCCCTATCTGGCTCCTTTGGACTCACCTTGATTCAGTGCAGAAGTGCTAAAGGTGCTGGGTTCTGAATTTATGGCTGTGAAACTAAGACATGGGTGGTTTGGATCAGATTTAAGGTTGGACCCATATTCTGATATATTTTTCCTGTTTCAAAACGGAATTTGAGATTTGCTCCTCATTTCTTCTGTTTTTCTTAGTGCTAATGTAACTGCTGAACTTGGTGAACTTGTGTGTATGTCAAGTCAATATAAGAGACTCAGAAAAAAACCATCAGCCTTTTTGGCATAGGCTGAGAAGCCCCAGGTTGTCGGGAGAACAGGATGAATCTTCCTTGGGGGGTTTACCCTGCTTGGAGCTGCTGCAGGCAGAGCCGAGTTGTCAGTTCTTGGAGACTTGGGAAACCAACACTAAGCTGGGCTGGAGGAGATGAAATAGTGCAGCAGAAGCAAAGCTGTGGTGCCTGTCAGCACCTTCAGCACCCCTCCTGGGGAGGGGTTACAGCTGCAGACAGGCTGTGTGGAACTTGGGGGCCTGGGCAGCAGAGCCAAGTGCTGGAGGTGCTGCAGATCCACCAGAGCACTCGTGTCCCTTTGTACTGAAGGGCTTCTCAACCTGGGTGCAAAAAAGAGGAAGACCCCATTGTAACCTGAGTGTGCTTCTGCCTGTGTTAGGAGATCAGTAGGCTCCTCACCTAGTCCTTGTCAGATGTGCATTGCGAATTGCCTGTGCTTCTCCTGCCAGGGATTTTGTGAATCTGGGGAAAACAGTGATGGAGGAGCTACATCTCTGTTTTAGGGAGCAGGCAAATGCCCCAGTACAGGGCTTGGAGACCTGCAGGGAGTTTTGACACATCTCAAGCTGGTGGTTGAGAACTGGGTCTTGGGAGATCTGCTTGCACTGCACTTGCAGTGATTTGTTGGGACTGGGAAAAAAAAAATCAAAGCTGCAGAACTGGGGAATGTATTACAGTAATTAACTGTGGGCTGAAGAAAGTGAGGGGCATCCTGGACACAGAGGAAATTAAATAGAAAGTGGTATTGACCTTATGTGGGATGGAATTGCAAAGAGCTCTGTTTGCAGGGTGGAAATTAATTATTGGATTTTGTCTAAAGCTGGGCTTATGTAAGAGGCATGTCTGTCTTCCAAACTTTGTCACAACTCTTTGCTTCTCTGCTCATTAAAAGGCACAGCTGACCTACCTAGTGACAGTTTGAGCCAGCTCAGTGGGGCTGGCTTGCTGAGGCTGCTGATGTTTTCATTCAAGGGTGTTTTAATGTCAGATAAAATTTTTGGTTGACTGAGGACAAATCAAATCTGTCTGCCTGCTACTCAAAAAGCAAACCCCTCAGGCACTCTGTGT
The DNA here is from genome assembly GCA_013396655.1 of Campylorhamphus procurvoides. Classification (NCBI taxonomy): domain Eukaryota; kingdom Metazoa; phylum Chordata; class Aves; order Passeriformes; family Dendrocolaptidae; genus Campylorhamphus; species Campylorhamphus procurvoides. The sequence continues at coordinate 2,643,790 of WBMV01016873.1, read as the reverse complement.
GCTGCTCAGTAGCATGTTGTGTTCAACAGTGGTGTGGTGCATCCCAGAAGAACAAGGGTGAGGAGGACATTGAGCTGACTGAGATCTCCCAGTTCCCCCAGCACTGTGGGATTGCCTGTGCCCTTTGCTGGCAGCCAAGAAAAGCAGTTGTTTTGGCCATTACTGCCCATACTTTGGCTTCTCTGACAGTGCTGGAGTTGGGTATATCCAGGGTGGGACATCCCAGTGGCAGGCTCAGGGATTTTGCTGGGAGCAGTTGACACTGCACCAGTGACTTCATCTGCAAGAGAGATTCAGAAGTAAAGAAGTTGGACTGTTACAGTAGGGATGTTATTACGTGGTGTATATTTTTGTAGGTATCCCACAGGAGCCTGGATTGAAGACCAAGACTGGTAGGCAGTTGTCAGACACAGAACAGTGTTTAATTCATTGATTGTTCTGCCAGAATCCTGACAGTTGCTGCGCTTTTTCCTTTTTCATTTTCCCACATGCAGAGAGCAGCTCCAATATTTTTCTGTGTATGTTGACCTTTGTTTGAAATGAAAGAAAATTGTAGAAAGCCCCACTGAGGAAGCCAGGAATTGGACTCCTTTAATGTACTGTATGGCTTGTATCTCATGGAAAGGCCATTTGTCTCATTAAAATATTTTCATCAAAACTCTTTTTCTAAGAAGAAATGGTTTTTCAAAGGAAGCAAAACATCACTGAGCATTCTTACTATTTCAGTTTCCATATTTTACTGAAAGACATATTACTCATTCCTGTTTTTAGCAAATCTGTGGAAAATGTCAAACATTCTAGACTTTGATTTTGTAGTAGAATATGTCCTTCCTAGGTTTCTAATTGTTCATTGTCAGTGCACAGAGAAACGTAATCTGTATATGACCTAGCAGACATAATGAAAAAGATGGGTTTTCTTGTAGGCAGTTCTGCTGCAAAGCAAAACAAAACGAGAGGAAGGAAGCAAAGCCCTGCCTCAGTGCAGTGTACAGCACTTCAGGTCCTACCTGAGAGGTTGCTCTATCCTTGGAAGAAAAAGATAGAGAGGAAAACTAGAGCTGCCCTGAAGCACTTTATGAACGTATTTAAGTGGAAATAATAATGATGCAATTATTTTTCCCATAAAAACAGCATTTAGTTGAAGACTTAATCCTTCCAAAGAGAAAACAATAATGACTGAAAAAAATCCCCCCCATAAATATTTTTATTACAAAATTACCTTGGGGGTAATGCAGTTAGTGGCAGGAGAATCCTTCAGTGCGACTGTTCTTACTGTGTTTTATTTTTAATGATGAGAATATTCAAAATATATCAGCAACAAAGAACATTCTCCTAAAACAGTGTCTTCCATTGAACGTGCAGAATTTTGCTGCTGAGGTGGAAGATGACTGGGGTAGTTGTACTGTGCAGGATGCTGCTGAATCCTTGATCTCCTTGTAGTATTTAGATTTTTGCTTTTGTGTCTCTGTAATATTTCTGGAAATATATTTTTATATCTGTCTGTGCTCAAAGAGTATTGGGCTGTCCTGTCCAGTGTGTTTCAGTTTTTTTCGCTTTACTGGAGCAACCCTGCTGCAGTCCTTATTTTTTATGGCTGGAGGACTGGAACAGGGACACATTCCACCTGTTTGGGGGCTGTTATGCTTGGAGTCCCTCAGATTTGTTTCTAGGTATGATTAAATGGGCTGCTGAAACGTGATCTGCTGCAGTCCACCTGCTCAGTGACTCTGGCCCATTGTGTTGGTTGTCCCTGTGCAGCCCCTCCTTGCCTTTTTACGGGGCAAAGTTAAGCAAGGATATCAGTACCTAGACAAAGGGTTATTTTCTGTAAGATTCCCAAGGGTTTGGAGGATAGAGACAGGTCACTTATTTAACCTTGAACTGGGTGGAGTAAAGATTGAACAGACCTCAAATGAGCTGATGGAACTGGTGGCCAGATCATGAACTAAAATACAGCCTGGCAATAGGCATTAAGAGGATCTCCCCTGGAAGCAAAGTTGTGCTTCCCAGCTCAGTTCTGAGCTCAGACTGCTCAGTGTGTGAGGGAGGCAACGCCTTGCCAGCATTGCTTCAGACTCAGCATAATTACTGGTGAAGTATGATCCTTTTCAGCGCATCTGGAGGGAGCAGAAGAGAGGCTTATGACAGATCTTGACAGTGCCTTAATGAAATGTGTGACCTTTCCTAAAGCACACGTGTTTGAGCTGGTGACCCCTACCCATGTCTGTCTTGTTGTGTGTTTGGGGGAGACCTGCAGAGGTGAGAGACACCCCAGACAGGCAGCCAGCATCTGGTATCACCTGTGGTGCCATCCCCAACCCGCTGGCCTCTAGTGTTGGGAGAGAGCTGCCGGGATTCCCCTATGCTGCTTCATTTCAGACTGTTTTGTTTTGACTGTTTAAAGTGAATGATAGATGAGTTTCCCGCGTGGATTTTGAAGGGTCTGAAAAATGTGATAGGATTACTTCCATTTCTCACATTTTATTTCTGACATAGGAAGGGAAGATGCAGAACATGAAGTTCCTTCCTTTAAATTTGCAGGACTTCTGCTTGATGTGGTTAATAATGAGTTTTTCTGATAGAAATGGAATAAAGACCTGGAAGCATGAACCCAGGGGAAGAGTGCTGGATAGATGTGCAGCTGATATGGTTCATTTCGCATGATGGGAAGGTAGGAAGGAAGACTTCTACTGAATAGTAGGGTGGGGTGACTCCCTTACAGCAGAGACCCTGGTGAAGCTGAAACAAGTTGAGCTTCCCTGAAGTGAGAACATGTTGTGCAAATGCTCTTCTCTTTCCACCCTGTAAATCAAGAGAGACTTGCTAATAATTTTCATCTTTTTCTTTCATTTTATCATGTGTTTTAGTTTACCTGAGAAGTATCAGGTGGTACATCTGATCTCATTTGACTTTACCTGAGCACTTATTAGCTATTTCAGTCCAGTCTGGTGTCACCCTGACAGCTCTTAATTGAAGCCTGGGGAGGTAGAGAATCTTTAAGCAAAATTATTTTTTTCATCTGACTGGGTAGTGCCACTGAGATAGAGTAACAAAATAAAAGCAGAGAAGAACTGAAACTCTGCTCTCTGCTGTGCAGAAATCCTTTCGTTCTCTCAGAAACTTCTTTTCACCAGCATATTAGAGGCTGCAATGAGAACATGTGATTTTCTGTTTCTCTTCTACTAACTGGGATGCACTTCCTTACTGTACAGTATCATGAGAGTGTCAAGTCATAACAATACCCAGTAAGTCCATAGATTTTTGAAATAATGATATTTTGTGTGAACTGTGATACAGAAATGTGCCATACTGACTTTACCTGCTGGTTATTTGCACTGAAAGCAGTGCCAGTGATTATTTGATTGAAATATGAGGAGGGAAAAAGATCAGCAGCTCAAAAAGAGAAAATAAGGTTCAAAGCCAGACTGAGTCTCCTTTTCATTTCTTCCATTGCTTTCTGTAGTCCATAGGGAGTCTTTACTTCAGTTTGCATGAAGCTGCCCTTTTCTATTTGCTGTTTGCATCTCTGGGTTTTTGGGTGTTTTATTTTTGGACTGCTGGATTTTTCCCTAATGTAGTGTATGCTTACGCTTGGTATCTTTTATGGCTGCTGTTGTCTTTTAGTGAAAATCAGAATGCTAAGACTCAATAATGAACTTCATTAATCACCTTGGCACTGTGTAGGGACCATACTGGGAACAGCGTGGTGTCCGCGCCTCTAAGGAAGGAGGGTGCTGTATGTTCTGGAGGGGACTGTGGGACTGGCAAATGCTGCCAGAAGCACAGGATGGGGAGGCTGGAGGAGATGGCTGGGCACCCTGTGGCTATTGTGGGAGTGAGAGGGCCAGTGTACCCACCTGCTCTGTGGAGATAAGCCTAACCTGGCTCAAAATGGGACAGGTCTGAACTTCTACCCACTTAGATTTACCTTTGGCTACATCCCTGCATCTGGTCCAGCTCCTGGCTGACCCAGGTGAGCAACTGCTTATGTACCCATGGTGTTTGAAAGCCCAAGATTTTGATTTCCAGTCTAATCACGTCAAAAGCTACCTCCTGCTTTTTCTATTTCTTTATGCAGTTTTTCTTATCTCTTTTCAATATCCGTGGCTGAAGTCTGCTGCTATTGGGACCCACCCTGTCCGTGTGCACAAACACACACAGAATGGAGCCAAGAGAAGTGAGATAGGAGCAACCACTTTTTTATTAGGGCTGCAGTTTAAGGTAATGAAAATAATAAATGTAGTCTAAGAGGTGCTGCCATGTGTTGTGCTGACTGCATGAAATGAAGGTGAGAAAGGGAGTTGTGATGCCCTGGAAAAGATTTTAAACCTTGTTTAAACTTTACAGAGCTGATTGAATTAACATCAGGGCACTTAGATTGCTACCTTCATTGGTGTGTATCCCTCAGTGAAAGATGAAAAATCTCTGCCATGAGAACATTATTAGCAGAATTACCCCTTCAGGTATATTTGCATGTGAAATTGCACTTTCCCCCAAAGAACTGTGAACATGAATGGACTTTCAGGAGGGATTGTTCTGTGACATGTGTGAGATGGCTATGGAGGTAATTGCTTTCTTCTTCCTAGCCTGCAAAAATACCAGTGTGTTAGATGGATGTGCACCTTTGGTCAATGATTGACACTGTGGAAGAAAGATGCTTTAGTTCCATCAGTTATGATGATTTTTCTTTTTGTTTTCCAAGCTATCATGTGCAATGTTTTTAGGGTTCCTCACTACTGAGAAGTCTTCACATTTTTTTTCATTATATCTGCCTCTCCCTTTCTTGCCCCCACCAGCCATTTCTTTTTGGATGATAGCAGGTTCCAGATATTGAGCTGCAGTGATTAGTGTTCCTGTTGCAGTGCAGAGGTGCTGATGGTGCTGTTGATGGAGGCCCATGGTTGGTTGTGCTGGAAGGAAGCAGAATTTGGCTCCATTATTAGTTCCTTCATAGAAGAGGGTGAAACTATAGGTTATTTAATCTTCTTTGAGATCAGACTACCTTAAGCCATGGGAGCCTAAATGATATTTTATCAAAGTGTTTTACATCTCTATGCAGTCCTTTCTTCCCATCCTTTACCAAGGTTCACAGTCAGTCACCAGTATCATGCCTCAGCACTTTCACATTTCAGCTGGGTCATGGGGAATGTTATGGAGATCCACAGAATTGTCTCTACCTTTAGCTGCAGATAGATATGAAGACCTCAATTGTACCCCAGAATTATGGCTAGCCAACTAGTTGTTGGGATAGGGACAGTGCTCTGTATAGAATGTCCAAAATACTGCACTGTAATAGCTGACATTGGAGAGGGAAGTGACCCAAAGTAAGTTGGTACAGAATTGGAGATATGTCAGGCTGAAGCTGTTTGGGGTGGGAAGCACATGGGTAAGATGCGGTTGGGCTCAGCCCTTTCATCACTAGCCTCAGGAACATCTGAACTCCTTCACATGAAATCTCACCCTTCCTCCCAGATTATATCTATGCACAGATATATATGTGCAAGTGCATGTGTAGCCTGAGGCAGACACCTGACATGAAAAATGTCATCCCAATCCATTCAATTTCAGTGGAGATTTAAGTAGCAAAAGACAGAGTCTTATAATGGAAAATAGAGTGCTCCCAGCACAACTTAGAGTCCAGTGAATTGAGAAAAATACCTCTTGAGCCTCGTGGAATGGATCGTGTGTTGAACAGATCGTGGATTGAGCTGTGCTCCGTGGGTCACTGAGGGCATCGTTTCCAGGTGATGAGCATTCCCAGTGGGTCCCTTCAGAGACGCTGAGCAGAGGGATGTGTAATTGTATGGACAGGTATGTAAGTGCCCATGGCTGGATTTTACCTGGTATAAATCAGCTTAGTTCTGGGGGCCTCAGAGTGGTTTTGGTGATTACCTTGGCTTAGATGGAAGCTCTTGCTAATGGAGTGAAAGTGGAGTGCCAGGCTCCTGCCCTCTCAGTCCCTCTGTCTGTTGCCATTGCCTGGCCTGCCAGTTCAAAACTTTTGGTTGGAATGTTAAAAACTGAAGAGACAAGATAAAGAATTAAGGGATTTAAAGAAAAAAGATGGTTATGCTTTCATTTACTAGTGGTTTTGAAACTTTCCTATGCACTTGGATCACACTTTCAAGATTTTCTAAAATTTCCTTTGCAAAACTAGATACTATCCTTGTATTTGCACAAATTTAGGACCACAGAAAATGTAAATGCAGTGTGACTTGGGACTAAAATTAGACTGACAGTGCTGAGCTGCTACTCCATACTGGGCTAAGTCATCATTATTTGGATTTGCTTGAGTCCAGAAAAGGCTTAGCTCATGTTTTGAGCAAAGCCAGCAGTCACATCCTGCTTTCTTAATTGCTATTTGATATGAACCATGATAATTTCCATTATGAAGCCAGTTTTAATTAAGCAAACAAAAGCGCTCTGCACTTCTTTCTGGCCAGCTTTTGATGACTTCTTCTGAATTGTGACAGTTGAGTTTAAATGTGCTCTTCAAATGCAGCCAGGTTTTGAAGATGCAGTAAAGCAGAGAATTATGTGCATGGCCTTGAGCAGCAACTTTGTGTGGCCCAGAGACTGTCATGCTGGGCACTGGCTACTGAGTAGCATTCCATAAGTGCTGTGTTGCTTGAGGGTCTGCAAGGTGGTGTGTAGCTGAATGCAATAACTTAGGGCATCAGGGGGACTTCAGCCAGCAGGAAGATGCTTTGTCGTGGGTGCTGCAGCAACTCCAGTTGCATTGGAAGGAGAGCCATAAACCCTCAATTACTGTTACATTCTCTCTGATGGGGGAAGGACTGGTACTGGCCCTTGTTGCAGAGGAATAATTTTAATAGAACAAGCTGTGGCCAAGTCAAGGCCAAGACTGGCAGATGTGTTTGACATTTTCTGTAGGATTTTTCTGAATGTGGGGTTTTGTGCTTAGATTAGGACTCCTTGGCCCATTTGGGCTTTGAACAAAAGGTGTGGGAAAGGAAAGCCAGCCTGCCTCAAGGTACCTGAAAGGGCTCATGGTGCTGCTTGTGCCATATTTGAGCTGTACCCTCCTGAGAAAGCCCCAAAAGATGACTCCAGAAAAAGCAGGACCCCCATCATGATATCAGAGCATATAGGCTGAAGAAGTGGCTGAGGGGTTGATGCATCAGTTGCAGCACGGGAAAATCCTTTGTTGCTAAAGAAAAGGGTAATGGTTTAATATGGGTGGATAGATGAGGACAGCAAGTAATTTATTTCTCTCTGTCACTGGCAAATATTCCTGGTACATAAATTATGAGTTAATCTGTTACCTGATTGCATAATGACCAAAGCGGAGCATGGGCAGGCATGTGCCTTGTTTTATGTCTTGTTTTCTCTTGTGACTGGAGTAGAAGACACGGCCTCAAGCCAAGGGAGGTTCAGGCTGGACTTTAGGAGGAATTTTTTCAGAGAAAGGGTTGTCAAGCTTTGGAATGGGCTGCCCAGGGAGATGGTGGAGGCGCCATCTCTGGAGATCTTTACAGAAAGACCAGATGTGGCACTCAGAGCCACAGTCTAGTTGACATGGTGGTGTACAGTCAACGCTTGGACTTAGTGATCTCAGAGGTCTTTTACAACCTAATTGATTCTGTGATTTTTATCAAATAAAAATAAAAAGCATTTTGTGATTCTCTTAACTGTCCAAAGGGAATAAGAGTTGAGTTAATGGAACACTTACTTGGGACCTCCTCATGGAGGTTTCTGAGCATGGCCACGGGCATCTTAAGGTTTAAAAATCTCTTAGGCCTCTGGGTTGTGCCACTGTTTTTGCAGGAGAGCAAAGAGGATGGGATTTCATGAGTACAGCCCAGGGAACAAGGCTGCATGGGTACAGGAAGGGAAAGAAAAGGTCCTGTATATTCCTCTGTATGGTCTCACTGTACCTGTGTGAGAAGCAAGATAAATGAGCGTTTACCAAACACTATTTCTACTTGGGGAACAACTAAAGCAGTATTTTATTGTTAATTTTAAGATGGTGGGATTGCTTTTCCCCCACAGATCTCTCTGAAAAATTTGAGCTCAAGACAAACTTAGAGAGAATGTCAATTTAACCAGTTGGTATAACTTACAACTTATTTTAATACTCCTGTGCTTGAGTCCTTTCTCATTCTTTGAGTTGTCTGATGATATTTAGCCATGAGTAGTTTCTTTCTGAACCACTTTTTACAATCCTTATAATATTAATTGGGTTACTTCCCACACTGGTGGTGCTAAAGGCCATGTTAAATATTAAAACCTTTTTACTAATAGTATTGGTAATATAACTGGGGCTGCTTAGTGGTGATCCAACTGTCCTAGTGGAATGAAATAGATTAAGTACCATTCCCTAGTGAGAGGGTAATTCATAAAAGCAGGGTGGACAGTATGTTGTGCCTGTCTGATGTGGTTTAGAGAACATCTCTGCTGAAGATTATACTTTGGGAAATTGGAAGAACATATCCCCAGGACATATAAAGTGACTGTCTATTAGGGGCACGTAGAGGATATGTCAGGGTTTTGAGAAATGTGCTAGAAAGAGAAATTAGGTTTGAAAAAGCCAGTACATTGAGGAAGGCAGGCGGCTCCTTTTTTCTGAGGTGGACAAATCTGGGTTCTGTTTAGCCATGCATGCAATTTTAGAGCTGCATGTACAGGCTCAGGAAGGATCAAAATAGCATTTCAAGAGGCTGGCAGCACTTGTCTGAAACAATGGTACCTCGTTAGCAGATGCTGATCCTGTCAGGAAAAAAAAGTAAACGGTGCCTTTTGCTTCACTGAAGAAAATGCTGCCTTAAGCCCTGGCTCCCCCAGTAGGCAGAGAGGAGTCTCTAGGCAGCAGTGATGAAGGGTTCAAGCAGAACCATCCTGAGGGGCACTGTGGGCTCAGACAAGCCTGTTTGATTTATTAATGGGCCTCATTGCAGGAAGGGGATGTGTTTGGAGCCCATGTACTCTCGGTGCTCTGCTTGGGGAGCAAGCTGCAAGACATGCCTGGTACCACACGTGAAGTCTTGCTTTTAAATAGTAATTGGGTAGCAGAGAGGGTGTTCCCATGGAAGAGGGACAGTGGAGTCACTGGGACGGAGGGAGATAAGGTGTGTTGAAGGCAGCATGTAAAATCATGGAGAGAAGGAGCAGACTGCGGTTTTATACCCTGAATCTTACAGTGAAGAAACTAATGCTGGGAATCTAGTCTGAATTTTAATTTTTATTTTTCCTGTATGTTTAGTGCAGCCATCAGTGCAGTGGGAGACAAGAGGCAGATGGAGAAGGAAAGGGAGGACAATCAAGGTAGAAGTCAGGGTCCCTGAATACATCCTTAGCTGTAAGGGCTGTGGCTCTGATTTACAATGCTGAAGGGCTTAAGAGTAAAGATTCAAGATGATGAAATATTTTGTGAGCTCTGTGTGTGATATATTCTATCACCAGCAGCCAGCAAGAGGGGAGGGAGGAGTAGTGGAAAGAGCCTTTATATCTAAGTAGGCTGTATTCATGCTTTGCTATGTGGTACCTCACTGTGAGAGAATTCTGCTTGTATCTTCATCCCCTCTCATCTTAAAGGATTTCATTAACATCTAATTGCTGCTTATTTTCCTCATTCAGAGTATCCAGGTGCTGCACAATGTTCTTAATCAAGTGTGAAAAGACCATTTGTCAAGAAAGCTCCTGCTCCTTCGGTAAGGTGCATCTGAAAATGTTTGGCCTTTTTCTGTGGTTGTCTAGGAGAAAAAAACATGACAAGATTCTTGAACTTGACTCAGATGTTCACTTGTTCTTACCAGCCTTGTCTCTGTGATCACACCTCACAGTAGCCTACCAATGAAAGCCTCATCTGAACTAGAACTAATGGAATGATGCCAGTGTTGGCCTCTATCGGAGTCTTGCAGCAGCTCTTGGGACAAGCAGGGCATTGAAAGAGAAGGCGAAGGGATGAGCAATACAAGATGTCACTGGAAGCCTTAAATCCTTTGGTCTGTAGTACTGGGAGACTAACTGGGGAAATGCATAGGTTTGACCCCAGCCAGAGAAAGTAATGAGAACAGAAGTTTTGTGGTTCCCCTTGGCCTTGTGTATCTTGTTTCAGTCAAAAAGGGTCAAGTGTGAGAGAGATTCTTGAACTGGCATAGCAAGGGAGTAGCTCTTGTGATGTCAGGTGTCTCAGGTTCAGACCTTCCCTTTATCTTTGCATCCTTTTGCTCCTGCTCAGCAGTAATGAAGTGATCAGAGTGATGAAATGTTCTCCCACTGGAAATGTGCGAGGCTTGAGGACTTGGGTGTGTTTACCCACATCATAACCAGTGACACTGGGGAGCTCAAAGTTACGAGGATACTCCCCTTTTTGAGAAGGGGCATATGTTCTCCCCTGCCTGATTGAAACTGACTGTAGAAAATACTAGGAGCATTTTCCCCCTCCACCTTACAGAATTAATCCAGTGGAAACAATCTGGATTTAAGCTAGCATAGCTGGAATCAGACTAAATACCTTATTTTTCTGGGCTGTTAGGATATTTGCTAGCTATTGGCCAAAACCTCTGCTGATATGACTTCACTACATTTAGTGAAGCTTGGATCAAGGTTTCCATTGGCATATTTTTCATCCAGTTCATTAAGCAGCAAGCAGTTGGATCAGATAGGACATGGAAAGCACAAAACACTTGCTGAGAATGTAATATCCTTCGTTAGTCAGCTGGGCTTGCAAAAAAGTAGGGAGACAATTGTACCCACATCAAAGTCATGTCAGCCCTTGGTGGGAGTCTCGCCACGTGTCTCCAGCCCCTGTATGAGAGGTGCTGTGGAAGCAGCTGTGATCAGTGGGCTGGGATAGTGTGCAGCTTGCTGAACTGAAATGACATAAAAGGAAAAACTTCTGATGGGATAAACACTAAAAGACAAAAAGATAAAAAGAGATGAGAGAGCGTATTCATCCCCACAGAAATCCCATTGATGCCGTGTTGCTCCCAGGCATTGCTGATGGGAAAGGGGAGCAGCTTGGATGGTTTCTGCAGAGCAGCAGCCACAGCACTCAGCAGTCAGTCTGGGAGCATGAGGAAATGCTTATGGTGCTTTCAAAAATGAAGGTTTGTTTTTGTGGTGTTTTTGTTTGGTTGTTTTGTTTTTTGAGCTAATGCAATTCATAGGGAATCTCAGCTTTCTTTGGGAGGGGTTGACAGCTATCCTTGGGACTTGAACTGATCCTGTAGCAAGTGTGCTGGAAAGAGTGGGTATCCCACATGCCCATCCCATTGGTGTGCCAGTCTCCCTAAGCCCTCTTTGGCATGAGCATCCACCACTGATGTAACTGTGGGAGGAGAGGGAAAGGCAAGGGTGCAGGAGGAAGACTGAAGTTCTGTAGGAATGTGGAAGGGAGGATTACACCCACAGTGTTTGATATGGAAGAGCAAGGATTACTGCTTGTGTGTGACATTGCGTGGGAGAGATTAAAGTCACCCCAGGCAGGCAAGAGTTGGGTGTGAAGCAGGAAAAGAAAGAGGGATTAGGCTGGGAGGAGTGTGATACAGGAGGAAAGAAGGGTGTTCCTCTGGGAAAAACACAGATGGTGTAAGATGACAAGATTTGGATGGTGTGGATAGCAGATGCATTGCAGCAGAGGTACAAGGACTGAAGGATCTACCTGGGGTCACTCCCAAACCTTGAACTTGTGGAGGTTGCTATCCTTCCAGCTCTTGGAAGCAGGTGGTATCAGACTTATCAGAACAAAGCTTTGATAGTCAGCCCCTAAGATTGGGGTGCTGCAGGATTCGTCAGGGTGAATAATAGAACATCAGGGCTCTCTTATTCTCCAAGAACTGGTTGTTTCCCTTAACTGAGAAACTAGAGGCTTTCTGCTTTTGAGGTGGGTTCCTGGGTTTCCCAGGTATTACTACTTATCAGCTTCCTGGAGAGCCTCCTGCCACTGTGAAGAAATCATCATTCTCTTCATAGCTGAGGTGCTCAGAAACTTCAGACTGAGTCTCTATGGTGTCAAGTGCTATGTTAAGGTGTAATAAAGGGTAATTTTTGCTCTGAGGAGATATTCTGCTTTGCCTGGAAAAGACAAAACAATGTATGGTATAAATCAGCCCCAGAAGAGAGATTGTTTGGCTTCTTAGAGCATCATTTTGTGGATATGAACATCAGTGTGTTTGGTACAAGGGAAGACTCTGGAGGTGAATGTGGTAGGATTCAGTCCTGGCTGGAGTGCTGTACAGCAGGTGTTTAAGTGCAAAAGTATAGAGACCATCTGCTCAGTGTCTAAGGCTGTTACTGTAGTTATGTTTGCACATAGAATGCCTGTTGTTTAAAATCCAACCATACATTGTACTTGGAGTGGCTGTTACACGTTTCCTACTCCAGGAGCAGACTTTCAAAGCCCACAAGAAATATTCTCTTACAATTATGTCTGATTTAAAGGGAAAAGATCTGTAGCTTTGTAGCCTTAATAATTTGCTCAAACAGCTGTAGATTAATGAAAGTGTTGCTCAAGGCATGTTTCCAGAAATAGCATGTAGCTTGGCCTGCTCAAGTCACATTGGGTTAGGAAATGTGTTTGTGTTTTACTGCTGGGAGTGCACACAGGAGGTGATCTACCAGAGCACTCTGGACTCATGGTCTAGCTGGTCGCGTGACGTCTGGAAGAGCTTGAGAACTCTTTCTTTGTGGAATTGCACAGGTCTTTAAATCACCTTATATGTGGTTTTACCTATTGCAGAGGGAACATCTGCTCACCCCAGCCAGTGACCACCAAGTGTATATTTGGTTTGCGATCAGATGACCTTGTGGTGTTAGGGAAGTTCTGTGAGATCACACAGCCCTTCCTTGCAAGTTGTTATGGTGTTATCCTCGTTTTCCCCAAGGAAAATTGGAATGCAACAGGAACAAATGTTCTTGCTCTTGCTGAGTTCTCTGGTCCACAGCCTTGAAGGTGGGGCAGTTCATCCCTTATGAGGTTTCCAGGGACTCTGTCCATATCTGATTCACCTGTGGATATGATTTAGGGTGGGAAGGTGAACTTGTTTTTTGTGTTGTTAGTCTGCATGGCTACAGGTAAATGATGTCTAGTACCTTTTAAAGGACTTCTGTTGGGCCTGACCAGCTTCCCCTCGTTCAGTCGAGGTAAGTATGAAAGCAGTATGTGTCCTCCCATGGTGTGTGTTTGAGGTCATGTAATGCCCTGGTGATTGCTGAAGATAGTTGAAGTCAACCAGCTGTTTTGGCATGCTTCCACATTATCCCTTGGGTTTGTTCTTGGCTCTGAAGAGAAGCATATGGTAACTGATACAAACTCTGGGCATTGCCAGGATGGCAGGGGCACTGGTCCTTGCTCTAATCCTGTGTTATGGACTCTAATGTGTCCTGTAAGGTACAGGATTGTCCCATGTAGTATGAGAGCAGGGCTTTTTGCTCCCTTGTGAAGATCTGATGACTCACTGAGTTGTGCCCTGCAATGAGACTGGCAAACTTCCTGCAGTCATTGTGCCTCAGCATTCCCATGGTGGAGAGCTGAAGACCTCTCAGTCCCAAGGCTAATATAACACCCCACTGCTTCCACTTCAATAAATATACATCCACTATTCTGTGTAAGAAACAAGAAACCTGCTAATCTGTTCAAACACTGCTGCCCTGCAATAACACATGCTTTTCTTTCAACACATCCACTTGATTGGGATTTTTCCATTGATGTCTGGCCTGATTTATCTGTTTCAAACATGACCACAAATAAAAGCAGTGCTCATTGAGCTGATCCAATTTGACCTGACAGGGACAAAATGACTGGAGCTGGATGGAAATTCTCTTCCAACAGAGGATGACAGTGGTAGATCAGGGAGATATGGCTTGGTTGGTATTTTCCCCAGAAGTGTTCCACTTTTTTTCTTCATTACTTTCATGAGCCTGAATGCAAATATTTATGCTCACAGGTGGTAGATATTTTTTGAAGGAGGGAGGGAAATTGCTTTATTTAGCAAAAAGAAAATTGATGCTGCTGGAAACTTTAACCAGTCTTACGAAGGTTACTGGGCTGGATGTCTGAGTGGGGGACACAGGCGGAGAGACTTTGCACTCTTGTGCTTCTGATTGGTATGGAAAGTAAAAAAGATTAAGCTTGCAAATAAGCAGTTGTTTGAATTGAATGTTAAGAAAAAGATTGTGTGAAGTTATGAGTTTCAGTGAAGTTTCTGAATTTTGCCTTCAGTGCCAGTTTCATTACAGAGAAAATACCATGGATGCACAGCCCCTGCACTGAGGGAAAGCAGCAACTAGCAGAGAGGAGGAAAGTATGTCTATTTTTCCTCAGCAGAAAACTGGGTACAAACTCGCTCTAAAATATAGAAATCATAAAATTAGGTACTCACTGCTAAAACCCTAATTCAGGGCTTCTTCTATGAGTATAATGTGATAACTCTCCTTACAAGCGGACATACAGCAGGAATGAGACAGAGCAAAGCCCGTTTCCCCCACAGCACCTGGAAGCCTTTAGGAGATGTGAAGCCCTTAATATCGTTCTAAATATCCGTTGTTTTTTTTTTTAACTTCCATAGTGAACTTCTGGTCTTTTTATTGTTGCAGTGAGTCTGTGCTTTTATTGCATTTACATTCTGTCAAGGCTTGAAGTCAGAATTGTAACATGGATTTTCCAAGGTGTCAGATGTATCTGCATCAAAAATCACTGCCTTGCCCCAGTGTCCTACTCTTCCTTAGCAAAGTCAGTGTAATACTGAAAGTAAGTAGGTAACAGCTAAAATATTTTGGCCTGTAATAGGTAAAATACTTTGGTTGTAGAAACTTGATGGTATGAATCTGAATCATTATGGGTACAACTTCCTGATGTTTTATTAGAACCACTGTATTACCTGTAAAGGTAGGGAGATGATTTTGGGAGTGCTTCTAGGAATATCTGACTATATCAGACAGGAGAGAACATCAAACTGTCCCTTTTTGTACTTAAGGCAGAGGTAATTTGGCTGTGCCAGGACTTAGAAATAGTGACACAAAGGTACTGCTAATGAAACTTCCTCTCAAAGAAGTCATCCTGTGGAACAACAAGGCTGGCAGTCACTAAAGCAGTTGGTATGGATTTGGAAGCACTGGGGCTTTATTGAGTGCTGTTGCACCACCAGCAAAGGCATGAAGGTGCAGAACCAGATGCTGATCTAGTGACTTGAGTAATGCCTGTAGGGTGAGCAGGAGTGAGATGAAGAAAATTTCCCTATTTCCTCCCTTTATTTCAGTTGTTTTGCAAATAACTGAGCAAGGATCCTTGTGGCTGGATGTAGCAGTTTGCCTCTCCACAGAGGGACCATATGGAAGAACTTAAAACTGCGTGTGGCAACTGGTCATTTCCAGGGGGGACCTCCAGGATAGCATCTCTACTGGTCCCCAGCCTAAGGAGAATTGCCTCTTGGTTTCAAGGGCATTGGCAAACTTGGAGATGAGTCTAAATTTTCAAGATGAGACAGATCTTGATAAAAATTTATCAAAGCTTAATTTTCTTTGCAGAAGTAATGCCCAAAGGGTTTACTGTCTTGACCATGCACAGGTCTTCAGGAAGGTGAGTGTTGAGGATGGCAAAGAGCTTGCAGAGTTTCATAACATTGCACAGATCTGGGTTTGTTGGGTTTTAATGAGCAATTTAATTGTGGGCTTCTTGCTTGCCACTAGATGACAGCCTTACTCTATGTACGGGGGACTCGGCTATCATTATTGGGGGACAGGGAAATGATCCTCTTAAAGGACGTGTCCTTCCTGTCTGGCTTCCAAATGCCTTCTTGAAAGTCAGGGAGCTGGGCATAGAAAAGATGATGGTGCAGATACACATACTGAATGGAGAAAATGGTGCTTGGCTTTTGGGCACACCTCAAATGTGATGACAACTCAAAAAGTAAAAGCAAGAAACTGCAGTTCTTCCAAGAATGAAGGGATGGATTTGTTTTTTAGGAGCAGGGCTATGCTCTTTGGATTGCTTCTTCCAGCCTGACCCAGTATAGCCTTCAGGCAGGCAAGCTCTGAGCTCTACATCTGGGCTTCAGGCTGGGTCCCATTCGTGGTGAGCATTTCTGTGCAATGACCTGGCAGAGTGCCCTCCTTCCACTGAGCAGAGTGGGTAGGAGGCATGAAGACTCTTCAAGCATATCACCACACAGGAAAGTCATGTAGTTTCCTGTTGCATTGCTTGGTTTTCCTCTGTTTTTCTTGTTTGTTATCAGTCAAAAAGCTTGCCAACCCCTTTGCCCTTTTCTGTCTTATGCACATATATATGCAGGAATCCAGTTGCATGGGGTTATTTTTGCCTGCCTTCTGCAGGCTTTGGGGATCTGCATGATGCATATGTGCTGAGGAGGAGAAATGCAAATTGCCCAGTTAGCATGACTTTGCCATCCTGTCGTTAGCAAGGCTATAGTATATAAAATGATAGAGATCAGCAGGGCAGGTTTAATGGCATGAAAGCTTTCACATTGCCACTGTAATAGTATCAAATTGGAATATATGTGCTTTATGTCAGGGCTGACTTTGAGACTCTGGAGCTGTGTCTGAAAGGAATGCAAGGTGGAGGAGGTAAATGTGAGAGTAGTCAGATATTTTCATGTTGGACATGTGTGACCCATCACAACCCTTCTCAAGGGGACTTTTGGGGAAAGACCCTCACAGAGGTTTTGATTCTTTGGCCAAGTGTTCAATTATATTTGTCTCGTGCCTTGCCTCAATGCATTTGTTTTCACTGTGATCCTGAAAGCCTTGAAGCCACCTTGCCTGGTGGCAGGTAGCACTCCTACCTGATGTGGATTTTCAGCTTTGCAGCACTGAAGACGTCCTTTTGGGCTGCTTCTCTGGCCTGGCCCAAACAGAGCAGATTTGTTCTCTGGGATATACTTTGTCCAATGTGCTGTCTGTCCTGGACTAGGCCCTTGGCCAGGGACACTAAAGGGATGTCACAGCTATGTACCAGGGTGTCTCTGACCAGAAGTGTGTCGCTGTCAGGGTGATGTTAAAGAAGCTGAGGTGCAAAATCATTACTGATCAGGATCTTCTCCATTTTTGATCCACTAAACTTATATCTGCTTGAGTTCTCTTTCTCTCTTTCTCTTTTCATTAAATCTTTCTCCATTATGTAATTTGCATGTTGGCTTAGCTTGGAAGGAGATCAGGGATTGATGCACATAGAGGGAAGGTGGATGGGCAGCCTCTGGGCCAGCCCAGAGGTAACAACAAGCAGTAAAAGCTCACTGCTGTGCCTCATTGCAGGCTCAGATGCAGCCTCTTGCCTGCAGCACAGAACCTGCCCTAGGCAAGATGTGCAAGGAAAAGATGCAGGAGACTGTATAGTTCCTTTGTGCAGTACGTTACACCTGCACACAACAGCTGTGATCTCGTGGTTTCTATGGCTGCTGGATAAGCATCACTATCATCTCTGGTTTGATTAGGGTGCTAGTATATATTTATATTTTACTACTTTCCTGCTGTCAGCTGAAGAAGGGATGTGCTTTACAAGTGCTTAGTTAGCTGATTTTAATGGGCAAAGCATATAAATAATAATAATAAGAGGGGAAGGAGGTAACACACAGAGTGGAACTCGTTAATTAGTATTTATTAGTCATTAAGGAATGAACAAAGTGCTAGTTGAAGGGTATGAGCTTGACTAGCCATGAAGGTTTTCATATGACTATAAGAAAGTCATTGCTTTTCAAAACACTGTTAGAGCATTTTGAATTCTATGAAATACTTTTTGCATCCCTGACCTTTTGCTAAAGGTTTTCAAGCTATGCTATTGCATGACAATACCTGCTAGTAGTTTCAGCAGAACTTCTAACTTCAGAAACTTATTGGAGACCCATCCTTATACAAACCAAGGGAAGTCTTCGAACGTTTCTTTTTCACTAGCTAGTACATACCTGCCTACACCAAGGAAAAAAAATAATAGTGTTCAGCTGAGCATCATGATCTTTCCAGGCCGCATTCTGCTTTTATTTTTAGTCTTCCATATTTGCAAACGCACCTTATATTTACTGACTGAACTGAGTTTGGGCTCTGTCCCCAAGTGTTTGTGTGTGCAATCACCTTCACATGTGTGCACACACTTGTGTGCAAATGTCTCTCTTCCTTATGAACCACTGATGCAGAAGGCATGTTTTGCTGTTTATTTACAGTGTGTTACCCATCCTCATTCTGTGTGAGGCAACTGCACAGAAACACTGATCACTGCTCTGCTTTGTTCTTTGCAGCTCCCTTTTCCTTTCCTGTGTCTCCGCCCCCACCCTTTTTTCTCCTTTCCGCTATTTTGGATCTGAACTGGGATTTATCCTTGCCTGTGAGAGTGACTTTTCAGGCCCTAGATATGTGGCAGTACCTCTTGGTGCACAGCAGACCCCCAGGCTTTCCTGCCAGGGCTGTGCTCCCCCTGTGTGGGGACACGTTGAGAGACGCCGCTGGCCCTGGCGCCCTCCTGCTCTGATGCTTCTTGACAGCTGCGATCGCATCCGGGAGGAGCTCTGAGCAGGGCTGTATCTCGGTCCTTTGCTCTTATTTCTGGCTCTGTTGTGAAAAATAAAGCTTTCCAGCACATTAGATATCCTTTTGGAAATCAGGAACCAAAGAACCGAAAGCGCCATCTCCCAGCTGCGTATCTGGTTGTAGTGGCCAAGCCTCGGGTGGGCCTTCGCCCCCACAGCAGCTCGTGGAGTGAGGCAGGCAATGTGTGGGTGCTCTTGAGGAAAGCGTGGGTGCTAGGGGAAAAGGTTAGCAGTAGAGTTTCGGTTCTTCACACTGGTGATGCAGCATCTCCACAGACTGTTTCCCGGCTCCCATTGAGCCGAAGGATGGTGGCTGCTTGTCTTGGTTTTTGATAGAGATTCTGGTCTCTTAGCTGGGCATGGAGACACTCAGTGCTGTCACTGGGAAACCCAAAGGTGGCACTAGCTGCTGGGCAACAGAGGCAGATGCTGGGGACTCACTCTTATTTTCTCATTGGAGAAACAAGGGATTGGTTGAAAATCCGTGACTGTACCAAAGAAAGCCCCAAATCCATGAGCTCTTCAGTCCCTAATCCTGTTTTGGTCCCTGGCAGATACTCTTTGATGGACAGGCTTATCCTCTTCCCCATGAAGGGCAGGGGTGTTGTATTGACTGTAACTTGGACAGTGACTGGACTGTCTGTTTTAGTATTTTGGGTCATTTGTATCTCATGATCCTTTCAAGGATTAGGGCCCCTAGACACACTGTCAACACTTTGTGTTGCACCTGTGTTCCTTCCCTTCAGCAGAGACAGTCGGAGGATAATGAGGCTACCGGGGTGGTGCAGGTAACAACGTGCCGAGTGATGCTCCAAGCCCTGCCAGCTGCAGGCAGTGAGCACAATCATTCTCACACAGCACCCACTCTGTGATGGAGAGGAGTGTCACCAGGATTTCTGAGCATGGGCATCCCTTCTTGGAGGGATATTTCCATCTGTATTGAAGTTTGCAGCTGGACTTTAGTTGTTGCTCTTGTTTGTTTGTTTTAATATTAGCTTGTTAATTATCCTGGAAAACAAACGTGTGTTCTTCTAAAAATAACAAATCCTTAAATGCTTTTGTGCCTGAATAATCTCAATTTGGTCACCCAGAAGCCATAGGCAGAAGCATAAAAGAAAGTTTTCTTTTTCTGTTAGGAACCAGATGGCTAAGTTCAATCTCTGTGACATTTTCTAAATGAAATTGTGTTGTAGACATTCAGCAAGAAGCAGATATCAGGACTTTGGGAGAACTTTGAAAAGGTGAAGGGACCAAAACCGCAAATTATGTGTCTCAACAGGGGACAGGAGAGAAGATATGGGAAGGGTAAAGGAGGAAATAATTATAATGCAGAAATTATTTCAAGCTTTTCCTTTTTTTTTTTTTAAATCTGCAAAGAAATATCAAAATTCACGTATTCTCATTCAGTGCTCACATTTAATAGCAACATTTTGTCAGCCTTTAGTTCTTGGCCTAAAGTTAATTGAACAGCTCCTTAAAGCTGTTTGCAATTCATGCTGTGGCAGCTCACAGTGTACATCAGCTGGCAATGCTGCACTTTCTCCATATGTGACCACAGCAGCGTGAATTTAGAATAGTGTATTTGCACCTATTGTTTGCAGATGGATGGCTGTATGGCTGGAAGTTTGTAGCCTGCAAATATTTGAGTGTCTGAGTACAAAATTTGCTTTTGCCCATGTATTCACACCTACAATGCTCAAGCATCAGAGCTGGTACTGTGAGAAAAACACAAGTTGGAAGAAAGACAGGAAGGAGGAAGGGGATGGTTCAGATCAGTCCCTGGGAACATCCAGTGCTGAGAGCATTGTCATACTTAAGGACAAGAAGGGAAGAGTGAGGATTTTGTTGAGGAAATGAAGGTGTGTAGAAAGGGGAGAACAAACTTCAGGCTTTGATCACCAGTCGCTGAGGACTGATCTAGCAGAAGGAGACGGCTGAGCCTGTGGAGTATTTAGAGTATCCAGATATGATGGAGAGATACAAGGTTCCTGCAGCCCTTGGCTGGCTGGGTCACTGCTCACAGTGGGAGGTATCTTTGTGCCTGTCTGTGGTGGGTGAGAGAAAGGTGCCTGAGATCAGCAGAGCTGAGGGAAAGCGTGGCAGCTCTCAACTGTAGTGACTCCATTGCTTTCAGTCATGGGCATCATAATTCACCAGAGCGCAAAACTGCAGTGTGGAGCAGATGAGTGCTGTGGGAACAGCTTGGTTTTAGCCGCTCCAGTAGCACAGGGCTGGAAAGCAGAAGATGGAAGGAAAAGGCTGGAAAAGCCTCAAGGACTGATACGTTTTAAAATGTATTAAGCTGTTGAGTTGGATCTCTGGCACTTATATCCACTCATCAGTGATGATTTCTGTTCTGTTTGTAAGGGTGCTTTCAACCTAACTGGGGTGTCTGTGCTGCTGTATGGTGAAAGCAGAGGCTGCCTCTGGTCTCTTGAGCATCCTTGAGGCCATTCCATGCCTCATTTTCTCCATGATGGATACAAATGTTGATTCTCCTTTTGGGATGTGTTTTAGCATCATCTACCATAAAACTACAAGCCACTTGCGAAGACAATAAATACTGGCCTGTCACTGTGACCCTTTGGAGGGAAGAGGGTACATGGAGTAGGAGGTGACATTGCAGGAGTATCTTTGGTCAGAGAATAAAACACAAGGAGTAGTAGAACAGGAAGATGAAGGGTAAAAGTAAAAATATACTTTCATTTCCCTCTCTCTAAACAAATCACCGTGTGTGTGTGTGTATATATATATATGGTGGGTTTTTTTAATTCCCAGGGCAAAATAAGTTACAACTAATGTTACAAAGTCTGACACGTTAACATAGAGATGCAAAGGTTTGTGAAGCTGTGCAAGTAATTGCTTTGACTCTTGGACTGGAGCTTTCAGATAGCTGGATGATATTTTTTTCTGCCTCTGCCGTTGTCTCCTTGTTCCTGTGCATCACCTAACACAAAACATTACCCCTGCAGGCTTTGGAAACTGTGGCAAATTGCCATTACTGACTTTTCCTTTAACAGCCAGCTTACATTTCCATAGCCTGCAGCTGCCATCATGGACTTCCCAAAGAAAGGAAGGAGTGTTATATCTACTTATCAATTTCTGGGTTATTTTATACCCTTTTCTCCAGGGGGGGCTTCATTTGCTTCCATGACAAGAGAAAGAGCTTGCTAAGAGCTTTGTCAGTGTCATTACTTTGCTGCAGGCTGGAATCAGTGCCCTGCTTTATGAATTTTCCCTCCTTTTCCTCCTCTACTAGGGGCTGTCCTTCCAGCCCACTTAATTGGGCAGCTCTCATCCCTTGAGCCTTGAAGTGGTTCAGATCCAAAGCTGGTTTTGGTGCTGTATGACCACTAGGGTTGTATGTGTCTGCAGTTTCCGTGGCACAGAGACGTGCCCTGGAGAAACTGACTGTCCTCTGAGCCCATGGTGTGTAACAACCTGCTATGACTTCCGAAGAGTTGCTGCTGTTTGCTCCTAGATAGGGTTGGATTTTAACAGTGGGGTGACTGGCTCCAGTGTGAGGGACCTTGCATCTCCTTGTCCCTTTTCTGGGCGTCCCATCCTCCTCGTAGAGTAGAAAAAGATGGCTTTGCTCCCACAGTCAGTGTCTTCTTTGAAGATGGGTAAAGTATGTGAACGCTAATCTGTTGGTATTTTTAGCTCTGCCAGGAGGATTTGGTCATTTCAGTTCACTATTACTGATTTTTTTGTGTGTGACATTCAATCTACAGCCGTGGAACATCTCTGGTTGCTGACCTCTCTGAACAGCCCTGCAGTGCCACGTGGCGGAGCTGTCTCTGCATGGATGATTGGTTTTGAGTCTTAGCAGCCAGGGAGGAAAAGTGGAGTGGAAAACCGATCCTGATGAGCAGTGAAGGATTAGCTAAGGAGATTGTACACTGTAAATTTGCATTTCCTTTCCTAGAGAGTTGTAGGAAATGCAGACAAAGACAAAGCACAAGCATCAACACTAAAACCAATAGTATTAAGCTAGTTTTGAACTTCAAAGAAACATCCAGCTAGTTTAAGGCAAAATTACAGGCCTTGTTATCCAAGCTCATCAGTGCCACTGGGCTGGTGTCTTAGAGCTGTGGAGGAGTAGGTTGGCTTCTTTTTGCTCTGTATATTATTACAGCCAAAGCCAGTGTGATTCAGAATTTTTTTTAATTTTTTTTTTTTTAAACATGATGTTTGGTAATGATGCATGAAGCAGAAAGGAAGTTGTTTGATTTCCCTTTTCCTCCCCACCCTGATAACCAGCCCTAGGATTTTTGCATGCTGTCAGCTCAGGAAAAATCATGTTAAGACTTTAAAAGAAGTGAATGGGATGAGAGAATCATTAGGAAAGGAAAGAAGTAAGCAATGCTATAGCTGTTTGTGTTTGTTTTTAGAGTTGTACAGGGGCAATGGCTTATCAGAGGTGGTCAGTAGTGGATGGGAAACACTGTAGGAGCTGGAGGTGGCAACTCTAGTGACTCTGGTGTAGGTACCAGTGTCTTCAAGGTGGAACTGAACAGCTGCATGCAGGAGCAAGGGCTTTTCTACTTGGCTTGGACATCTGAGGGAGACAACAGCAGACTGAACATCACTTGTTCTCACAGTTCTATCTCCCAGTGCTTCCTGAAGTGAGTGAGGGGGTAGTCGGATCCCAAACCAGTCTTGAGAGCTCTGTTAGTATCCAAGAGAAAAGTATCCCTAAGGATCAAGGATCCAAGCTCTGAAGGGTTGGAGGCTCAAACCCACATCCTGTGATGAGGCAAAGAGCTGATGAAGCTCACTCAGAACTGAAGTGCCTAGAAAGTGGAGCTCTGGAAGTAGTCCTAAGGGATCAGTTAAATGCTTGATGTAGGGGACCTCATGATTAGCAACGTTTTCTAGTCTTCTCCATAGCATTCTTGCTGGTGTGAGCGCAAGTACACAGAGACCCAACTGGTCCTTGACCAATTGGTGGCTCTGTCAGCTGTGGTCAGCAGTATGTGAGAAGCCACCAATCCAAATAAGTTGCATTTTCATTTTTTGTTAGATCATCAGTCACTGAAATGAACATGGCTTTGCTCCCGGCCACACTTTACAATATGTGGCTACAAAAACTTGTAGGAGGTGTTCAGAGTTGCTTTACTTAGTATTTCTTCGAGGTCACACCTGTAATTCAGTTGAAATGTCATCATTTGGTGTTTTCTGCCTTAGGAGACTTTTTAAAAAATTCAGAAGGATATAGGCAGCAAAGTTCTTTCAGTTCATTCTTCCAACAGTTCATTAACTTGGTTTAATTCACTATCTCTTTCAGTGGTAAAATATGTTTTGGCAGCTGGAAGGCCTAACCTATGGGTTACAGTGCTTCCTCCTCCCTGCCTGCATCAATTGCCCTTTCAACACTGTCACTGGGAATGGGGAATAGGGTGGTAATGCCATGTGAAATGTCAAACACACATGTGCTATATTAGTTTGTCCAAGCAAAGGGCAGATGGCACAGAGCACCTTTTTTTAGGGGCTACACTGACAGCAAAATCCACAATGATTTAACAGCAAGGCTGTGCCATAATTTACTCTGGGCAGGAAGTTCAGAACTGCTGCTGCAGGTATCTCCTTTGCAGAGCAGGTTTCTAACAGTGGCTGGACATTGTCTCATGTGATTATGCCTCTACATTATCCCCGGGCACCTGACCCATCATGCAGTGTCGAAGAGAGGTGATGCAGAGATGTGGGCTGCCAGCACAGCATGGTCCACTGGGAAATCATGTCTTTTTTTCCCCAGGGGCCTTTGTGTGGAGGATGGCAGCTGGCAATCGACCATGTTTGTAGTGGAAATGGAAATCATTATCCTCTTGATTTGTAGGGGTGACTGGCTCAAGGAGAGCCCTGTGTTTTCTCATCTTCCTCTGGTGTCAGTGATGGTCATTCTTGAGATTTTCAGCTTTCATGTTTAAATCTATTTTTGGACCTGTAACACTAGACTAGTTGTAACCAAACCTGGTTACCATAAAGGAAGAGTACAACTTTAAAATCTGCTTAATAATGATTTATGATAAGCCAATAAAAGCTCATTATTGTATTGAGGAGCCATGGGCCTTGTTAACTGAAGGCACTAGTAGTGAGATGCAGAGTCTTGCCTTTACAGGTTGCCAGCTGGAATTTAGTCAGACTGACTGTAAAATATATCCCAAGCAACAGTTCATCTTCTCTCATTCCCACCTGAAGCCACAGTAAATCCTCTGTTGACATCCCAGTTGTTGAGACAATGATCAGGATGCTGTTGTCAGCCAGGAGGTGACAAAAGGAATAAGCAGTAAGGGAAGAGCTTGGACTGCTTCTGCAATGATGACTGTATTTACACAGGAACCCCTAAGGAATAATTCATAGATGAAGCAGTTGAGCTGATGGTGCAGTGCACCAAGGGAATGGGCATAGCAATGTCTAGGGTCCTTGGTGACCTGTGGAGTGCAAAACAGTGGTGGAGGAATATGGTTTCTCTGCCTGCAGATTTCTCTAGAAGTGATAGATGAACAGCTGCATGTAGGTTTAGATCCATGTTTCTTAGACCATGCTTAGGATTAATGCATTTATTCATGGTGGTAGAACTCCTGAGGAGTTTATGCATTTAACATTAGTCAGAATCTCATCTCTGCCAAAGGTCTAACCCATCTTTACCATCAGTCAGGTAGTGTTGGCACCTTACACAGAGGGTTTTTATCATTTTGCTTGAAACTAGCAATACTTTCAGGGAGGAGTCAAGATTAACTGTAAGATTAAGTCTTATTTAACTGTAAGATTAACTCTTACTTAATTTCTTCCCTGTTTGAATGTTCCATCTGTTTTGAGCTTGACTATGAGGACTTAGCACTTCCAAGTGTTAGGACTGGGTGCTTGTGGTTTCTGAACTGGCTGTTTTCTCAGGCATGAACGTGAAAAGAGACTTCTTAATGAGGGTGAACTCCTTTGCATTGGGTAAAGGCACTGCAGGGCTACTGTCTGCTGGATTGTTCTGGCCCATCAGTTTCTGAAGTGAACCACTTAAAGAGAAAAGCAAAACTGAAAAGGGAGGGAATGTTTTGGAATATTTTGGTTGGACTTGCTGGGTTTTCAGCCTGAAAGTGGGCAAATGCAATCTCCAGCATAGATTGAAGGGCGCTGGTTGAAGTTGCTACATTTGTTTACAGTGAAATTATAACAACGTTCTTGGATTGTTAGATGGCTTTATTTTAGCTTTTTTAATTTTTTAAATAAACCTGTGATCGCTTTGCCCTTTCAGGAACTGGATACCCAATCCCTTTGTAGCTGCTTCTTACAGCACAAGTGAGATTCCATCTACTCCAGAAAAACAAGCATGCATTGTTTGAGCTAAAATAGCCAGAGAAAGGTATATGGGGAAAAAAAAAAGGCAATCCTGAATTGCTCCACTGGAGGGAAGTGTTTGACTCAGTGTCGAAAGTATCAGTGTAATTTTTGTCTTAAGTCTAGTTCTATTTTTTCTTTCCTTCAGTGCATATGATCAGAAACTACAGCACAAAGCAAGTAATACCCTTGTCTGCAGAGTGTTTCAGCAAATCCTGTGCCCCTGTTTTCAGCTCAAAATAGATACTTCCAAGACCACCTCTGCTTGAGATATTTAAGCTTCTGGTGGAGGTGAAAAAAAGTCACAATAACAGCTTTTCAGGATCTGTTGCTTTTTGGAGCTGACTGAATTACTGTCATTACCTCTTTTGACCTAGACTTTTGACATTTGATTGTGTCGCTGGCATTTTCTTCCAAGAGATAATGAAAACATTGATTATGCCTTCCTAATGATAAACTAATTGCTTTTAGAGACTGAAGGGACAGTTTCAGATCTTATTTGTAATTACTCTCTGCTTACCAGTGAAGTGGTATTACAAATGCTTTATCAAGCTGTGTTANGAAATGAAAAGGAAAAATGTAGCCCTGGAAAGTGTCCATCTACTGTGTGACAAATGACGGTGTGGCTCAACAATCATGGTGCTGCTGACTGATTTTGGCTAAACCCTCTCAGGAACTAAACCTGTGATTTGCTGATTCCACACAGTTGTCTCAGCTAAGTGGTGCTTGAGGTGTCCTGCTCCACATTCTCTTTGCAAGCCAGACTGTGCCCTGAGCAAAATTGACTTCACCCGAGACTACAGAAACATTTCCAGGAGGTTCTGGTGCCAGCACAGCTGTGTACAGTGGTGAAACATGAAATTTTGCACCAGGAAGTGTTTGATTTCTGAGTGGTAATGGAGGATCAAGCTGGGTCCAGGCTCGGTTAGCACATCTTGTGGTGTCAGGAGACAAGTAAACTAGTGGTCACTGTTACATTAAAGAAGCACAACAACATGAAATATAAGAAGGTGGGTCTGTTAGAGAGGTTTCTTGTTTGGTGTTTGAGATGTTCGTTTAATTTGGACAAATTACCAAGAGAAACCTCAGCCTCATCTGAGATTTTTGCACCCAATGGTGGTTTCTGGCTGGGATTACATTGCTAGGGACCCACAGCTCACAGGAAAGCAGCACATGGGGACTTGTGGGCCTGAAACCAGGTGTTAGCATTTGTGTTTCAGTTACCTTTTGGCAAGGTAAGGATGGCAGCTAACAGCATTCCCTTGAGAATGCTATGAGGATAAATTAAAGATGGTTAAAGATGGTAAGTGGGGAGAGGTGTTGCTGCAGAGAATACAGAAATAATAGGGGTGAGCTAGAGGAATGCCAGGAAACCAGTTTTAGGATTTTTAGAATTAAGACAGAAATTAAAAATATGGGGCACGTTAATGCAGACATTTGCTCGTAGATTGTCTCTTCTCTGTGAACAGGCAGGCCCTAACTGCAGAACTATCTCCTTCAGTCACTGCACACGGAGTGACTCAGTGGTAATTTCTGATTCTGAGGCAGGGAAGTGACTGCAGGAAAATGCTGGAGATAGTTTTTTCCCCTGGATGAGCAATCAGCAGTGTGCAGGCTTGTGTGGCAGGTGGGGCTGGGAGCAATGGCTGCAGAAATGCAGGTCTGCGCCTCTCATCTCTTCTTGTGTTTGAGGTTCTGCAACCATTTCTCCTTCATACCCCTCCTTTTGTCATTTTAAAATCCTAATCAAAACCAGGAAGGACATAAATGCAGCCAATCTGTTTGAATAGCCCTCTCTTCCCACCTAGGCAATGCCAAGCTCCTTCAATGCGTGCGCTCTGCATGGGTTGGAGGCTGCGCTAAAATCACACAGTGAGAGGACACTGCAGTTGATGATGACAGTTTCCTCCTCTCAGCAATGTCTACTAAAAGACTGCCACCTTCTTCTGTGCTGTGGCATGAACTTGTCTTAGTCTTCTGTCTAAAAGAGACTGAAGGTGCTTCTCTTTGGTGGGTGGCTGGTAAATTATGTAATTAAGGTACCATAAAGTTCTTCCTTTTGTGAAAAGTATTGGGACTGTGCAAATTTTCTTGTAATCCTTCCAATGCACAAGTGCTCTTTTGTTTTATCTTTTTGAAGTAAGAACAATAGTTTAGATAAATCTGAACTCTTTCCAGTTAAGAGATCTGGATGAGATACTTTTCAGAGTAGGAAGCTTATCCTGCAAGCAGTCTGTGGCTGCAAGGCCCTGTGTCTCCCTCAGGCACTGGTGAGCTTTTTGAGGTGCTGGAAGAAGAGGCTGCAGCTCGAGCTAATTTTTTCTGGTCATTCTAATTATGTGCTATGTGGGGTAGGGAGTCCAGAAATTTTTTAGTGCATTTAATGCACAACTGATGCCCACGCATGTGCCTTACTGTTGATGCTGGTATTGATTGGAGAATGTTATTCTGAACTTTGGCTTTTGGTAACTGGGGAGGTCTGAGTAGTGAAAAGTCTGGACAAGCTTCTCCAAGGGCAACCTGATTGCAATGCAGGAAATGTGCATATTCAACCAGTGGGCAAGAGACAATGCAGCTTTTCCTCTTGGAACAGTGAAGTTTTCAATGTAGGCTGATAAAAAAACTCTGGAGAAAATCCTGCTTTGGGCTTCACACTCCAGGTGCAGCAAAGGTAGAATTCAGAGCTCATGTTCTGCAAATCTGTGTGAACATCCCCAGTGAATTCAACACCCTGATGGTCCCAGATCTTTGCATGCTGGGAGTAACTTCAGGAGTGATGTGTGCCTGAGCAGCACTTCAGCTCCCAGAAGGTTCACAGATATTGCCAGTGCCCTGGGAACCAACAGAGACATTTTGTGTGCTCTGCTCTTCACAGGGGGATGATTTTTCTCATATTTGTCTCATGAAGTGGGAAGGCTTTTATCTTTCCAGCAGTGACTCAAATAAAGCTTGAGTCACTGGCAGAGAAGTCTTTTCTATCTGATAGCTCCACTGCAATCTGGGAAGAATAATTTGGTGAGTGTTGGTTTAGTCCCTACTGGGACAGATGCCTGCGTCACAAAAAATTGATTTGCCATTTGAATAGAGAGGTTAAATGGACTGTGAAGACTGCTCTCCTGTCAGTTCTAGAGGCAATGATGTCTTGTGATTTCAGGATATCAAATGTAAGGCACCTTGATAGGACAGGGAGGGAAAAGACTGCACTGCCCGAGCACAGTCTGCAGCTACTTTGTGGCCAAAATGCTCTTTTCTTGACTTAGAATAACCAGAGTATGTCAAGAATATACGAGTACATTTATGTAAATGTACATGCACCCACACACATCCATATACCCATGAAAGAGTGCACAGTGCATATGAGGAGAAGAGAAAGAAAAGCAAGTCAGATCAAAATGTCAGCAGATGACAAGAAAAATTCCCATTTAGCCAAAACATCTGAAGAACCTCTGTGAAACTGACAGCTTGACTCTGAGCCTCAAAATGTTCATTGGTGACCTGACTAATATCATAATGCAGACCTGTCTCCATCTTTATCCCACTTTTTTACAGGCTTTTATTTCCCTGCTCTATTTTCATGCCCCACATCACAGTTCAAATCATTTTAGTAAGATGGCTGTGCTTAATCTGACTCCCTGTGCCATGTGTATCTTGTTGATTACAGACTCTCTTAAGATGCCATTATGAGTGACTCTTTGCATGCCCTCCTGTTAGCAGCTTTTCCTTTCCTTAAGCCTCTTGAATGTCTTTGCTTATGGGATTAGAAGTCTTTCAATAAATACAGTACGATTACTGAATTAGTGTAAATTTTGCTCTGGGATTGCCAGTCAGTGCTTGGAAAGCAGCAGCAACCAAAGGCACCTGTAGATGATCTTTGCCAATGTTTGACTGAGGCCAGAAACGTCATGCAAAGATGTGTGTTTACACTCCAAGGTGACAGGGAGACTTGAAAGACTGTACCTATATTTTAAAATAAGTCCTATGCTGGAATGCTTGAGCAGCTCATGGAAGTGCTGTGTTTAACGCCAAAGCCCACTCTTGGTCTGTGTCTCACATTTGTGCAGGCTGCTATTAGAAGACATCGCATCAATTACTTGTTCAGGTCTAATATGTTACATGTTTCAGATGACACTTTTTAAAAATGCTGATGTCTCATTGAGTCTTTGTGTAGCCTGTGTTCCTCAAAGAGTTTGGCAGCTTTTGAGAAATCTCCTAGGAGCACCGAGAGAGCAGGAAACTACAAAACAAGCACTTGGTGTACCTGAATGAGTAACTGCTCTGTCAGAGTATACATAGGCAACTGATGGCATGGGAGTTGTGGGCTGGGGAATGCCCTTTTCTCACTGCTGGAAATGAAAAATCTGATTGCTTCCCCCTGCCACAAACTGTTTTGAAAATGAGTTTGATTTGATTCAAGTCAACCTTTAGAAAACTAATCTTGGTTTCGGGTTGCAGAGGGCAAATATTTATGGACTTGGACTAGCTCTGTGCGCCCAGAAAATGGTTATCGAGGGTCAGGCTGTGGCAAGTGTGGCCCAGCTGGACCCTGGAGGTGTGTGTGCAAGGACTGGGGGTTGCCTGTGTGATACAGGAGCATGTTCTTGGAGGGTTATTAGGGTGCCCCAAAGATTCCTCATCTCTGCAGACCCACATTCCAGTGGTGTCTTGAAGGACTCGCATTCTCATCTGCTCTGGTTCAAACATGCTGTGTGTAGGCCAGGCAGCAGCAGAGTTAAACACTAGAGGAGACACCAAAAATGAATAATCCAGGAACAGCCTGAATGCGAGTGAATTTGCATGAAGGTGTTGGTGGCAGTGAAACTGCTGATGGAAATATTGGTGTGTGCTCCTTCATGTCAGTGATCCTGATTGTGGCCAAGTCTTAAGGTGCACTGACTTTTTGACTTGTTACCATGAAGTTAGTAGCTCTCTGCTGGGATCCCACATGTAGAGGGATATTTGTTTGGGAAATGACAGTTACTGTTACGCTTTGGACACCAATTTGATAAATGCAACTGGTGCAACAAGAAGTGCTTTTTTTTTTTTTTCATAGATATTAGTTTTTCAGGAAAGAGACTATCAGGATTTTTTAGAGTGGAAATCCTTAGTTTTTAGGTCATTGTGTTTAATAATGTCTTTTGAAAATTAGAATGGAAATTAAGTATTTCAAAAAAATATTCCACATCCATCCCATCGGCAGAAAAGTCTGAAACTCTTGGAGACTATTACTGCTTTCATTCCATGTCAAAGGAAGCGCAGACTCCTGAAACTTTTAAGTGGGTAACAAGAAAAAGGGGAAATGGGTCAAGTTATTTCTGAGCGCTTCTACTTTGAGCAGATTTCTTCCTTCTCCTTAGCTGAGTATTGGCATCAATACCATTGCACTCTGGTAGCTTTTGGTGGTGGTAAATCACATATCTCCACCAATTATGAGTTTGACTTAATGTTTGGTTTCTTTCCCCTCTCTTCCTTTGTTCTCTAGCTTTTGGGATAATCATGGGCAGTCAGGCCAGACAGTAGGACAACAGAGTGGATGGAGGGTGTCGGGGTGGTGTTTCCTACAGCAAGGACAAATGAGGTCTTCCAGATCCCACAGGAGATGCTAGCTTGTTTTCGGAAGTGGAAATCATCTGATGTATGACTATGTCTGATTAAATCCTTTAGTTGTGTTATATGTGCCTCTCTCAGTGTAATGTGAATGCAGTTGTCCACACATACTCTGAATATTGTAATGATTTTGTTAACATAGCAAGTGCTTTTTATTATTTAATACTCTGAAGTAATGTTTTTTTGCTTCCCTTTCTATATCTTTGTTGCTCTGTTAAATTGCCCATGTACCTCTCCTGGGTGCATGTTAATGGCAGAGGAATGGGCCTGACAAATGGGTTTCCAAAGCTGCAGAGAACAACTGAGATAAGCAGAGCTCCATTTGCCTGAACATCTGCAGTGGCTACAGCTGTGCCCATGTCATGTACACATTCAAATGTACTCTTGTTTTTAGATCAAGATATGGGGGAGGTAACTGGCCTTATGCAAACTGATTTAGTGCAAAGTGTCCCATAAAGTCCCTGCCTGCTGTAGAAAGGAGAGGGGTTGAATCTTCCATGTGGTGTTGTGGGAGGTGGCTGGTGCTTTTCTCTCTGCGGAATCCCTCAGAAGGATTTTCCCCTGGTGCCACAGGTTGGGTCCCATATCTGGTTTGGGGTCAAACATCAGCTGTCAAGTCTCTCCTTAGTCACTTTAACTTCTTTCAGGCAGCAGAGGCTCCTTAGAAGCTACATGTGACCTCCCTGGTCCCTCCTTCTGGCCATCTCCCCCAGCCCTTTGCTCTTGGTTTTCTTAGAACATCTCAAGGCTTCCTCCAGGCCTGGGTTAACTCTGTTGATTGAAGTTTCTCCTGTAGTTGAAGGGAACAGCAGCATAGCATGCCTTTGCAGAGCCAAAAAAATCCTGCTGAGGCAGTGAGAGGAGGATTGAGAAAACTCCTACTGCAAGATCATCTAAGAAAACTGTGCAGTTCAAGGGTTCCCATGAAGCAGAGCTCAGTGGCATCCAGGTTGGTTTGAGCATGGAACAGGAATGAGCCATACTGATTTATTTTCTCAATTATTGTTTAAGGTAAATATTGCAACAAAATAAGCTGCAGCATAACTCAACTAGACATGGAGGAACTTGGGAGGTACAATTTATGGTCTAGCTCTGCACTCCTACACTTTGAGCAGACTTTAATGGGAATTGTGCATGCGTAGCACCTGGGGAAATATCAAAAGCCATCTGCTAAGTGTTTGTGGGAGCAGATTTTTCCTTCTGTCCAGGCAACTCAAAGTAGGAGTCTGGAAAAATAGAGCCTATTCAGAAGCCGACCACAAATCAGCACAAGGACAACTCTGTTTACCTGACATGCTCCTTGTGTGCATCTGTGTGTGTTCCCTTTGGTTAAAGGTGCCCCCGTCACTAGCTGGGTTTAGGGAGCTGCTTTAGGCATCTGTTGTTGCCTTTTCATTGTGTCATTTTTTTTAAAATTCGGTGGTAAGGGTAATAAGTTGAAAGTTCTGGGCCCTGTGCTCCCTGCTTGGCCTTGAAGTTTCGAAAAACCTCAATTCAACTAATAGGCTGATGTTTTGGTAGCTGTTGCATGTGGAGAACAAGGCAGAAATCATAGAAGAGTGAGAATTGCGAATAATACATTTCAGTGTGGAAGGGCATAGGGCAAAATTGATTTTTTTTTTTTAGTTGTTTTTGCTTTTACCCTCAGATGGTATCTGTCTTGTGAGCATAACAGTGACACAACTTGCTATCTCTGGCTATTGTATGTGGTATTTGTCAGGGGAAAAGCAAGTCTTGCCTTGCAGATTCCAGAGAGGCACAGCCCAGCACTGGGATGCTCAAGGTGCATTGTGCCTCTTTAAGTTATGAGCCACAGCATCCTGGCACAGCAAATCTGTTCGCTCACATGCTTGTAGGTTGTTCTTTGAGCTGTTTGCCTACCTGTTAGTTTTCAGTGTAATTTATTCCAAAGTGTTCCCATTTCAATGTCTGGTTTGCAAAGTCAGCGCACAGTAAACGTGTTTCAATCTTTGCAGGCAATTAAAGAGGTGAAAGTAGGCTGAGTTCATGGAAGGACATGAGTAGCAGCTGACTGCCTGACTTGAAAGGCTGCTTATTTTTTCAGTGCTGCTGATTTCTGGATAATGGCAGGTGCTTATACTTCAACATGAGAAAGAAGAGGAGAAAAGAGATTATTACTGTGTGTCGGGGGTCAGTATGCTTCTGCAAGGAGTTTGAGGCCGAGGCATTCAGGTTCAGCTGTCTAAAATGAAAGATTTAGAATAGGGAGAAGAAAATCTGAGCTGAACTGGCAGCAAAATGTATGTGTAGCTTAACAAGTGCTTTTGCACTGTGGTAGTTGAATTCTCTCTTTTCTTTAAACCTTGAAGGTAATTGTTTTCCCAGTGCTTTGAGCTGTCCAACAAGCTGAAATGCTTTAAAGACAGTGTTGAAGGAACACTAAGTGTCACCAGGCAGAAATTGGGAGAGATTTAAGAGCAAACAGTGTGTGAAGCTCAGCAGAGCAATAAGCAGTTAAGGTTGTTTCTTCTCCAGGGCTGCTGGACCTCAGCTGCCTGCTTGGGAAATGCCTTTGGGAATGAAGTATCTGAGTACTGTGAGATCCAGATTTTACATCCATAATAAATAAGGATTAAATGAATGGCTTTTAATGTTTTATTCTGTTGTATGTTAACGAGCAGGATTTTATTTATAAAAGTGCAGTTTTATGAATGTTCCCCTGGTGATGTTTGTGTTTGGTGCGGTCATGGCAGGCTCTCTCTCTGGCCAGGGAAGAGTGCTCATTACAGTTGAAAGGGAGCAGATAGACTATGTTTGCTTTCTCCATATACTCTTTGATGTTTTCACTTAGTAATGGCTAAGATGTCTATATTCACTAGATGATGATGTCGCTCTTTGTGTGCATTTTTAGAGTGGAACAATGCTGCTATAAGCACATACAAAATGAAACTTTCCAGTCAAATTTTGAAGCTGCCTTCTGTTTGTGACTGCAGAGTCTTTCACACACATCGGGTCTGCTCTGCAGAATCAAATGAGTGGCTCTGGATATCCCCCATGTCCACAGTGAATAAATAGGTCAAGAAGGAATGGGCTTAAAATAGCAAATGAGGAGGTTAGGAAAGGGCTTTAGGGCTAGGAGAAAAGCCAAAGCTTTATCAATAGAGGTAGCTGGTTTCTTTCACCCCTGTGGCATCCAGGGCAGGTTGGTCATAGCAAGAGCGACAGATCTCTGTTTCTGGTGTTCCTGGTTGAGGTACTGTCCCCACATCCACAGCAGACTCACTCCTAAAAGTGCCCCACATGGCCTAAGGTTAGAAAGGGAGGAGAATAATTGTGCCAATTATTCTGTGATTCAGCCTGCACAAGCAACTGTCTCTGACAACTTCGGAGAGGTCCATTTTTGCTTAAAGACCACTAAGGGCTAATTAAAATTGTGCCCTCCAAGACTTGGGTTTAATGAGCTGTTTAGTGACAGGGAGGAATAAATAAATTAAAAACCCCCAACAACTTCAATAGGAGAAAAATTGAATCAATTTTCCAATGGTTTTAAGATGTATGCAAGTAGAGGTGACAAGAGGTAGGATCCCATTTCTCTGGGCTCAGGTGTGGAGGTGTTTCTGAACATCTCCCCTGTCCCTGCCTTCAATGGAGGAACAGAGTGCTGCAATGAGGAAGGGCTTTGCCACTGTGTGTTGCCCTCTCTGACAGCAATTATAGTGAGGATGTATTCAAAACAGTGGCAGCAGAACTGGAAGCCTGTGCTCTCATTTCCACTCTGTTTTCACAGTTATCTCTGCACAATTCAGGTGGTCCAACCCCAGGTTTGGGAGTCTGCTTTACTGAGGTTTTGCTTAGCCTTCCCCAGGTTTCAGCTGTAAGAAGGAAAGAAAATACTGTGTGTGATGTAAAAGCACTTTTGTTCTGCATCTGTTCCCCCTAGCGTCAAAAATTATGTCCTCTGACTTCTGAAGTCAGAAGAAAATAGAATGGCTCTTTGGAGATTGTTGTTCTTGATTGAGATGCCCAAACCTTCCCTTGGCAGGCCAAGTTCCCTGTGACTGCTCTCCTTTCTTGCCCTTTCGTCCTTTCCCTGTGCAATAACTAAAAACGCCCAGGTGTGAATTCCCCTTCTGCCTCCATCCTTCAACATATTAATGCCTTGCTGAGCCTGGGGCAAATTTAAATTGCATCTGGTTTTACATATAAACTAGAGCAATTTCAGGGGTGGGTTTTGATGCCAATCAAGTGATCAATGCAGTGTATTTTTGTGTTCATTTTTGTCAGTGTCCCCCTTTCCTTCTCTTTTCCTGCGGCAAGGCATCCTGCTTTTATCAGCAAAGACTTTAATCCTGTGAAGTGTGGAGGGTCACCTACTCAAACAATATAACATGACCAAGGGCAAGGTTCAAATAATGTTTTATGGGAGATGAGTTTCTGGCCTCATGGCTCCTGGGAAGAGGGAGATGTGGAGCAGCACCACATGTACGGGAGAGCTGCATGGGAACCATGGGCATGGTGCCACCCGCTTTGTACTGTCTGGGCTATTTTCCCCTGAAGAACTTCCTTTGCACTGTATATTGCATTCTGTTTATGTGTTATGATTGCTTGGAAGGATGTGAGTTAAACTTTAATGAGTTTCTGTCCAAGAGGAATTGTGAAAATAAATGCAATTCCGCCTCCTTGCTCTCTTCCCCATGCTCCAGCTCCCTCCACCCGCCTTGAATCAGAGCAACGGCATAATCGTATGGTGCTGAATAAACAAAAGGGCCTGATGTTCTGAACGTGGTGTAAACAGAGCAGTAATGGCAAATGACAGAGTTTTTAATTTCTTTGATAAACAAATGTATTCAGGGAGTTGGCTTTGCTCACCAAGGGGGCATGGTGGCACTCTTGTCCCTCTTCTGCACTGGTATTGGGGCAGATGCTGAAGAATCAAAGCAATGGGATTGGAAGTGGTGCAGCTTTTGTACCAGCCAGATTTCTGTATTACCATTGCTCTCTGGCTTCCTTGGGATTGTGTTTGCCATGGGCTCCTTCACAGCTGTGAAAAGTCTCTCAGCTGCCTTTAATTTCCAGGATATTTCTTTAATGTTTGTTGCCAGAAGGACAAAGAGGAGCCTGGAAAGCAGCAGCTGTCATGTGAGAGCTGTGGTGGATCAGATAAAGAGCATTTATTTCATCATTCTCTTTGCAACTTTTTCACAATTTCATGGTCCTGGAGAGGGCAGTGGAATAGCTGATGTGTATCTGTCAGGCACAGTGTTTACTGAAGGGCATTCAGTAGCAACAGAAAAGGTGAAAAAGAAGATAAAGCAACAAAATCAGCTGGGTTTCAGTGGTCTTTTTTCATGCCTCCCATGCTCCCTTGCCTTGTTGCTGCCATTGCTGCAGACAATAAAGCCAATGGCTGACGAAGGAGTGCAGGAGGCTTGACCAAATTCCCACTCAGGGGCAGCCCATCTCTCTGGGCAAGTTTTTGCAGCTCGGGAAGTGGTGTCTACTCTCAATTGTTCCTTTTTCTCTATTGTAGAGAACTTATTACTAATTAATTATTCTTTGTTTACTGGTGGCAACCAACCCTGTAATATTCAGATTGGTGAGTACTGTTCCAAGCCCTTGCCTGGGAAAGCTGACCCTGGAGGTTATGGAAACTCCTGGAGTTTTGGGTCCCAGGGAAGCTCAAGTGCACTTGGTGTTGCAGGTTTTTATGTTGCCACCTCTGGCTTCCTGTAAGCTCACAGTGAGAAAAGGGGGCTTACAGATAGAAACCCACTAATTATTATAGTTGGATCAAGCGTGGAGATCTGATTGAGACTTGATTCCTTAATTTTGCTCTTTTCACCTTGAAAAGTAACTAATGAAGCAGCTTTCCTTCTACTGCTCTGTTGGCTTCTGTGCATTTCAAATTCTTCAGAAGGGAAAGGAGCCTGGGAGGCTAAATCTAATTTTTTTTGTGGCACATAAGGGGAAACCTGGGTAATGGCTAAATGCTTGTGTGTAGAATGAACAATAAAGAAATAGAGAATTTGCTTAACTACATAAAGATATGAATACCTTAGTGCCCTGGTGTAAAATGGCTCTGAATTGCACAGGTGCTTCCATGCATTGCATAGCTGTGGGGAACTCATACATTGTGCTGTCAGGATGAGTGATGCCCTGTTTTGGTAGGAACAACAGGAGTCATTCATTACCTCAAGAGCTCCTTTCAGGCTGACAAGGTGGTAGCCTGTGCTTGCAATAGCATCTTTTAAAGCTGAAAATACCTTCCTGTGCTATCAGAAGAGGTTGGACACTTGAAGAGCTTCTTCCTACTGAATTGGCATTGTAAGTGTCCATTGGGTGAGCATCTTGCTGTCCTGCAAATCTCTGTAGAAGGTAGAGTAGAAGTGGCTGCTTTGAAGGGTTATTGCTGTGTTTGCAACCTCACCTCAAATCTTGATTTAAAGACAATATTTGCAGAAGTGATTTATGAACTTAGGTGGCACAGAGTGGTAAAGGGCTGCAGGCACCGAAGTTATTTTATAGCTTTTGACATGTTTTATCCTCTGGCTATAAGTGAGAATGTACTTGAGGATCTCGCCAATAATTACAGACGGAGAAAGGACTTTCGGACATGTAAGCTTAGCAGGTGCTTTCTGAAAGGTGCTGCATTGCAGGAATTGGGTCTTTGTCCCTTTGAAGTAGGGAATCCAGAAATCAGCAGTGTCCAAAGCTGGCAGTGGCTCTGAAGGCTCTCCTGCACTGCAGGATGTGCAGGCAGGATGGCGCTGTGTGTGCAAGTGTGGGGTGCTCTGCCACAGCAATGCCAACCCAGCACTGGAACAGTGGAGCTGTTCCATAGGCAGTGATGATGTGATGCACTCAAAAAGGGAGAAAGCACCTTATCTTCAGTCACTGCCAATCAGCCCCTTGCTTGCCAGAACACCAAAGTAACAAACAATGAATTAGATCCTATCCATGTTCTGGAGATGCAGTTGCTGAACCCCCTGGTAGCTTGTCCTGGCTCAGGTAGCTCTAGTGCCGATGCACAAATGGTTTAAATGCATCTTTGCTTGTTCACCTTTGCCTGGAACAAGAGTCCTTATGGGTTTTGTTGTCCTGAGTTAGAGTAAGAAGAATGGGGTGTTTGTGTCTTTCCTCTGCCCTCGCAGATGTTCTGCAATACCTTGTGTCTCTCTAATGTTTTTGTTTATTATTACCTTTAGAACTTTGAAAAATACTTTGTATCATGGTTTTTGAGGCTCTTCAGTCACATGCAAAAGTGAGTTGTTTTTGATTCTTCTACCTTTCACTTTCTAGTACTGAAATATTTTCCTGAATTAATTCTCTACAGCTAGACTTGCTGTCCCTAATGCCTCAAAATGTGAGTTTAGATGTTGAATTATTGTTTTTCTTTATAAATAATGCATTTGGAGTCCTTGATGTGAGTTATGATTCCTTAGCCTTTAAGCCACAATCAGTTTATATTTTCAGAGCCTTTTTGTTAGTAATTGTGAAGTTTAAAAGCATGGCTTTTTCAAAAATGAACACGGAGATTCTCGCATAATTACTTGCCTTCAAGAGTTGCAGATCTAAAAGAAACACTAAATGTTGTGAGACTTCCAGTAAAATCATAAGGCTCGGCCGCTCTGGGAATAGACTCAGACTTTTAACTTGGCAGGTTAAATGCTGGTAGTCTGAGTGGTGCATTTCATCCAAGAGGAATTAATTTTAAGAGACTTCTGGTGATTTTTTTCCCAAAATTGAACACTGAGGCTTGAAAAATATAAGCTCTCACATGGGAAAAGAGTGTCCACACAGCAACAGAAAGAGAAACAGCCACACTGGGAAGCAACCTGTGAATTCACTCAGAGCTGTCCTGCACGGTCTGACTATTGAGTTGTTCCTTCCAATAATTTTCACTTCTGGAGGCGATTGTTGTTCTGTCTTAGTCACTGTCAGAATCCCTTTGGGCATCACTGGAGCACAAATGTCAGCCTTGTCTGCCGCCTCTGCATTTCTTATGTAAGAGTGTTCAAGCTCTGTAATCAGGAACTGTTTTCCTTGGTGTTGAACAAAGATCAAAACCAGACCCCTTCTCTGGGGCTTTGTAAAATTGATTGGCTTTTTTCTTGTGTTGTTGTTGGTTTGATTTTGGTCCCCCCCAACTAGTTTCAATCACAAGGTTCTAGCAGGGAGGACATAAATACAGAGGCTGTGTTGGTAGGTGCCCCTCTGCTTATTTACTTTCAGTTGTCTGATAAGTAATTTGTCAGCATCTGCTGCCTTCAACACGTGCCATCACATTTCTCACACTGTCATGTGCTATCAGAGATGGCAATGGCTGTGCAGTGAGCAGGTCAGCAGCCTTGGTCTGTTTGCACTGAACATTGTGTGTGATCAAACTGCTGCCGTTTAAGTAAGGATCTCTTCACCTCTGGGAGATCTGTGTGCTTTGAGATTTGCCCGGGACTTCTGTCCCTTCCACCAAACAGCCTTTGTGCAGCAAAGCATGGCCCACAGTGGCACTGATCTCATGTCTGGGCCTTTGGGCCTCCATAATGGGAGTTTCTTTCATGTGAGCCATATGTTTGTCAGTTCTAGGCTTGAGAGGCTTTTATGAAACTCGTATTGCCTCTCCTTAGAGCACTCCTCTTTCTTTTATGAAAGATGTTATAGAGAAAATAAATTTCATTGTGTTATGTTCCTGACCATTAACCCTTCTGCCTGAAGTGCTGGACCATGCTGTGCATCAGCCAACATGTTGGGTCATTTCTAAAGACATGGAAACATAAGATTGTCCCTCTCGTTTCCTTTTTCTTTATTGTAATTTCTATGAGAAATCTCTTTGCAGGTGTGCAGAGATGGAGGTGTTTTCTAGATTTTGGATGCAGTAAAAGAAAAGCTCATTTACTGCAGCAAGACACCCAGGAAGAGTTAGCTGAGATGCTAGTGAACATACTGTGAACTGTGCTGCAAATATTATGGCTGTGTGTGTATCTCAGAACAGGGGAGGTCAGAGCTATTGCTCTCCAGATTCTCATGAATGTGGAAATGTAGAAAATAACGGAAGTATCTTTTCTTGTATTATTTTAATTTTGCTGAAATTCAAAGTGACCAGAAACCTAAACTGTATGGTAGAGTTGGGATCTTGAAATTTTAAACCAAAATCTCCCCATCTCTGAATTAAATGGCCAATTTTATCCTATCTCTAGTTTTTACCAGAGAGAAAAATATCGATGATAATTACTTCTTTTTAGCAACAGAGTAGAAGGCAAATTGCACAGGAGAAGAAAAATAACCAATAGCTCATGCATGATAGAATAAAATTGCTGTAACAATTTTCATAATTTGGGGTAGGATTTCAGTGTTTTTCCTGTGTCAGCTTCATGGTGTGACTTAAGCTGAGCTGCTCTGAAGAAGAAGAAACTCTGAAGAGCAGGGGAAGTAATTAGAAAACTGTTTTTGAGATGTGGAGAAGATGAGAAGACAGAATACTTCTGTTAAGCATAATGTCTAGAACACGTGCTACATCTAATGTTTGTTGCATGAGTTTGGGCTGGGAGAGGGTGTGTGCAAACCTGAGAATCCTGTGCAGGCCAACCCATGCTGGAGCTGCACCCCTGCCGGGCTTGGCTATCAGCAGAAGTGCCCAGAATAATTACAGAGGTGGGGGGGGGGGAAAGAACCATAGCAAGCCAATTTTTTTTCTAGTGAAGCACTTATAACAAGCTCTTACAATCACAATCAGGTGGTATTATCATGTGTCCCTTTAAATTGCACCCAAATCTCCTCAAATGCTCCATTCTAGTCAGATGGAAAGAGAGCTTTTTTCCTCCCATTTTTCTAAATCTACCATCTCAGTGTCTTACTGCCTGACATTTAACATCTTTGCCAGATTTAATTTGTGCAAAATCAGCTGCTTAGTCGTGCTGAGGGCAGTCCTGCTGATTTTAGCACTATGTGGACACCGTGATGATTGACACTGCAGGAGGCAACCCCAGGGCTCCTGGGAGAGGCTTGCCAGTCTGGCACTGCTCTGTGCTGCACTGGCCTTGTGGAGCAGCCCTTCCTGTGTGTTCAGAATGGCCAAATTCTCTCTGACAGATAAGCTTATTTTGCTGGTCAACTGAGGAGGCTGCAGCTCTTTCACTATGGCCTGGAAAGCCACAGGTTTTGGTATTTGGTAGGAAGGGTGGGTGACTGGCTAGGTGTAATTGTTTTTTGCCATATTTGCTGGTGATGAGTGTGAAGAGCAGATGTGAATTGGAGAGGGAGGTACCTGTGGTTGACTTGAAGTTTCATACTCAAGTCTCCAATACTGACTCTTCTGTGGGTGATGCCAAGTCATTTACTCATCCAAACTAACCAAAAAGCTGGCAGTTTAAACTCTCACTGCTCTGTTGTCCTCTACCAGCCGTGCTCAGCCTCGCTGTTGACCGTGTCTGTTGCTCATGGTTGGATAAATCAGGGCAGGGACACTCTGTAAGAAGAGGACAGAGCTGAAGGGCAATTTTCAGATCTGCCTATTTGGTCTGTCTGTATGTTGTTAGCTCAGACTGCTCAGAAGGTAATTGGCTGGAGGAGCTTTCACTGTTCACCTGGCTCAGAGTTTGACCCCAAGACACAGGGATGGGCTGCTGAGGGACACAGGTTTTGGCTGTACCATTAGAAGAATGTATTCTATCCCCTAATTCCCACTGTTTTTATTTACTCTGATTCCCCCAAATAGTTATTCTAGGATTGCATTTTTTCTTGAATAAATGTAGAAAATGGCAAAAGCTAGAGGATTTTCTTATCCCTTCATACTTAAGCATGTCCTTGCAGTATCATTGGAAGTAATCTAGAGGTTTGGACAACTTTTATAATAATTAAAGATATGTGTGGGATTTTTTAAATATGTGGTCCTGAAAACAGACACATGAAAATTGTTACAGGTGCATAAAATTCTGTACCCATTTGCACGTGTTTTGGGACTTAATCTTGGTAATCTTGAAAGCAAGGCTTGCAGGCAGTATCTAAAGCAGGAAAGAACCTGTAGCACACATTTTGTAAAGGCCATCAGGCAAGTTTTGGCTGTGAAAAGGCCATTGACACATTCTTATCAGGTAAGTATTTATTACCAAAGTTCTGGTCAGTGCCTGTATTCATTATAACTCAAATATACTGTGAATACTTTGTCCTGAAGGCTACAGGTCTAGTGATTCATCAGATTGTTTAAGTGGTTGCCCCTGTGAGTTGTGCTGCCTTGTAAGGACAGAGATCTGGGAGAGCAGTCTCTCTTAATTTCTATTAGAGGTGCAAGGCTGTTTTCTAAAATATATCAAAAAGGCGCCTTTTTTTTCTGTAAGGAAGTCTTTGATTTTTATGAGATACACAGAGTACAGAGAGGATGATCCAGTTGTTTGCCTGAGCATCACAAAATCTATAGGCATAAAAAGCATTTATCTGAGGGATGTGATCTAACAGCTTTGAGTAGCATTCATTTTGAATCCAAGGTTGTTCAAGGGAATCCACATCCAATGGATCCTCCTGATAAGACAAGAGAATGTCATATATGTCTCTGTGAACGAAGAAGATGTCAGTTTGTATGAAGGGTCAGGACTAACTCTTCCTTCATAGAGAGATAAATCTCTCATCAGGTCATTTGTCATGAACACATGAGAGAGGAAGAGACTGAGAGAGATTTCCTGATTTAGGTTTTAGATGGGTTACATTAGCTGGTAGCCTGGAGCAGATGTATGTGAAAAGTCCTCCCTCCCACCCACTTACTGATGGCTGAGCTTCAAACTTTGTTTTACCAAAGGTAGAAAATCTAGATGCTAAGTTACACCTTTAAGTATTTATCTGAGTTCGTTTGGTTTGTTTATCAGTATGATTTTGCAGTGGCTTAGTTCCAGGTTAAAAATATCCCTACGGTGGGAAAATACTGGGTATTAAAAAGCTCTTGAATCTAGAAGAGAAATGCATAACAGGAACTAATGGCTGAATGATGGAGCCAGATGAATCTACAGCAGAAGAGTGATGACTGTTTTAAGGAGTAATATTAAATAATCATTGAGATAAAGGAGGTAATGAATAGAGTGGAGTTACCATCTCTCGATACCTTCAGATCATGATTGAACACCTTTCTGAAAGGTATTTTTTCAGGAAATTGCACACTGCTGATCTCAGTATAAAGAAAACTGGGCAAAAAGTAATGGTCTGTGTTAGAAGAGAGTTGTCACCAGTTATTGAGTGGTACCTCCTGGCCTCAGCTGTTATGAATTGAGGCAGTTGAGGACTTGGTAGGAAATGTGTTTAATGTTTCCAGGACTTCTGTATGGACTGAAAGTACAGAGATAATAGTGCTGAGGAGGTGGGTAACTTTGTCACATTTAAAAGAAAAAAAGGGTTGGATGGAATTTCTATTCAGTTTTTCCTTCTTTTTAACTCTAATTCCTTAGTCAGTTTTGGGGCTACCGTGTGACAGGTGAAAAGGAATACTTGAACTGTTCCTGAGGTGTTAGACATATCTCTTCTGCCCATAACACAGTGAAATCCCTAGTTAAGTGCTTAAAATTAAATACTGGAGGTATATCCTGAGTTGTAAATTCAATCTGATGAGCCTGGACTCATCACTTATGCTGATGTCTTACTTGAAGTATAAATTATACCATAATTTATGACTACTTTGTAATTGGATGACATTTTCTTGAGATCATCTATTTTATACAGATTTAATTTTGCAATTTTATTTAATCTTATAAAGGTTTTCTGCTTTGCTTTGAGATCCTCAAATAGGAAAACCTCATAGGCAGAAGGTGTCACAAAGGGGAAAACCTACATGGTAAAAAAAAAACCCAAGCCATCTGCCACAACATGTAATATATGATAATGTCCCTTGGGCTGTTTCAATGGAAAGATGCAGTGAAACTAGGAAGAAAAAGGATTGGATGTTTGACTAGTGCCTGAATTT
The DNA here is from genome assembly GCA_013396655.1 of Campylorhamphus procurvoides. Lineage (NCBI taxonomy): Eukaryota > Metazoa > Chordata > Aves > Passeriformes > Dendrocolaptidae > Campylorhamphus > Campylorhamphus procurvoides. Next base: position 2,599,456 of record WBMV01016873.1, on the reverse strand, counting down.
TACACTTACATAAAAGGTGATAGGTTTTTTTTTTCCTCTCTGTTCACTATTTGAAGAAGAACTCTTCCTTCACCATAGTACTGGAGAGCTGCAAATGTTCCTTCCTGGTGCCAGGTACCCCACTGGTGCCATCACCAGTGTGGAGGAGAACCTTTCTGTAGGCTGGTAGAGGGTTGTCACTTCTGCCCCAAGGATCCCACCTCCAAGCTGTTTCACGTGCAATTTCAACGTGGAACATTTATGTGTCTCTCTCCTGAGACCCATCACATTGAACTCCTGTATTTTTCTCACTGAGATACTCTGTTGAGGAGATTCCCTGTCAAACTATCAAATCTCTGCAGAGCTTCTGGCTTTACTTGCTGTAGTAATCCCTTTCTGCTAGTTCTTGGGACACATGTGGAACTGAACATTGTCAGGAAGGACAGTGATTTGCATTAGCGGGAAATGCTTCTGACAGAGTAGCATGTGTTGCTCAATATAATCTTCCCTATGGAAGTCAAGGAGAGCTTGGTGTGTGCAGGAAGGGAGGAGATGGCTGGTGGAGTCCTCTCCAGACATCTGTGCAAGCACAGCTCTCTTAGAGCCTAGCAGAGATGTTAACTGAGGTGGATATATGAATATATGCCATGGAGGAGTGACTGGGGCTGAAGGTAGAGATGGGGAGAATAAGTTCCAATATAGATTTGTTCAGTTTTCTTCTTTTTCTCAGGCTGCAATGTGTGGTTGCTGTATAATAACAGATGATGAGTTTAGGTGGACTTCTGATCGGATCTGCTGTGCATTAACCAACATAATCATTTCTGCTGATGAATTGGTGGCACAGTAGCAGTGAAACTCCTCATCCTTCAGGAGCAAATAACCAGTTTTCTGTTCCCTGTGTGCTGTTGGCTGTCACACCGTACCTTGTTGCACCTAGTTAAGCCTGTGTGTTAGTAGACTTTGTATTATGAGACTTGGCATTGAGATATCACAGTGATGGAAATAGTACAAGTCCTTTAGGCAGATACAGCAGTTCACCTGGAAAACTATGATACTGAACAAAGGAAGAAATTTTGAGAAATCTGGAGTTCTAATACCAGCACATCCCTTGTGGATAGGCATGCTCAGGGCCCGATACCTTGCTGACTCCTGTCTCTGGGAGTGGGAGTCGTGTGATCGAGAGCCACCTTCCCACCAACTATTTATACACAGAGCAGTGTCAGTCAGCCTCTGAGTGAGGTATTTATACCAGTGGGATCCTGTGCTGTATAAATAATTGCAGCACTGCAAACATTGCCTGCTGACTGTATGGTGTAACCACGCTATTTATATAAATCTGACAATGTAACTACAGCCATGGAAGACGATTTAAATAGAGCCAGTGAGGTAAGTACACCCTTAGGAAGGTATAACAAACTATACAGATAATACTATCAGGTAACTATACCCACAGGACAGCATAAACATACAAATAATAGCCACAATGTAAGTATAATATTGAAGTCAGAGGGTCTCAATATTGAGATAATAGCAGTTGGGTAACTTCTCTCAGAGGAGAGGAAAATAACTGTAACAGCTGCAGCCTAACTGCAGCAATGGGAGAGGGTAGCTTGGAGACTTAGAGCTGTGATATATAACTCCCAGTAACAGGAGGTCATCTGCACATGGCCAGAGCAGCGCTTCCAATTGAAACTTTAAGGATGGGCAATTAGCTGTGGAGGGCGTCTGTTCCCAGGAAGTAGAGCGCAGGGAAGAGGGGGTTGTGTTTTAGCACAGGAGGATGATGGATGGAGGAATGCAGTGGATTTGGCTTCTGCTCACTTCCCTGGGAATTCAATTTAATGTATTTCAGAACGTAGTTTTAAGCTGAAACCAGACGTTCTCAAAGGGAAAAGGTTTCCAAACGTGAAATAATGATAAGCCCATCCAGCTGCAGAGCAGCAGCATCTCATTGCATGTGGTGGGTACAGGATTAGTACCTTGTGCTGAAAAGAGGGTATGGGAGAGAAGAAAGAATCAAAAGCAGCAATCTGTATAGTGACAAACAGCAAACATAAAGGGAAACTGTTAAAATAATGTCTCAATTTGATATATTTTTCTTCTTTTCCAAGTTGGTCTAACTCACCTTTTAAATAGAGATGGTTTTATTTTTCCTATTCCTGTCTTATAAAAATCATTGCCAATTACCCTTTATTTGCATACAGCTATTCAGCAACAAACCCGTCTGAAGAGGCAGCAGAAACAATCCACTTTCCTGCTGCTTGCCACATTAGATTGAAACTGGTGCTGTGTTCTCTGAGCTGTGTTCAGATAGAAATTGGATCGAGTGAAATAATATGATTGCTGTCTCCTCTAGACCTTCACACTGGCTTTATATATTTCATGTGTTTGACAGTGGAAGGTGAATGACTTAGTTTTAAAATAGAATCAGTTTAAAGCTTCCACATGGCACTGGTCAGTGTTACTGTTTTTCACAAGAAACTGGGTTTTGGAGTGGGATTTTTGAGTTACTTTTTTTCATTAATTATTTGGAATATGTTGATTGTCAAAACCTGGATTGCATACTTGGGGATCTGTGTTGGGGGTGAGCACTGGGACACCACGAAGTCCACGTTATGGTATTTCTCAGGTTGACAACTCACCAGGTTTATTTCTGAGAAGTTGCTCTGATCAGTTCTGATTTTTAGAAACAGGGAGCAAAATAGATCCTTTTGTTATCTCTTTGAAAATGTAGTATAAATACATCATGATTAGCTTGGTTTTCCTTTGTCCTTGGTGCAGTGGCAGCTGTCTGAATGCTAAGATAGCTCTGAAGGAATTGAAGCTTGGAACAGAGACAGGTGGTTGTCCAAGAGAGCATTGTGTCTTATGGCTCATTGGAAATCTAAGAATGATCTCCGTTACAAAGGGGAGCTGAAGTGTCTGGCTGCTTTACCTTAATGTGTCAGGGATATCCTTTACTCTGCACCCAAGATGATCAGTAAACCCTTGGGCTCAGTATTAAATTCCTATAGTGTGCAGGGATACAGGCACAAAGTACAAAGACCAGATTAGGTAAGAGGTAGATTTTATGCCTGAAACATCCCAGTAAAGGAGTAAGGACATGCACTGTTCCCTGAAGAAAGCTTCTTTGGGAGGGCGTATCATTAGCAGTGCATATTCCTCTCTATTCAAGTTCAACCTGGGAGCCTTTTCTGATATGAAGTGGCTGGAAAGCAGTGGGGCAGCATGCTGCTGGTTTGGGGTATGGGTAGCAAGAAGCCCTACAGGTAGAAGGAAAGGCCAGGAAGAAGGGGATGGGGGATGAAAGTGATGCTGAGCATGGAGAGATGTCAGCTACATTATTCACCAGTTTCCTTCAGGCCAGCTGGAGGACTCACGTTCTGCTCTGCTTCATTCAGAAATCACCATGGTGAGCACTCTGCACAATCTCCCAGCTAATTTAACACCACCAGTGGATAGATTTACCAGATGGTATCAGACATGAGTAGCAATGTCTGACAGGCCCCCATGATCACTCTTTATGTTGGTTGAAACCAAGGTTTTTGGAATGGCACAGACTGCTTATATATTGTTGCACGTTCTGGTTGGGTCTGTCTGGTCCTAGTCAGAGTCCTGAACCGGCCAGTAGCTGCAGAAATTTCTTCCTAATACATGATCTACACCTGTCCTCTTGCAGTTTTAAAAGTTTAAAGCAATTACCTCTTGTCCTATCACTCCATCCCCTTGTAAGAAGCCCTTCTTTGGCTTTCCTGTAGGCCCCCTTTAAGCACTAGAAAGTCTCCCTGGAGCCTTCTCTTCTCCAGGCTGAATAACCCCAACTCTCTCAGACTGTCTTCATAGGAGAGGTACCTCAGCCCTCTGAGCATCTTCATGGCCTCCTCTGGACCTGCTCAAACAGGTCCATGCCCTTCTCATGTTGTTGAGTCCCAGAGCTTGACACAGGATTCCAGGTTGGGGTCTCCTGAGTGCAGAGTAGAGGGGGGAGAATCCCGTCCCTCAACCCACTGGCCGGGCTGCTTCTGATGCAGCCCAGGATACAGTTGGCTTTTTGGGCTGCAAGTGCACATTGCTGGATCATGTTGAGCTTCTTGTCAACCAACACCCTCAAGTCTGAGCAGGCTGAGCATAAGCTTCCTTCCTGCACCTAGATAAAGCTCTTCCAGGGCTGCTAGAGGCCCAAAGGCAAGCTGGTGCCATACTGCTGGGGAAATTATGCTGGGAATGCTGTGATCAATATCTGGATGTGTCCACTTTTCCTTGAGCAGGGGTAGAAAATTAGTAAGACTGTTCCTTGTCTTCCACAGGTTCTGGCACTAAAGAGGCAAGTGCTCCTATGTGTTTTTGCAGTGTGAAAACAGTGAAGTGCATTGATGCACTCCAGTGGTACTTCCCATCTGGAGAGGCTGACATGGTCAACTGCTCAGCAGTCTGTGGCTGCAGCTGGAGACATTCTTTAACCTTGGTCACTGTGCTGGGTGTCTTGTATTCCTCTTCAGTGGCTGGTACAGTTCTGAAAAAGGGACAAAGCAGCATAATCTCTTTTTACTGATTTGAAAAGTTTCTGTTCTGAGAAACTGAGATTTTTTTTTTTGTGTTTCAAGCCTTGGCCACACACCAGTGAAGTGCTTTACTCTCTCTGTGGCCCTGCTAAATTCTGTTTTCCCTCCGACTCCCAAGGTGGCACAGGGGTTTGTTTAGCTCCCCACAGGAGCTGCCACTGCAGACTTACTGGGTTTGGTTTATTGTAGTTTGTTTGGATTCAACTGACAAGATCTGTCACGATTTGTTGTCTTTATTGCACTTATTCATAGTGATTAAGGAATTCAATATGCTTTCATTTAGCTAATGACCAGAAATTGTGCATGATAAGGTTTCAGTCCTGAAATTTCATCATATGATACTTCTTTTCCACAGCAGTCAGCTGCTTTGTGTCAGTCTAACTTTCAAAGAAATGCAATAAAATTTAATGGTAATGGTAATGCAGCTTTACTTCATTAAATGTATTTGTCTTTTCCTTTAGGATTTCAGCATTGCAAACTTGATTCTGACTTTTTTTCATAACCACTCTTGCTTATGGCCATTAGAGAATATCACATCTCAATCCTTACGTGCTTTATGATGGTAATGGACCAAATTCTACCAACAGAGGTTGTAGAATAAGTTCACAGTAAGTTTGTAGAATTCCTTTCCAAAGAATGCTATAAAGACAGGAGATTTGTATAGACCTTCAGACCTCCCCTCCAAATACCTAGAAGTGCCTGGTGAAAGATGTTGTTCAAGATCAGGCTGAAAAGAACACAGACAAGAAGATACTTTAAAACTTTGGAGACTTCTTGCAGGTGTCATATATACCTGTTTTGTTTCCTGTCTTCACTTGATATCCTCTTGCACCCACTGCTGAAGACAGCAAAGTTCAATTAATCCCGAAGTGTTGGAGATTTGCTGATTTATTCAGTAGAGGATTGGGGTTAGTGTGAAGCCGTTGTTTAGATGTCAAATCTTTTTTAGTTGGTGGTTGTTCCTAGGAAGAAGTGTGAAAAAGAGAGAATTTGTGTCAGCCATTAGCAGTTTTCATCAGCACCTTGAAAATCTACACTAAGCCTGTCTGAAAAAAGCAGATGTATTTTTCCCCATATGAGTTATTTTCATCTAGTATTGTCTTTCTGTTCTGTTGGGAAATTTTTTTCTGTTGTTTTCCAGCTGCCCCAAATACAGCACTGCTTAGCATAGCAATCTCTAGCATTAAGGTTTTTCCAGCATTAACACCCTTGTATTCTTTTCATTGGAAATGCTGCTCTTGCTATACAAAATTGCTCAAAAGTTTTTCTGTGACCCAGGGGGTTGTCCTTTGTGAAGGCAAACTGAATTGCTAAAGATACATCTATAACATCTATACAAGGATGGGAAATCTGCATCAAAAATTGGCAATGTTCAACCACATGAATTTAATTGAATACCATAATCACTCTTTCAAGGGATTTGCAGCTGAATTGCTGCCTTTTCAGTCTAGGTCACCAGCTTATTTGCAGGAAAAGGTCCTTGCCATAACATGGCTGTTGGTTTGTATGAAAATGTCATGGTGGTCTCTCTTGGTTCCCATATGGACAAATCCATATGTGATAACTGGACATAGTGATAGGAGAGGCAAAGGACTGAGAGGGAGCAGGATTTTGGTGCTGGGCATGAGCCTTGGCTGTGGCAGGTGAGGCACCAAGGATTTGTATTGTTGCTGCCTCTGCCACATGTACCACAGTGTAAAGTTTCTCTCTCCACATCGCTGGCCCAGTAGAGTTATCGTTTGCTCTGTAGAATTATTGCATATGGTAGTTTAGTTCGAAGGATGAAAATAGAGCAGTCAGGGGAGGGTGATTCTTGTGCAACTTAGTGTGCTGTGGGTAAAGGGAAAATACCAAATACCATGCTCTGCCTTTTGGCTTTGAGAAGGGTCGGAGGAGCTTAGCACTGTGTAGGAAGAGGAAAGCTTTGTGAAGGGTGAGAGGTGGGATTGAACTCACTGGTTGATCTCCTTTTTCAGTACTTCTGTGGCTTTTCAAGTCCTTTGTCTTGAAGCTCTGTCAGGTGAGAGACAAAGATATCTTGAAAGCCAGGAGAGGTGTCTTGCCTGGGCCACTCTGCAACAGGACCTCCTGAGTATGAAGGTGGCCATTTGTGCATATCACATCAGTGGATCCTCATGAAGTCAAAGCCCTTGTCCTTCACTTTCTGGAGCTCAGTGATCTGTGTGCTGAGCTGTGTCCCTGCCTGAAGCCAAGGTGGGTTCTGCTGCTTGCAATTTTTATAGTATTTCTGAGCTGCTGGGAAGACAGTTCCTCAACCCAGTTTTCCTTCTAATCTTTATTTCTGCATGAAGATAAAAAGTGTTTTTGAGGATTCCCTTGAGGACCAATTTAGAGTTCAGTTTTGATTGAATTAGTTGGATGTATGTAAATAGAATTACGCTTTTAACAGAAACCCAGATGAAAGACACTTTCAGGAGAGCTCAGGGCAGATATTGTCAGTTTAGCCTGAAGTCAGCACCTCAGAGCAAATCCTGCACTTCTCCCTTTTATCATGATTTATTCCTTTTGCCTTCACATCTCAGCCACTGAGATGAATGCCGTTATTCCAAGATTCACATTTGTTTTGGGCACTTGTGCCTTGTATTTACCTTGGATCTATGGCTGCCCCCTTTTACATAGTCATGGGGCTCAGAAGAAATGCTTTTGTGCTGTTCCAGAAGCCCTTGTGTTTGAAAAACTGGAGTTATAAATATGGATGGCACGATTTGTTGACATGAGCAAGGAGGGAGGTGAAGATTACGGAAAACTGCTTTAATTAGCTGTCTCTGTGGTGGGGGACATGCACCCCATGTGCATGCAGCCCAGAGGAGAGGGATGTGGGATACTTCATTCCCTCCCTGCTTTGAGCATGTAGCCTATAAGGAACAGCCGCCTGCAAAGCCGTCAATTGTGAGAACAGCTGAGGGAGTAAAGGGCTGCAGGGTCCTGCATCTCCATTGTGCAAATTGGGAGAGTAGGGACTGGCAGCCAATTTACACCTCAGCACCAGAAACCGGCCACCAGGCTCCACTCTGCACAGGTCTCCAGTGAATCTCGGAGCAAGGTGACTTCCAAGGGCTCACCTCTATTCCTCATGCTAAGAGCCTTAATTGCAGCCTTCTTGACTGGTAGTTATTCTTCATCTGGGTACCTTGCGAGGTCATAACATGACTGTACCACTGCTTTTGCACCCAAAAACACCCATTCATCTTTCTGCAGGAAGCCATGACCTCTGCAAGTACCTGCTGGGCTGTAGCTGGGAGAGGTTTGGGACTACTCCAGCAAACAAGGCGGTGCTTGCTGCTGATGTGGCAGGGTCAGATCCTGCTGAACTGTGAGCACAGGGAAGGCTGTGAGCTATGGAGTGGGGGACAGCACTTGTGCTTTACTAGATGCCTGGGAAGTGACCAGCATCCTTACTTTCCATCTTTCCCTGTTAAGGTGGGGTCTTAGTTTACATTTCCTTGGTTTCACAAAGCTCAGTGCTAGAATCCAGAAAATGTCGGTGTTTACACAGCAGAGGACTGTGCACTTAAATAAAGGTGCATATAATGAGTTTTGGGACAAATTCATTCATTTCAGCCATCTTGTAGAAGCACAAATGCCCCCAGAAACAGCAAGGCTTGTTGAGCCTTGTATGCAGGATAATCTCGTCAGTGCTGCCCTCACTTGTAGCCATGCTTTTTAGTCAGGACCTAATCCACTTCAGATGTGGCTGTACTGCTGCTCTGGTATGTCTGTCTGGCACACGGTGCTGTGCAACCAGATGCCCTGCAGGGTTGTTAAAAGCAAAATAAATAAGATGCTGTCCATCTCTCCCTCCCACCCCTGAGCCTGCCTGTCTGCCTCCCCAAATCTGGGCTCTTGAGAGTTATTTAGCTAAAGGCTAAATCACATTATGTCATACATATTAACTGGAAACAAAGCAAGTCTCAACAGACACCTGAGCAGATGCCAAATGTCAAGTTTGATGGAAAATGCTTAATTGCTTCTCCCAAACCTACTTTTTTTCCCCCTGCTCCTGTGTTTTCTGAAAATTTCTCTTTTGCTCTGTGAAATATCTTCCCTGATTGAACCCTCAGTTCAGCTCTCCAGAATGGGGCTTCTTGTTCCCTTCAAGAAGCTGGGAAGCTTGGATGAGGGAGCTTGGAAGAATGTGATCATTTCAACATAGTCTTTGCAGCTTATTTTTATTCTCATTTTATGGTCAGCTCTCTTCTATAGCATAATTTTGGGGTTTTGAGCTTTTTTTTTTTAGGCTTTCTACCCCATATCTCTTCTTTCCAGTGGATTTTTGTACCTTCTCTTTGGCTGTAATTTTACCACTCTGTATTCCGTGAGGATGGATTTCAGAGAGCATAGTGGTGATGTGATGAAACTTGAGAGCAGAGTTGCTGGGGAGTGTGTCTCTGCTCTTAGGTGAAGTTACACTGAGGTCACACTGAGATGGTAGGAGCTGTATTTTAGCTATTGGAGAACTTTATGAGCAGAGGTCAAGTGCTGCATCACCAGCAGAACCTTTGCATATCCCCATATCCCAAAGGGTGGAAAGCGGGGATAGGAGGGTTACAGAAACCAAAAGCACTTTGGGAAACACAAAAAATGGTGTAAATAACTCAAAGTCCTGTTCCCCACAAGTGGGGTGGCTGTTGTGCCTCTAGTGTAGGTTCAGTGCTGTACAACCCCAGCCTATTGCTGGGATTTGCACCAGCAACAGCAGTGACCTTCCTGCAACAGAGACAATGTGGCTGAATTTCCTCTGCTTGGATTTCACTGCATTCTAGAGCTGTCTGTGTGTCTTCCCCTAACACTTCCATTTGAGTCTCCCCTGTCCCACTGGGCCAGCCCAGCACCAGCAGAGCTCTTCCTCACAGTATCTCCCAGCACACAGGGAGCCATGGTTTGGGAGGAGGAGGGCTAGTAGAGTGTGCACTTACTGTAGAAGTGTTTTCATAGAGATGGGAAACTAGACAGCATCTACGGGACCTGGGAGCAATATGACAGGGTTCAATCCTGTAGCATGACGTTGTCATAAAAAAGTGAATTGTAAAAAGAAGAGATTGAAATGAACTTACACTTGTTCTCTTTAAAGGGTAGTTTCCCTGATGTCCCCTGTGCTCAGGGTCCCCAAGGTGCTCAGTTGCACCTAAGCAGCCTTTGCCATCTTCTAGCAGTCCTTGTCCATGTTGGTGTTTGGACTCACACTGGGTCTCAGTGGTGTTTGGAGCATCTTCAGTCCCATCCAGAAGCAAACCCAGAGCAATTCACTTTGATGTGTGAAGTCTGAATTAATGAAATGACTGAATTAATGTTGTGTGCCTCTCGGGGAAGAGAGCAAGGGGAATGTGTTGGCCTATATTTTATCAGAGGAAAAAACTTGTTTAGTTGCATGTACAGTACCAAGACATCTTAGACTGTATGGTCTCTGTGTTGCTCAAATGCAGGATCTCTGAACCTGCTCCATTTCCCATGCAGCAGTTTTTTGCTGACTTTTAAGCTGCTGGCTGAACCAAGGGCAAAGTGAAACTTCCTGTTATGTCTTTCCTTAAAAATTGAGATGGGATTTTGAACAAGAAACATGATCTCTTGTCATCTGTGGCTGTGTGCAGCAGAGCCTTGTTGGAGAGCAGAAACCTCCTCACTTCTGAGGTGGATGTTCAGTTTCATAATATGAAGCACTTGGATGCTGCAGTGATAGGTGCTATAGAGGAGGTATGGCCATGGGAACACGAGACCCTGGATTTAGAGCAGCCTTTGGGGTGAGGTGAATTGGGCACTGACAGGCCCCTGGCTCTGTGGTTCCACCAGCATGTGGAAGGGCTGCTTGGTTATCACTATTAAACTGCTGAAGAGAAAGGAAATGAGGCTGAGTTAAAACTAGTACATATCTCATAATTAAAAACATGCACTTTCGTATTTACATACTCAGAGAATTAAAGTAATAAAAACACTTAAATGTGCATTTCATAAAGCTTTCATAATGCAGTTTATAGTTTTAATATTCTTGTACTCGGTTCTGTTTTTCGATGTGGTTTTTATGAGCAATCTGGAGTGGCCAGGGCCGGGTGCAGGCAGTGACAGTGTTTGCTCTTGGCTTTCTGAGCACAGAGAAGCAGGAGCTGGCAGCCCTGGAGCTGCCTGGGGCCAGCCTGTCTGCCAGCAGATCAGGTTCCCCGTGTCCTGGCACGGTGGTGCCTTGCTAAGTTATGATCTGAACCCACTCCACACAAGGCATGTTTTTCCAGCAAGTGGAGCATTTATCAGTTACTCAGCTGAATCTTGGCTGGACTCTCTTCACTTCACTGGGCAGGGCAGAATGCTTTATTGTTCCAATTAGTCATTAATTAGGGGTGTGAAGTCTTAACATGCCATGCCTGGTGTGTCACAGGAGCTGCTCAGTGTCTTGCAGGATTAGCCCCCCAACTTGTTTGCTCAACTCCAGCACAGAGCAAACTGCAAATGGGCAGGGAACAGGGAGGGTTTGCCTTTTTTTTTTTCCTCCCCTCCTTCCCCATACAAAATAACTTCGAGGGAGAGAGCATTTTTTTGCAACAACATTAATTACTTTTCTGTGGTGTTTTCTCCCACAAAAAGTGTTGCTGCAGATCCTGCTCTTTTTGGCAGAGGTTTTTTTTTTAATTATTTTTCTCTGTGCAAGATGCTCTTGGAAATCTATCCTGAATCAAAGGTAAAGGAATATGCCAGAACTGAGAGGGACAAAACAGTAAGTTATTTCGTCCGTCTGCAAAATTTCCTGGATTCTGCTCACTCCCATTTATTCGCTTTATTTATCTGGGTAGTAACTCATTGAGATTATAATCTCATTTTCCAGGATTATTTGTCCCAGTGTCTTGGCTTTGAAAAGGTCTCCAGACCATCTCAGGCATGACACTGGCTGTTCTGTTTTGCTCCTTGCAATCTGTTCTGCTGCTATAGGAAGCTGTAAATGGTTTGTTTGTTTGCTTTTTTATGCACAGCTCCTGTAAATCTCTTTTCTCCCTTTCTCAGGGTATGATTTATAACTCGTCAGAGGATGGTGAAAATCACTCTGACAGGGATGGGAAGTATCAATTTGCTGGTCTAACAGCCAGTAAGTAATTTATTTATAAAGGCTGAGAGAAATACTCCTGGAAATCACAGTTGAGTGCTTCTTAATAGTCATTCCCAGTCATGGCATAGCAAGGATATGGATTATATTGCACTCCTCTGACATGGGATGGCCTGTTTTGTGCCTGCAAATCCCTAGGCTAGTAAAGAGAGGAGTAGGGAGTACATCACCACCCTGGTGGAGACCTCTTCCCCCTAGATCCACCATGGCAAAGCTTTGGCATCAGTTCTGGCTATTTTCCATCGAGCACAGCTCTGGCAAACCTGTACACAAGTGAGGTTGTCTGAGGTATTCCCACGTGCAGCCCCAGTCAGGCCTTGGACCTGCAGGGCAGGACTTTGCTGGATAAGGAGTTCCAAGGGAGATATTTGCCCTAGCAACAAATTTTTTTTGGGTTTTGCAGTGAGAAAGCCTTTAAAAGAGCAGGAGGCTGGATCTGACCGTGGTGATGTCAGTCTGGATTTAGCTGTGCTGAAGGGAATGAGGTTAGTCTAGATTGACACGGGCATAAAAGGAGAGGGCAGAATTAGGCTTATGGTATCTAAAAAATGTCTTGGGTCCTGATTCATCAAAGCTCTTAAGTATGGTGGAATTCTTCCTAAAGCCCGTGTTAGGATTTTGCTGACAGAGGCCATTTATTTTTATTCAGAAATATCAGAAATATCAGAAAGGACTAAAAGGAACACTTTAGAAATGGCTTCCTTCTGACTAGAAGGATAATTGGCTCTAAATTTGGGGACAAACAGGGAAGAACATCTTTAAGGCTGAGAATTTCTTGTATGTTAAATAGTGTATTTCACTGGAGAAAGCAGCTTCTAATGCAAATATTGTGTCAGTTGCAATGACAACATGCTAGTACAGTGGTGTAATTATTTGTGATAATGAAAGAACATGCTATTATTTTGAGCCAAGAAAGCCATGGAATGGTCATCATGTAGGGATTTTTTTTTTTTACTGGAAATAACCTATTTCTATATGATGTGATAATGATGACATAATTGCAGTCTTGAGATGATACAACCACTTGTCTGCCTTTTGGCAGCAAAATGCCCCAGAGATGTTATTATCTTGTGGCTACTACATTTTTCTGACAAGTCTTGTAGCTTAAATATTGCAGGCCCTGAACACTGATATGTACAGAAAACATTAAATATTCATTTGCTGATACGTGTATTTATAAAAATCTCATTTCTCCGTTGAGCATGGTTTTCAGGTCACCCAATTCAACAGGTATGAAGATATTTGAGGACTCAGGGATTTTGCTCATTTAAAGTTCTATAGTTTTCTTGGGCAAAATAAATGCAGTAACTACTTTTCTCTGGAACAGCAATACATTTCTTCCATAATTTGTTCTTCTGATAGTCCTGGTGCACTCAGGGTGCAACTGCCCTGGCCTAAATGTTGTACATCCATGGAAACACAGTGCTCTGTGCAGAGCTGCAGCTCCTCCTGCCCTTTGCAATGCACAGACTGACCTTCCACCCTCCTTGTGGTTCACAGTGGGCAGGAAGACAGCCCTGGTGGGGCTGCAAGAGGGGAGTGAAACTTCCATTTAATCTCTTCCATCTCCTTGAACTTGGTCAATCATCTTAATTTTTTTGAATGGTTACAAAGTGCTTGTCTTTTCTGCAGAGAGAGCAAATCCATCTCTCCTCCCACAGAAAGTGTCCTTCATGTGTGTTGAAGCAGTGGGTACCTCTAAAGTAATTTGTGGCTAAAGCGCAACCCCCTTGCATTGAACCTGGGTTTGACCAGCTGCTGTCTGTGAGGCCTCAGATTACAAAAGAAAAATGACCAGTGCTACTTGCTGATGTTAGAAGATGCCTCAGCTTTAAAAAAGCAACCCGGTTTATTCCCAGTCTGCATCAGCACAAAATTGTCCCATTCCTGTTTCAGAGAGTGGCTATCAGTGGTGGCTGTGTAGAGGCCCTGTTTGTGGTGCCCATATTGTACGTGCATGAATGCTGTGTGTGCCCCGGGGTCACTTTGGAGTCTGTATCTCTGGTGCTTTGGCTGCTGGAAGTGCCAGGTTTGCTCCTTTCAAGCTGCTCAGGATGAGGAAGAAAGTGGGCATCTCTCCAATGAGTTTTGCTCACAAGATTCACCAGCAAGACCGGTGCATTAGTGTCATCTTTGAGATCAGTGAATGACCCAGGAAAATTATCCTGATACAGCTGGGAGCTCTCACCAGAGATTACAGGACTGCACAGAAATGGGCAAAGCTGCAAGAGGTCTGTGTGCCCCACTGAAGTGGTAGATAAGCCCCTGCATCTTCCTTAATGACAAGTTAAATCTTCCCCCAGTAATTGCTTCAAACAGAACTTCTGGTGTGTTGGACAAGCTGAGCAGTTGTGCTGCTGCTTGTGCTTCTCAAAAATGGCTCAGGCGGTGAGGGTGCTTTGCTTGAGTCCAGTGTAAGGCAAAGGAACCAGATCCAGTGTGTTGTTGGTTGGTTCGTTTTTTCTTTTTTTTAAGGAAGAAAAAAAAAAGAGAATCCCGGGAGGTCAACACAACTAGCTTGATGCCTTTTCTCTTGCATTGACTAATAATCCATTCTTTATGGGAAAGATAGGTTACCTGCTAATGTACTGACATTCAGGGGTGGTATGTGAGGAGAGAGGTTCTCTGTATCCAAGTAGTTAAATGGCTTCTAGCCTGGAGCTGTGTCTTCTGTAACAGGTAGGTGCAGGGGGAACCTATGAACTGAGGAACCTCCTGTGCTATTCTTACTGAAAATAAAAAAACAAAGGCCTGTATTTCCAGATGTGCCATTGCTTCAGACTGGGGTAGTCTTGCTGTGGTGACTGAGAACTGTGTGGGTTTGCTGTACCAGTCTGTGGTGATGCTTTTGGAATTTGTTTTATTTCAATTCTTCTGCAAAACCTAGTTGGTATCCTACTTTTATGTTACTTAAAAAAAAATTAAAATAAGGGATCAAAATACCTTTCTTGTGTATTTCTGATTAATCGAGCCCTGAGGAAACTATTCTGCTATCACCCACCTCAGGTGCGTAGCTATTTACCTCTTGTTTTGAATGAGACCATCACTTTTATGTTTCATGTACTTGAAGTTAAATAAATAACTCCTTTACTCCTTTTAGTTTGTCTTGGACTCTTTGCCCCTAAGAAATTGTGAAGCCAAGTGGAATCAGGGAAGGGCTGCCTAGCAAGCAGCTTGTCCATGAAACACATTTGTTTTTAATTGCCTCATTAAGTCAGGTTATGATGGATTATATGACCTTACCCAATGCAGTCTGACATAATGGGATGCTGTCAGAAGTTCTGGAATAACAGAATGATACTCAGTTGACTGGGGTTTTCTTGCATGTGTTTTAGCTGTGTTGATTGCTCGCAGTGGTTATATGCATTAAGAATGCTTTGGCATGAGAAAAGGCAAGGTTATTAATGCTTTTTGTCATGATTACTTGATGAGCTTGTTGTTCCACCAGGAATTAATGCCTTGCTGGTAGCACAGGAAGGAGGCGTGTGGCTGTCAAGCTGTGGTGCAGCAGGGTGGGTGTTGTGCTCACAGATTTCTCCTGGGCCCTTCCAGGGCTCTGTTCATCAGTTGTCAGGGATCACAGCTGGTAACAGCACAGCCATCCCCTGCAACTCACAGATTAACTTAAATTATTGACTGGTGTTTAATAAACATGGCTTGAGGAGGCCCCTCCGTGGTGCACATCTGTTTTGAAGAGGGGCAGAGCAAATGGAGGTGTTGTGTCCAAGGCAAAGCAAGGTGGCTTGGCAGCAGGGGCTGCCTTTGCTGTTCCAGCCACGAGGGAACAGGAGCCTTCTCATTTCCTGGCATATATTGGTGGCTTGTGTAATGGAGAGATACAAGAACATCCTCCTCTTTCCATGATAGATGAGGTCTGTAGGTTTCAAACTATTTAAATAAGACTTTTGTCTACCAAAAAAAGGAGAAGAAAAAACCGCTACCCTCAGGTAAATCATTATGCTGCATTTGTTTTTCAAACCCTGTAATAAAAGAAAAAGGCATTTTGAATACTATTTCTTTTGCCTTTTCAGTTCCTCCCTTGGAATCTCCCAGCTGTTAAATTAGTTTTTGGATTCATCCCAAACTTATGAATATTTCTTTGTCCCTCTTCACTTATCTGTCTCTCCTCCCCATCATTTTCCAGAATAATTTCCAGTGGGTGAATTTTTTAGAAACAGTATTTCCATGTGTAGGTCTAACTCACCTAGCACATCTTTCTTTAAATAAGATGATACTGGTGTTTTTTACATCATGGGTGGTTTTAATCGTCATGAGCTGGACTGTAGACTTGGATGAAGCCCCACTGTGTGTAAGTGCTCTTACAAGCATTGATTAGGATGGCAGGTTTTGACAGCTGAGTCAGCCAGAAATCTTGAAATACGCCATTTGGGGCTGTTTGTTGCTGATAATGAGTCTCAACTGCCACAAGCTTTATTCTTTTTTTTCCAAAAGTTCAGAGCTTTCTCCTTCATCAGGACAAGGGCATTTTTCAGATTCTCTTGAAATGGATGTGGTACCTCCTGTTCTCCTGCAGTGGTCACTGCTCTGGATTTTTTTGAAGGAAACAAGTCAGATTTAGGAACTGTTTGGAGATAAGGTTATTTGCATTAAAGCGTACTGAGAATTTGATTTCCATAATCATCCTTGAGGTTTGTGGGACCAAAATGAATTCTAAATTGGAATGCATCTAAACATAAAAATTTTCCCGAGAAGTTGAAGTTTCACAGTATTCCTCATGAAAACACTGAAATATATTTTCAAGACAGTAAACTGCTGTCTGGCATTTCCATAGGACTTTGGATGAGCCTGGAATAATTCTTACGAGGGAGGTGGTAGGAGACTGAGAAAAATTGGGTCAAGTCCAATTTACAGTTGTTGGGGCTTGCAGCCCCTGCAGCTCCATGAATCCCGGTGCTTCCAGGCCAGGAATGAAGCTGCAAGTGTCAGGCAGGGCTGAGCAGGCTGCTTGGCCACCATGGTGTGTGTTTGTAGCATACAAAGAGAAAACACAACTGCACACCCTTCTCGATTGGCCTCCAACATTCATTTGATCCAGACTCCCGGCGCAGCCTGATCCATCTATTCCTCCTCTCTCTCTTCCCTGTTGTGCTGATCCTGACAGACCCCAAACCCAGTTGGTTTCTGATCTTTGTCTATGTTGTGGCTACTGTGGACTTGGAAAAATGCAGCAGAGCCAGCCAGTAGCAAGGCTCACATGGATGCCCATGAAAATGGAGCTGTTTCTATAAAATTTTTTCTTAAAGCCTGACAGTCCTTTGAGAAAAGCATATATTTAATCAGAAACCTCCTTTATTTCTGTTTCATGTCTCTCATCCATCTCCCCATTCTCATTCCCACGCTTCTCTTTGCCTCTTCCTTTTCTTCTATTCTGAAGTTCTGCTACCAAGTGCAAGCAGCCAAGTTGGCACATTTTGGGAAAATGCAATCAGCATGGAAATGTGCATGTTTCTCTGGGGGAAACAGGGGAAGCCAAGGAGTTGAAACCTAGTCCTAATAGAATGTAGGGAGTTTTTACTGTCATGAAGTTCTTTAGCAAGAGCTGCTGTGCAGTGATTATTTTTCAATAAGAGCTTCAACTTCACCTGACTGTAGTGATTACAGGGCTGAACCTAAATGACTGGAGAGAATATGCTAAATTTCACTGCCATTGGTGACAGGCTTTAGTAATACCTGCCTCCACAAGTGTAGGGCTTTAGACATCTGCTTTATTTGGACTTCCTGCAAATTAGACCCCCAAGGAGCTTAGGGGAGTAAAATAATCTGTACTGACAGTGCATGGTGTGGAAATGTCCTTCCTTAACCATCCTGCTCATGCTTGACTTCAACGTGGAAGCAAAGGCACATGGATGGCAGAGAGCAAGTGGAAATCATACTAAGGTTTGGGTTTGACCTTGGGTAGACACTGGAGAAAGAAGTAAAAATAGAAGAGGGAAATTTGGTCCAGAAATATCATTCCTTTTGTTTCTTAACTGTCCAAGGTGCTGTGAGGAAACTCAGCACCTTGTGCCAGAAGGATTGCTGTGTATTGCTTTGCTTGGCAGTGCCATCTTTTTGGAGTATTTTGTTTCAATTCCCTTAGAACCTGAGTGGGAGAGCTGAGCTTTGGAACACCTGTAATAAGCCCAGGACTTCATTTCCAAATGGGATATCTTGAGAACATTAAGAAGGTGGTAGGGTTTAGGAGGAGCAGTGAGCTGGTTGGTTCTCACTGGGGATTGCAGCTTCAGGGGTCAGGAGATCCTGTAATTAATATGGTGAGATGAGCCAGCGGGGAAGCTCTGGCACACGAGCTGAGATCCTGGGTGGAAGTTAAGGGAAGAGGAAGGAAGTAGGAAACTTGGAACAGCCTTCCTCTTGCAACTCTTGTCAAGACTGAACCCTAGCCACAGGAATCCATCATTTGAAGGAGCAAATGAAATTGTTTTTCCTCCTAAATAAGCCCTGATTGTCTGAGTACTTTGAGGTCTTGAATGTATTTGTGTTCTTGGAGCATCTTGATAGTGGAATGTGCTCGTATACCTGCTCTTAGCTGGGTTGAGGCCAAAGTCCTGCTGGTTGCAAGGGGTTGGCTTGGTACCATGTGGTGTGGCCCATCACCTTGCACAGGTTCTGAAGTGATAACATTCACTTCTCCCATTGGTAAGTTTATGGACTCCCCTGCCAAGAAAAGGAAGGGTGTTTTGGGGCCAGTTGGAAGCTCTGAGGTATCCCCGTGATTTGGCCAGAGGTCCTTACAGCCTGAGTTGCCATCTGCTTGCAGGAAGCTGCCTCTGGCCTCCATTTCTTGATTACAGCAAGGCAGTCAGGGCTATTTCAGCTGAAATCCTTGGGAGTAGGCTTTGGGAAGCTGATTATTCACAGTCATGCCTGACACTGTTGGAGAATAAGGTAGGGTTTTTCCTCTTCAGCTTTCTGATCTACAAAATAATAACTGATATCGTGGCATTCAAATTTCACAAAACAAGACCCAGAGTTTTGCTATAACAATTTTGTTGGTCTTTCCATTTCCCCTTCCAGTAGAAAAGTGTCTACCTGCATGTTCCTGGGCTTGACTGCCTTATGTTTGGGTCTCTGCAAGTCCCAGTGGCACCTGGGAGATGCATCGGTCACCAAATGTCATTTCACCCCACCCTTCCAAGGCTGTGACTCTCACCCTGCCTAGTGAGGCTTGACAAAGACTATTTAATGGTCCTGTTATGATCACACAGCAACCTTTGGAGGCCAGAAGGGCACTGCAGGTTCTGAATATCTTGTGAACTACTATCAAACAAGTGAGAGAAATGAAGGTAATTGCAGGAAAGGATCTGGAAAAGAATGTGTGAATCAGATAAGTTTATATTTTACCCAGGCATGTTTAATTGTTTCCCATGATAAATGGCCACTGCGTGTTCCCTGGTCCTAGCATTATTATTGTTACAGTGAAAATACCGTGGCTACTGTCAGGCACTGAAACTGATTTATGTGGTTGGTGTGTTTTTTTGTTGTCTCTACAACAATTACAACTCTTTATTCTTTCACAAATATTTTTTGAGAGATAGTGTTTTTCTGCCCCAGAAAAATAAACAAAAAGCTAAGTATGCACCTGATCCTTTTAAAATTAGGAGTATTTTAAAAACCATCTGAGCCTTTTTTTTTTGCAATTTTAATTCACAGACCACATTTGCTTGAAATAAGTATGAGCTTAGCATGAGTGGTTGGAAGTAGCTGCGTAAATCCTTAATTGCTCTGCCAGGTCTGTGCTCTTTCATTGCTGGAAGATTTTGAAATCCCCAGCTGTCATTTCTGTAGCTGCAGTCAGACTGGTAAGATGCTGCACACAGGTGGCAAACCTCCAACATTATCCCCTTGCTCTGTTGCCTTGATTTATTGTCATGTTTATTATTTTGTAATAAAGCCAAAAGCCCAAACTAATTCACTTGAAATGCAGTAGTTGTAAGACACCAAGCTGTTGTCTTCTCAAAAGCTTCTCATGGTCTTTGAAACAGCTGGAAAATAGGGAAGGGAATGAAATGTCCAGTTGTGACCAGAAACTTGCAGAGCGGGTCAGTGCCATAGACTGGTGTTAAAACAGGTGAAGACTTCATGCCATGGAGCCCAACAGCAGCGCTGCATGTTGTGATTCAGAACTGCAGCAAGGGAGATGGTGTTGTGCTGTTTCCAGCCTCTCTAAGGCTCACAGAAACAGAGTTGTGCAGCAAGCAAAATGTAATGTGGTAAGGCAGAAGCAGGTAGGGGTTTACCTGTGAAATGGTACTTGGATATGGATACATCTTGTTTGGAGGCCTTTGCTCAGTGTTAAACAGGGACACGGTGTCTCTCAGTGCTGCAGCAGACCCTTGTGTTGTATGTGATTTCCCAGAGCTGTGTTGCAGCACTCGGTGATGGCTTTGAGAACTTAGTCCCAAGCAGTACCTCTAGAAAATGCCTTCACTTTTACCCAAAGGTTGCCTGCCAAAACATGGGCCAGAGGTCTGGGTATGGTTAAATCTGTCAGCTGGGACTTGAATGGCCTGGCACAGGCAATTAGGGCTGTGTTTCTGCATCCCTTGCTCCTTGGGTCTTCCTGCTGAAAACCTCCCTCCCTCTCGTGTTTGTGGCAGATGTGCCACACTTTAGCTTTATAAAAAAATCAAAGCAATGGCATTTGCTGCCTTCCTGTTAGAAATCACTTTGCATGTTCCAGTGCTGAGAAATACCTACTAATATTGCTGGTTAGGGAGCTGACACTTCTATGGGGCTCTACTATGGGGGACTGAAGGGAGAGGAGGATTGCCCAGGCTGAAGTGGAGCAGGAGACTGTTCTCAGGCTTGTTGGACAGGAGGCAGCTGCTGTGTGCTGCTGACTCACATAATGACCCTTGTGCTAATGCTGTTCCCTGTCATTTAACACAAAAATAAAACTGCTAAATTGAGACCGATTTGAAACATGTGTGGTTTGCTTTGGAAAACACTTAATAGCAGCTATACTTTAACTCTAGGACTGTGATTGGAAAAGGAGAGAGAAGTAAAGAGTTTACATTAACTTAGCAATTTTACTCTGTTATTATTGAACTTTCCTCAATTCTACCCAAATCTTGGCTCAAATCAAACAGCTTCAGATAATTTGTGAGAAGTGGAAGGTGAAACTAAGTGGGAGTAGGACATAAAAAGAGTGTGTGATTACCTGAATGGAAACCAAAGCGTTCCCAGTCCTCACTGCAGTTAGTGAGATGCTTTGAAGGTGTTTTTTGCCTCTTAAATCCTTAGTGCTTTGAGGCAGTGATTTTGGCCTTCAAATGACTACAGCAACTTGCTGTCCTGACTGTGGAATAAATTTTGAAAGCAATGTGAGTGCAATCTACAGGATTAACAGCCAGGCTGGCCAGAGAGCAGAAATCTTTTCAAAACAGGTTATTAAGAGATCTTATGATTACTTAATCACGAAGAAGGAGCCTACAAATGCCTGGGTGGTTCATGGTGACTTGTCACCTTTTATAGTGACAGGTGGGAAAAGCAGAATGGGCTGAGTGCAGTCAGCATCTGCAGTCACAGGTTGTGTCTTTGGTCCCTGAGAGCTCATCTCAGCAAAATGCTTTGCATTGCTCCACGCTGTCTTGGTTTCCTGCTGCTCACTGTATTGCTGCAGCTCCCTAAAATATTAATGAGGTGAGAAGGAGATTGCCCTCAGATGATCCCCTGTAGCATTCCTTGCTGGACTGAGAGTCTGGGCTGCAGTAGAGCCCCAAATCTGTGGGCTTTTTTATAGAAGTGATAATGGTGGCTCAGTATGGATGACAACTTGAATTGGTTATGTCAGCTCTAACTAATGACATTGAAGACCAATAAAGCAACTCTTAGATTGGTTTGGCATTATTAGTCTTGTTATTAATTATGTAGACATGACAGCAGCATTAGTAGTAGTATTAACCATCAAAATAAAATGGAATTGTACTCATAAATCTCACTGATTAGGAGTACATGAAGTATTACAGCCATTCTCCAAAGGAAAAGAGAGGAAATGGAGTGAGTCTGGAGTAGGAGTGAGATGGAGGTGGGAGAATGTTTGGGGAAGGACACCAGCTGAAGATTGTGCAAAGGAGCCTGAGACAAGGGGAGCAGGACTAGGGCTAAAGTTTGCCCCTGCCTGAGTGGCTACAGTTGGGTTCTCTTGCGTATTAGCAGCAATTATGGACCCCATTGCCTTTGGGCCTGGCTGCCTGCCTAGTGCTTCCCCCTTCTCTTTGGGGCTCTCCTGTTGGCTTGATATCTAATCTGGGAACCACTGCAAAGGCTTTCTTCATTGTGTGAGGCTGGGAAAAGCATCCCGGCCGTTTCCCAGGGCGTTTGTGAGAGCCTTAATGCCTGGGAAGAGCAGGCAGATCTCAAAAGGAGGAGACCAATGTAAACTGGGACAAGAACTTGCCAGGGGCAGGCTCTGATTTGGGTGCTGCCCATGGACAGGAGGAAGGGGAAGCGGGAACATCTCTCCTTCCCTGGAGAGGAGACAGGGAGATCCTTGCTCAGCAGAAGAGCTGCCTTTGCTCCTGGGTACTGAGACAACTCTGACAGTGGTAAACTGCTGAGAGGAGGCAGTGCAAATTACCTCCTGCCCTGGAGAAACATGGATGGAGAAGAACGCTGCCTCAGAGGGCTGCATGAGAACAGCACAATTTCCTGGGGTGGTGCAGTTTGCACAGTGCTACTTGTTTGGAGCCACGACTCATTAAAATCTCAGCCTTAATGAGCTGAGAAGCATCCTCAGAGCTTGCTGTTGGGGTCTTCTCTGTGGCACTGCTGATGTGGCCACATCTGGGTTCTGATAGTTCAGGCTTCAGAGGGTTAACAAGGCTGGCTGTGGCTGGTGGCCATGCCCTGCCCTGTGCTGACCTTCACAGGGGTGGTGAGTGTGGGTTGTATCTTGCTCAATGGTGAGAGTAATGACTGAATTTATAATGCCTTAAATGAACTGCATGGTAATTTGATTTGTACATCCACTAATGCTATCTAGTGCAGGGGTTGTTCTTAATTATATTGCTCTAAATGGAGTTTTAGGTGTATTAACAGGCTCTCAGTCCTGCTGCCAGGCATAGCTGTGTCCATCCTGCACATGGTTGCTTGGAGAAGGTGTTTTCTGTTCCACTAACCCTGCTACCCCAGTTGGAGAGGACTCTTCCCAAGCTGGCAGTCATTGTACCCAAATCACCTTTGCTGTCTGGAATGGCCAGGAGATGATCATGATGGGTATTTCCCTGGCAGGTATTGACTATCTCTGCCAAAGGTGCCCTTATGGGTCCTGTATCCCCAGGGCCAGGAGCTACCTCAGTTCCCAAAGTTTTTCGAGGGAAGCTCTTCCTCCCAATACAAACCAAGCATCCAAATACTTTTGTAGATTGGCCTGGGGTTGACCTGACTATTAGTGAACTGATAATCAGTCTCTGTGATTGATTCCCATGGATATGAGTGGGTTAATAAGCATCTGCCTAAAGTTGTGTCTCATGGCCTGGTTGACAGCTGAGAAGGCAGCAGTGAAGGTGTGTGTTTGTCATAGAATGGTTTGGGTCAGAAGGGATGCCATCCCATCATCCACCTGACCCCCAGGCAGCCTTTTCCAAGCACACATTTAGTCTTCTGACTCTGCAAATTGTCATTTACCAAACAAAGGGAGTCTTTCAAGGAGAATGCTCCTCTTACTGCCCACCCATGCCTCTGTGTGCAGTGCCACGGTGGCAGTAGTGGAAGGGACTCTGAAGTCTCTGTCTTTGGAGATTGCCATGAACAGGGAATCACATCAGAGCTTCCCACACAAGGTTCTTGCATCCAGTGGTTTGGCTGTGGTTGAGAGCAGCTGTGGCCCTGGGTGGATGCTACAGGCTGCATTTTTTTGTCTATTAAAGTCTGTGTAAAAGTCCCAGAGGGTCATTTAGAAACATTTAAATTATTTGAAAAGCTTAGAAAGTCTAAGCTTTTGAAACAGCTAGAAGAGCTATTTTCAAGAGTGTATTCAGTAGTTCTGTTAAAAATGTCTTGACTAGCCCCTTCACCTCACATTGCTTCAGTATCTGCAGGAAACTGCAGAAGTTATTTACCTCTTTCCAAAAATGTTTTTGAGAAAGTGGGTGTTGAAAGGTCCTGGATAAATGTGAGCAATTGTGTGAGTACAGGGAAGTCAAGGTTCCTTCCTACAAGACAGCACAGTTATTTAGCGTTTCTTGTAGATGCAGATACTATTTGCTGTCTGCGTTAGCTATTTCTAGTCTTTGAAAAGAAGCCAGAATTCCTTAAGAGTCACTGCTTTTTCTGAGCTGATGCTGGCTCTTTTGCCTGAGGAGTATTTGAAATCTGCCAGAATGCATGTATTGTCAAAAACAGAAATTGAAAACCCTATACAGGATCTGCTGCCCCTGTGAGTTACGAGCTTTCCCAAGTCATCAGGGAGAAGAAATGCCTGCTCTTGTTGTCTGCAAGAGCTGTGGATGGACAGAGGCAAAAGAAATCCCTCGCCCTGCTCCCCCCTCTCCCATCACCACCCAAAACTCTCTTCTTGGGTGAAAAGAAGCTTTTGCAACAGAGACACGCACACATACACGAGTGCTTCTGTGCCTCCCTGTGACCTGCCTACTTCTAGCTGTTCCTCCTTCCTGAGAAGCTGTAGTTGCTGAGACACAGGAGTTGGGGAGATCCCATCCCCTCTCTGCGGCCCTGGGACCAAATGAATAAAGTGAACAAGGTTTTGAAGATCCTTAAGAAGTCGTCGAGGAGAAGGAAGCGATGGAGAGAGGAGCTGAGGGTGGAGGAGGAAGGGGAGAGCCAGGAACTCTGTGATCCAGGTGGTTTGTGCCACCTGCACCTCTGTACCAGTGGTAAGGAAACAGGAATGTTCCTGCTCACCTGGGGATAATGTGCCTGTTTGATAGCCATTGCATATGTGTGATAGAAGAGCTTCCTACTGCCAGCAACTGCTGCTGTGCTTTTCAAGGGCTGAAAAATATGGGTGGGAGAAGTGGTAAGGGCAGGGAACTGAGACCCCTGGGTCTCCTTTTATAAACCTTCCCTTGCTTGCGTGGGTGGCATTTTGCATATTTGTGGAGTGTGGAGAGTAGGGAGTCTTCTTTTTGGAGATATCATGTTCCTAAAAGCATAGGGAGAACGTGTAGCTCACTGAGATTTTTGCTTGATGTATGTTGTTGTGTTTTTGAGATATTTAAACCTGGATGTTTATTCTGTGTATTTGTGCAACAGAAAAGCAATGGGAAATAGATGAATTTAGGTTGCTGTTTTTCTGAGGCATGTATTTGTCTGCAAAAGTGTGCTATATGGCCAAAGCTGTTCTGGACCCAGGTCCATTTTATCCATTCTTATCTTCCAGACAAACTATGCTGGGGCTGTAATATCATTGAAAATAGTTCTGGATTTAGTCTAGCTATAAAAAACAAAAGAAGAAACACTGAAGACATGGAAAAGGGTAATTTATAGCATTCACTGACATGTCCCCAGCACGTTTGAACTCTCTGCTGGGGGCTGTGATCCAGCAGAGGAAAATGTGTGGGTCTGTGCACTTGGCCATCAGGCTCAGCTTCCTTTGTGCTACACCCCCAGTGTCCAAGGGGTATGAAGCACTTATGAAACTACACTTAGGGCAGAGCCACGTTCATGTCTAATGTAGGTCACTGTTCTTTTTGCTGTCACATTCAGTAGTTTGTTTGCAACAGTATTGTTGTAGCTTTTGAGCATTTTACAGGCTCTCTCTTCTTATTTCTTACCCACCTAATTCTGTGAGCTGTTTTTCTGATCCTGTCCTGGAGTAGCCCCATGCTTGCAGGTCCCTGGATGGCTGGGTGGCTTCATTTCCAGCTGGGGACCCAGGGCACAGAGATGTTACTGGACTTGGGGTGGGCACTGGCCTTGGAGCTTGAGGCCTGAGCCAGTGCCTTGATAAAGCACCACTGGTGACTGTCCTGTTCCCAGCTGTCCAGACTTTCACCTCTCTCACCTTCTCAGGTAGTTAAAGTGTCAGATGTGTTTTTGCCACCATTTTTTTTGCAGTGAAATATACTCAAATATCTTCGCTTAAACTTTTCACTGTATTTCTTGCCTTTAGTTAGAAATTGATCAACAGATAAGAAAGGAAATTAAAACCTGAAAATATGGAAGTATCAGAAAACAAGAAGGTAGTGGAAATCATTAGCTCACCCTAAACTGACAGTTATTTCTATTGTTAGCCCTGTATATTTTACATTATCTTTTCAATAAGAAGTCAGCTGAGAAGGTTTGCCTTCAGCCCTCAAATTTTTAGCTGCCTGGGAATGTGGTCCCACTGAGGTGTTCAGTTGTATATTTAGTGCAATTCCTTCTAACGATTTAATTTGCTAAACTTTTGGGTGCTGACCTGAGAGAGGGAGTGCTTTAATTATTTTTTATTTATTTGATTATTCTTTTGATAAAAAGAATGACAGAGATCTTTTGAACCTGTAGTTAATGCCAGCCTGTATGGGCAATAGTAGTTGATGGGCTGGGTCCCTCTCAGCTGGGTGTACACAGTGGAGTTCTCTCTCTAAGCTATGGGTTCATAGCTTGGCAGGGAAAGGAGAGGGGCTGATGCTTCTTGATCTGAAACATCTCAAACTTGTGGGATAAGTTCTCTGAAGAGTCTGTTCCTTTCAGGTGATTGTAAGGGAAGTATAACTGAAGGCTAAGATGTCTCTCCTGGGCTGACTTTTACATGGCTTGTGTTGTTTTTGGGACATGAATGTGTGACTGTCTACGAATGTTTTGGCTTTACTGCCTGGATATGCTTTAGGCAGAGAGTCCCCTCTTTCACGGTCTCTGCTTCTCTGCAACAGTTTGTAAGCCTGAGGCTTCTAAAAAGGTGAACTGATAGCTTTTGCTTTCCTAAATGTGAGATGGGTAGTGGGTTAATGCACTTCTGCCATCCAGACAACAGTGATAGAGATGGATCGGCAGAAAAAAAAAGGAAAATAATCCGTTAAGGCAAATGGGGAGAAAAATAGTGCATTCCTGCAGTCGGGTTCTGTGCTGGCAGTTATTCCAGCCAGTTATATCTCCACAATAAAATGTAAATGAATGCAATCATTTATTTTGCAGCCTGGAAGCCTAGTGGCATGAAAAGATAAGCAAGTGTTTCCCATTGTTTATATGGTGGAGGTGG
The DNA here is from genome assembly GCA_013396655.1 of Campylorhamphus procurvoides. Lineage (NCBI taxonomy): Eukaryota > Metazoa > Chordata > Aves > Passeriformes > Dendrocolaptidae > Campylorhamphus > Campylorhamphus procurvoides. Next base: position 2,572,641 of record WBMV01016873.1, on the reverse strand, counting down.
CTCTTCTGTGTCTGCTACTGTCTCTCTGATACCTTGGCAGCATCTAAATGTTGCCTTTATTATTAAAAACACATATATGGCAGTCTAATATCTTAAACGGATTAGCATGGTGTTTACAGAGGCATCAGCCAGCCCCCACTTCCTGCAGGCTCTCAGCATTTGCATTCCTTCATCAGGAGCAATGCACAGAGAGCAGGAATGCCAGTGCTGGCCAGGGACCAGGGGAAAAGCAACGACACAAGGCAAGCAGTGATGGGCCTGGAATGTGTGGGGTTGTCTCTGGTCAGAGGGATGAGCAGGAGGGCTTGGAGATGCCAGTGCCAGTGAGCTGCTTCTCTGGAGGCTGAGGAGGGGGAACAAAGGGACAGTGGAGAACAATAGGACACCACAGTGGCATTGGGATAATCTCTGAGCCTATTTAGGCATGTTTAATTGGCCTGCCAGTTTTTCACATCTCATGCATTTTCATAAGGATTCCTCTTTGCCTCTTGTTTTATCTTCTTCTAGCTCCTTGGATTTCCCTGCGGACAGTCTCTCTGGATTTCTTTGTTTTGTGTCCCCCCCTTTCCCTTTTCAAACCAGCGCTGACTTGCCTGGCTTTGCGGTGTCTAAACAGAAAGACAGATTCAGCAAAGGGGCTGTTTAGGAAAATTTCACATTATCCTCAACAGAGAAATTTGATATGGAAGAGGGTATTGTTAGTGGCCTAAACAAGTGTGCCATCTATCACAGCTCTCTTTGCACTGGTCTAGGGCTCTGAATATTAACCCACATCCCAATCATGTGTAGTGCTATGGGGAATTAAAATTTATACTGGAGACTGTAAAATTTTTCTCCCCCTTTGCTCCCTCTGAAAGCTAGGATACATTTATTCTTACGATTTTCCACCCACTATTGGCTACCTTAAAAATACAGAGCTACTGAGTTTCTAGGTTAAATAAATACATTCAAGGGGATGTTGCTCAGCCTTTGAGATCATCTGTGTTAAACTCCTACTCTTCCATTCCTAAGTGATGCCAGACCTAGTTGCTTCATCCTCCCACAAGAAATCCCCCAGGCACATAATTAAAACCAAGCCATCCTTGTAAAGCCACTGGCTGAGCTTGCCAGAATTGTTCGTGCATTTCTTGTGGCTTTGAAGTCCAGGAGTACTGGGGCTTGGAGGGATGTGAGGACCCACAGAGATGCAGCTTTGGCAGGAGATCAGGAGCTGCAGCGATCTCTGATGGGGTGCTCTCAGAGCTGATCCTGTCCCATCTGATGCCTGAGGTGAAGACAAACGTCTTCATATAGGTGCCTATCAGAATGTGTCCCTGCACCAACAAGAGAATCCAGAACTTTATGGATATCCAAAGGGTTTGGGTGCTATAGGTGCCTTTGAGCCTGATGAAACTGGATTGCTTTCACAAATATCTCATCAGGATTTGGGGCCAGGTGCTCCGGAAATCATGGGGCAAAGTTCATGAGAGGCCAGTGGGGTGTCCCAGCCCCTCAGCAGAAGTGGAGATGCAAAGAGCGTTAGGTGTGGGTGGAGGCCAGGGATGGGCATCTCCCCCTTGCTTGGTTTAGAAGAGGCCCCTGTGCCTCATGCCAGCAGAAGAGCAGCTGCCATAAAACCCTCTGTGTGCCATTAGCAGAGTGGGTTTCATATAGCTTTTATGCATTTTGTGGTGACAATTTGGTTCATGGCAATTTATTGTCCTGCAGGGTTGTGTTCTCTGTTTGTATCTCATGGGTCTCATTGTACAGCAGTAAATCACTGCAAAGCTGATAGTTTTGTTTCCAGCCATAAATTCAAATGCTGGAAAAAGAGATTTGTGTATTCTTGTGTCTCTCTTCTTTGAATGTGGCTGTTCATAAAGCTCTGTATGCCCCCAGGTGTGAAGATGTTGCCTGGTAAAAGCACTGAAATAGTGTGAGGAACCTCTAAATAAATCCTTTCTTTTTTTTATATGGGAATGTAAGAGGTGAAGTGATTTGGACAAAGCCCTACATCAGGGGAAGGTGGAGGAAACAGGAAAGGGAAAGATATCCTTTTGGCAGAGCATCAGCACCAGGCTGGGTATATGTGCTGCACTGTCTGATCATGGGGCTGGTGCTGGAGTACTGAGAGCAGCAGCCAGGCGGGTGAGGTTTAACTTCTGAAGGTCTGGGACAGCTCTGAGACCTGGCACCAAGTGTTCTCCTAGTGGGAGCAGTACTGTTGCTGGCAGAAAATAGAAAACCTAAGAGTGGGAATTAATGTGTGGCTCTGAAGAAGTCAGGGTTAATAGCGTTGAGACAGATATTTGTAGATAAAGGCAAAGGATCCTGAGAAAGACAGTGGGCTGGAGACCCTAAAAATCCTCTCTCCCTATGCTAGTGAGCATACTGTAAATGAAGCAGTTATTAGCACTTATGATCATATCACAAGATATAAACTGGTCTACTGAGAAAGAGAGAGTTGCCCTTTTTCAATCTTTAAAATGATTTCCCTTGTGAGGACCAGCAGAGGTGAAAGCTGTGCTTCCTAGGTGGAGCCAGGTGCCCCTTTGAAGCCCCAGCATTTCTGTTCTCCCTCTTTGCTAATGGGTTTGTGGAACTGCATGATTTACAGCTCCTCCTGGACACCCTACTTGCACGTCCTGCACTGGCTGTGGAAAGGGGATTTGCTGGCATTCACTGGAGGTTCAGAGGTGACTAAAAGCTCACATGTGGTTATGGGATCTCTAATTTCCAGCAGAAGCAATTATACCATGAAAGGTTTTGATCAAATAGAATCAGTCCATTGTAACCAAACAAATTTTGCTGTGAAAATATTCTGTGTTAACGTTTTCAGCAATTAAACCCTACTTCATTCGGACTGTTTGGTGCTAGAAATTAATTAGTTGATAATATCCTCTTTAGAATGAAGACAAATGTTTTCATGTCTTTGCTGAAGGCTAATATTTGCAAAAAGAAAAAGTAGATGAGTTCCTTAAATCTCTTTAATCTTGTCCTGATAAATATACTTCCTTACTGTTTAGCTGTCTTTGAATGTCTGTGTGCCTCTTTCTCTCGTTTCATATAATACCAAGTGCTAGAGAGTGGGTAAATCAAAGCCACAGGTTTCAGCTTTCAGAGGGCTAAAGTGATCAGATTCAATCCAGCCCTTCTATCTTGGAATCACCTGTAATAAACACCAAGGAAATGAGTGAAAATGTCTAATGGCACAGACCATTTTTTTTCCTTCAAGAGCAAGTACACAAATGCTCATATGGTTGGACGTGGCATCCACACCTCCCTTGCTTATCAAGCAGTTGCAGAAGTTGTGTTGCTTAGTCCTTCAGCCAGATCTTGAATTAGTCTGTGGGTGAGACAAGCACAGGTGAGCCTGGAGGCCAAACAGCTGGATTTCCTAGGGAAGCAGAGACACATGTTAAATCAGCTTCTCAAAATACTCTGCAGCACTTGCGTTGACAGCTATTTTTGCAGCTGAAAAATAAAAATAAGTAAGCAAAGCCAGGCAGCATAAGAGTTTTAGAAAAATCCAGGCACCATCTTTCCTCTGATCCATTCGAGGCCTCACTTGTAGAGTGCATTTGGAGCAAAGTGTTTTCCTGCTCGTTCGCCTGATGCTGGGACCAACCCACTAATAAGGAAATGGAAATACAGAATGAATTTCAGGCTCCATGACTATATCACATGTATTTGACATTGTTTTTTAGACATCAACATAAAATACGTGGTATAGACTAAATAGCAGCCTTTGAGAGGTGCTGATTTTGGCATTACTTAGATAAATGAATATGCCAATTCCTGCATGAGGGAAATGGGATAGGAAAATACTTCAGAAACAGGGATAATACGTGAAGTCTGAGGAGAGTAGACCTGGGAGCTGGAGTTCTCAAAGTCTCCCTTGAAGGACAAAAATCACTCTCCCTTAGTGGGAAGTATGAAATTGCTGGTAAGTGCTTTTCAAAATACCAGCTGTTGGTCAGATTTAATCCATTATTAATGACGCCATCATGATGATAATTACTACTATTTAGGCACTTCCAAAGGAAGTTTCTAGTTAATGGTGGGTGCAGTCACTTCTCGGAAGAGCAGCCACTGGGCCACCTCTGTGATGGTGCAGCTCTGGGTCTGATAACCACAGGGCCTGGCAAATCTGCACCTACTGTAAAATGAGCTGAGAATTTCAGGCCTTGTGTGAAGGGAAAAATGCTTAAAATAGGAAAAATCAATGATGAATTTTCAGATGGATGTATGGATTTACTCAGGGCTGGGCTCAGTTCCCTACTCTGCTGTTGGCTCCCAATGTAGTACTGGGCAAGCCACTGATGGGCAAGTTTTCTGCCAGAGTAAACTGGTATGGCTGTTTTGCAGATGAAAAAACAATACCAGTTATATGCAGCAGTCATAGATTTGGTCATTAGATTTGATGGTGGACAAGGATAATAGTCCTGTAAAAACACAGGCCAAAACCTTCATCCGTGTATCCCTAGCAACTTGGACAAGACCAAGGCAAACCTGGTTGGTTTGCTGCTAGGCAGATATCTGGTTTTGATTTAAGAAGACCAAAATACAGATCATGTGCTCTTTTCCTAATTAATTTGTTCTTGTGAGGAAAACACCTTTATTGGTATTTTGGAAAAAGGATTTGTCTAAAACAGTTTAAAATTGAGATAATTGTACTTACCTTGGACCATTCTTTCCTTGTCTTCCATTCAAACCCCACTTGGTGTGATATGGGAGCATCTCTAAAATGTAGCCCCCAGATGAGGTTTCTATAAGCAAGCATAATATTGGTGCAAAGTATTGAATAATAAGAATAAAATTCAATTTCATGGGTTCTTAAGACCTCTTAAATGTTCTGCTGCTGATTAATAATTGTGTAACTTGGAGCTTCCAATCCTTTGCTTAAAAAACAGTGTTTTTTTATTGGGTGCTAAATATTAGTAATGGCAAGTCTACCAGCACAAACATGCTAGTTTAAAAGGTACATGTATTTCCTAGCATAAACAGTACTGATTCTGCATGGTATTTTAAATTTTTCCCTATATAACATGTCTAAAGTGGGGCTGTTTTAATTTCAAAGCTAAGCTGCAGATTGCAGTGACCGCAGCTTTGCTGCCATCCTTTTTGGGCCTGATGGTGCTCTGTGAGTAACAGATTTGTGTGTTATCTTTAACTAAGTTCACAGTAAAGGACTGCAGCTGGCACTTAAACTGGGACATGAGGACCTACTTAAAAAAAGGGAAATGCCTTTTGGCCTTTGGCTTACTAACTTGTCTGGTCTGTTACTAGCTAATTGCTTCATTAGCACAACAACAATGTAAAATATAGTGAGAAGACTGTTGGGAGTGAACACATGAAGGCGTAGCATGACCCCTGTCTAGGCTGGCATCTGCAGTCAGCATTTGCAAGAGCCTTTCATTCTCCCAAGTAAATTGGCAGTCGGAGCAAATTGCAGTACAGCACATGGAGATAAGACTGTTTTAATTTCTTGCTTCAGAAGACTCAGCTGCCTCCTTGGAAAGACTGATGCCTTGTCTGTGGATTCGCAGGTTGAACAAACATACTGTATCATTTAATTATTAAAGGATGGCTTCAGCGTTTCCTGGCAAAATAAACTCTGGTCTTAGGCTGAATCCCAGCAACAGTGTTCCACCTTCAAGACCACACTTCTTACTGTAGGCAATAGGCAGTAGCCCAGTGGTCACTACTATTTGGGGTAATACAGCTCTCCTAACCCCATTCCCAATTTTTCTTGCTGTTAGATAGCTGCTGTTATTTATGGCTTTTGCAGCAGCATTTCCAAGCAGGGGCCTGGCTTCTCTTATGCTCTGTGTTGTGCAGATGCAGGAAAAAAAGAGGGGCTAAGAATCAATTTCTTGAGCTTTTGGGTTACTGTGGGTGCTGATTAGACTGAAATACCCCTACTGAAATACTACCAGGGAAGTCTATAAGGTTACTTTTACACAACTGTTGAGATGTTCTAGTCAACTGATAAATGAATTATATAGGAGGAGGAGGTGTCTACAAGTAATACTGGCAGGCCTCCAGCTGGAAGCTCAAGAAAGGGACATAGATGGAAATGTTTAAATTACTTGGGTTCTTAGCTTTGGGACAAAATTCAAATGCCATTCACCCACTTGAATTGCAGAACAGTGTCCATAAAATCCTATGCATTCAGTCTTCCTGCCAGTCTGGAGTGTGAATTATGGAGAGGACAGCTGGGCAGACATCATCAGCATGTAACTTTCACCCCCAGCTTTCACTCGTCTTTAAATCATCTTCTTGAATTCTAGTCTCAGTCTAATCTAGACAGAAACCATTAGCATTTGATGGCTTGGCTTGGAGGTGCAGTCCCCATGAGGGCAGTTTTGAAACTGGTAGGACCATGGTGCTTACACACGGCTGCATTCCTGGTCTCAGCAAATGCAATGGTGAGAACTAGGAATCTCTGTAAAGAGTCTTGCTGGTTTCTTGCAGCTGGTGCTACAGAGGGTTGAGGGTCTGCAGAAGTTTTGATTCAGGGTAATGATTGCATGTAGCTGAAAATTAAATATGGCATTTCTCATGAGGTGTCCTTCTGGTGAGTTTGTAAAAAGTTGCACAGGAGGTTCAGAGTACGTGTCAGAGGTGGTGCCTGTGGTTGCAGAAAATAAGAACTTTCAAAATATCAAGGGTGAGCATTGATGACTGAAGCCTGCTTGTCTTTTTTCCAGAACACAGCTTCATGACAGACTGTCACCTGTGTAAGTTATTGTCAGGGTAATTAAACCTAATAGTGCCACATCAAACTTTCCTCCTGATGGTACTCTGTTGGAGACTGGGCATCGCACAGGGAAAGCTGGAGCCATGCTAATTAGGATCAGGCAAGGTACTTGTAAAGCATAATTTAGACTGTTTCCTTTTGGGATTCGTCTACTAATTGAGCGTGGTTCCAATGAAATTATTCATTGTTCAATCTGTCACAGAGATCATTTATTAAGGGTAATCAGTTTAAGCAGTGCAGGTGTCAGTGTGGGCAGAACATCTTCTCCCAAACCTTTGTCAGTACATGAGGAGAAAAAGCTGCCAATTTGACCCCCTGCCCCCGACTAAGTTAGCAGCATATTTGATTTAAGAGGCTCCAAGAGGCAATAAACCTGGAGCATGAGGGGGTCTTTGGGGAAGGGTGACCCCCTTATGGCTCCCGTGGTGCTGCGATGCTTTACACAGCAGGTACGGGTGTTTCGGTAGGAATTCACCCATCAGGAAGGAGAGCTTCATTGCCAACACACAGCAGCCCATGAGTCTCTGGGATACCCGATTTTTATAGATCAGCTCGTCCTGAGTTTGAGTCAAGGCATTACTATATTGGATTTGTTGTTTCAGCATTGATCCGACTTGCTTATCTAAGGCAGACTTTTTGTCTCCAAATGCTTTCATGCCACATTTGGCCAATGTTATTTGCTTCTGTGGCTCCCAAAGAGCTCCCAAACTCTTAGGGGGAGATCCGTTGTCTGTTAATTGCAGTAGCTTATCTCAACATTCACTATGGTATGAGTGTTTCTGAGAGATACCTTCAGTCTGTCGCTGGCCAATCTGTCTGGTGTATTTTTGCTGGACAGAGTTATCCAACAAAGTCTGTATACCAAGGGCAAGATTTTTACAAAGTGCTGTAATAAGAAGGCAGATTATTTCATACTTTTTGTTAGTGATAACTGAAATTATTCCAGTGAGAAGTCAGACATATGCTATTTATAGAGCAAAGCCATCTGTAGTGATCTTTGTTTATTTTGCTTTCTTTGTTAAAGGAAGATGTACACTGGTTAGCCAGTCTGATCTATAGTGATGATAAAAATACTGTAGCCCAGTATTTGCAGTGGTTTTTTTTACAGTGTGCAAATACCAAAAGAAGAGAAGAAAAGAAAGGGCTGCTTTTCCATATAACTCTGCATTTTTCTCCCCAGAACCTGTTTTATGGGTCTGCTGACTGACTCTACTGATAGCCATATACAGAATTGAAGCACATAAAAAGTAATGTAGGAAAATCCTTTAAGCTAGTGAAGAGAAGATGAAAATGATCTGAACAAACTCACGAAGACAGTGTTATCAGTATTTGCAACATTAATACATTCAGCCATAACTGCACCTGTTAGTAAGGAAATACTGCCTTCTAAAATACATTTTAGTACAGTGTGTAATTTTCAGGATATGTATTAGACACATGGGATTTTGTTATTATTCCTGAGGAAGGAAACAAACTGCATGGCAACCTCAAGGAAAAAAATGAACTCATTTAATGCAAACTCTACTTTGAATGGTTTCTGCTCCTTTAGTTTTGTTCTAATACATGTTTTTAAATGTTTACGTGAATAGAAGACTTTTTTCTCGTAGTTTCTCCACAGTTTGCTGTTAGAGGAAAAAGTTTAATCATTGCAAGACAGATAAATGTAGCAGTACATACATATATTCTGAATACTGTATATTTATTAATGACATGGTGTTTTCCTTTATTTTTCTGAAACTTGGTGTATATCTGTTCTCATTATCATCTTGCATTATTTGCAGTGGCTTCTATGGCTTGGCAGAGCCACTTCAAATACCAGACATGATAAATGGTAATAGATTTCCCATTATACAAATGCTTTTTTATCCTCTTAGTTTAATTGCTGCATTTCTCACTCCTTCTATTGTGCACTCTTGATGACCAGTGTCCCCACAGTCATTTCCTGAGCTGAAATGAGGATTAGATTTATATGCAGGGGAGCAGAAAACACATTTGTTTCAGTATCAAAGAGAAACAGCTGTGTTTTGTTTTCAACTGGAATTTCCTCTGAGGTAAAACCAATTGTCTTGGGACATCCAGGCAATTCCCTATGCAAAAGAAGTTCTCTGAGCCTCTCAGAGGAGGGTAAATTGGATCTTAATATTCAGGTTTATGTCTGAATACACTTAAATCCCAGTGGTGGACTTGGGAGGATGAAATGGCATGGTTCCTTTAGTCTTATTTGTAGACGGGTACTTCAACATCATGAAAGCAGGCAAAATCTGGTGCAAAATCATACTTTTCATTGGAAAGACTGTCTGAGATCCTCTGCTGCAGTGCCAGTGAAATTAATTGGAGACACCTGTGCTCAGTAGAGGAGAGAGAAGAAAAAGCAGTCTGAACAGAGGAAGCAACTGTGCGTGGTGAGCTGGGGGTTGGCTCTCAGGCTGCCTCAGAAGTCAAACATTTGGAGTCTGTATGATCTGATCAGCCCCCTTGGGTTCCTGCAGCTATGGTGGAAGCAGGAGGAGGAGCCCCAGTGCCTGGCCCCATCCCTTAACCCATCAGCAGCCCCAGGTGCATGTTTCTCACACAATGAAAACACGCTCAAGCTTTTTGTCTTCTGTACAAGGCTTTAAATACATACATTACATCTAAATTTATCTGTAGTTAATATACATGTACAGACCTGTCAATCCTTTCAACTCTATATAATTTTAGAGAAAACAAGATGGAAGCAAGAAGAAAGTCTCTCGTGTTGTTACATCAAGATTGACCTCTAAAGCTCTGAGGGTTTGAGTTTTGAGGGTCTATAACTGGAATTCTTGAATTTGGAATTCGGTGTTAGGTCCTTTGGGATTGCCATTTGTGTGTGCCACTAATGCTTCTACACACTCAGAGCAGCTCTCTTTTAGCCCTTTCCTTGCTGGAAAGCTTTCTGGGTCAGTCTGTGTTATGTTTTCCTTTGGTTCCAAACTTACACCATTGAGTTTGAATTTGCCAATGGTGCATTTGTCCTTCCAGCCTAAAAAGTGTGAGGGTGACCCTGATGACAAAATAAAAAAAAAACTCAGTGGCAGAGCATTGCTGAGCTCAGGCATTGAAGGTGAATTATTGTCTTTTAAGGAGACTCCTGGAAAGCCACAGCGTGTTGTTTCCACAGACCGATGGCTGCAGGCAGCGAATTGCAATCTCCAGAGTCATCTGTGGAATCAGCAGAAGTGTTGGCTAGGGCAGGTGCTCAGAGACTTTGTGCTGGTAAACTCCCAGAAGTCCATCTACTGAGAGCAGCCTTTAGCCCTCAGGTTTTAACTTAGTAATGAAGCTTTCTTCTATACATCCAGAGTTTCTCCGTGGGTCCCTGGAAGGCACCTTTGAGCTCCCCTGGGACCATGATCAGAAGCAGTTGAGAACCACTACTGCTGTAGTCTGAATTCCCATAGAGACTGTAAAGAAAATTTAGCTTATTCAGCTGCTAGAAAGCACTGGGAGAGTCTCAGCTCAGTAGAAAAGGTCAGTGAAAGTGCTACTCCCTGTGTTATTTGGGTCTAAAAGCCAGATGAAAGGGAGTGATAACCTATTGGTCAGGCAGAGTCCTCAGCAGGTGGTGTTCTTTCAGAAAAGTGTAGGGATGAGCAGGGTTTGGCAAGGAAGGCAGCAAGACCTGATGTGCCATCACAAACCTCTAAAGTCCTTCCACGAAAAAATAGTGGGAATAGTCCACCTTTTGCTGTGTGATGCCCCCCAACTTGGGAAGCATGCTGTGAGGAGGTGGAGAAGAGCAAGAGGGGTGTTGGGGCAGAGAGTACATGTGTGTGAACACTAATATGTGGCTCAGGCCTACAAAATGCTGCCATGGAGGGGCATCCCATTGACACTAATGCCTCTCTGATCCAGGGATGCAAGTGAGGGGAGTGTCTGTGGTCAGAGGATGGTTTGTGGAACCAGGGGCACAGAAACCACAGTCTAACTGTTTTGCTGAATGCAAAAGAACCCCTGTACCTGTGGAAGCTCTGAGATTACCATTTTGAGGCTATGCAAGTCTGTGTCTACCCTGACTTGAAAAGGCGAGTGTAACTAAGCTTTATGAAGACTTTGTGGTAAACCTCTGCTGTTCTCTCCAGGCATTCAAAAGTCCAGAAAATTATTACTTTGGAAAACTGATTTTTGGTGACAGCATGTGAAAAAAGTGAGATTGATAATCAGAACAGTAAGCTGAATAAAAGAACAGGTGAAGCTGTACCTTCTCAGCTGCTGACTTTAACATATTGTATATGTATGTCACCCCTTCTGAACTGTCTGTATTTGACGGGGCTAACCTGGGGTTTGTCAACTGTGTCTTGTCACTGTGTGACCCACAGGCTTTTGGTTTTTCATGTCCCCTTAGTCACCAGACCTGGCTGTACAAGGGGAGCTCTTTTCTTTCTGGTGTGCTGAATTTACCCTGCAATGCTGGCTTTGGGTCCTTGTATGGGTCCCTCAAATGCCTTTCTGTCCCACAAAGTAAGCACCCCTGAACATCAGTGGTCTCTCCAGGTGGGTGTGTTGGGTCACCAGCAGTCCAAGCAACCAACAGTCTGATGGTATGGTTGGGAAGAGATTTCTGCTCTCCGCCACAGCAGGAACTCCTGGTGAGGGTTTGTATGGGGCTGACTTCTTGTGGGGACCCAGGGTGGTCTTGTCAAGAGTGAAGTATCTATTTTGCTGTGCCCTGGGGTGCTGCCTGGGGTTGCCTGCTGTCCTCTGCTGCATGCAACAGCTTCTAAAAACAAAACCTCTCCAGTAGGTTTGAAGGCACAGCCCAGAACTGCTCCATCACCAGCAAAAATCTCCAGGATGATCCATCATCCCACTTTTGAAGAAGGACTCCGGATACATCATGTGTGTTGTTTAGAAAGTTGATGTTCAACAGGTGGTTTTGTGCCTCCCTGGGATAGTGGCTTTGCTCTTAGGTCTATGGAACATTGTCAATGGTTTCTGCAGACACAAAAAGCTCTTTTGCAGAGAAGTTTCTTTAGCAGGACTAGTCCTGCTGGGACCCTTACCAGCACAGAGTCCCACAGCATTTGTGCCAGTGCTGGGTTTCTGGTGAACTGCTTCATAAAAGTGGGGGCTTTTATGTCCTTTGCTCTGGTAATCTGTGGATTAGCTTTCTGGTGAAGCGCAAGCATGCACCCATGTGTGCTAAGGAATAATCTTACTTTGCAAATTAATATGTTAATGTAGTACTAGCTTCCCAGCCCTTAACAGCAGGAGACTGGCGATAGGTTTAGAAACATCAATGTGTGATTTTATTCATCTGGACAAGATAACAAAACAGCCCTGCACTGAAAGTACCGAAAAGGGTCTATGCCCCCCCAGCTCAGTCTTTGCTATCCTCCCCCCCAAAACCCTTCCCTCCCGCTCCCTCTGCCACTGCCTAAAGCACGACTCCATTTCCCAGTAATCATACATTAATTTGGAGCCGGCAGCCCCTCGCAGAGCAGGCAGAGGTGCGGAGGGAGCAGCGGCACAGAGCCATGTGAGCGGAGCGCTGCAGGCTGCGGTCGGAGAGATGTTCGCTGTGTCGCTCAAGTGCCGACTCGGGGTGGTGAGACGGAGGAGCAAAGGTAGGGTCAGAGCGGAGCAGCTCCCTCCTGCCTGCGAGAGGGACTTGGAGGGGACTCACTTTTCTTCAGCTGAGCAAGAGGAAAAAAGCTCCATGGTCCGTGATTGATTTTCATCCTCTGTGCATTGGCAGGCGGGAGTAGGATTATTTTAATTTTTTGCATGTCCTATATTTTTCAGATGTTGGGGTTTTTTTTTCCCGTTGACTCTGGATTTTTACTCTGTTCATCTGCCATGGTTATTACTAAAGTAAAGTAGATTTAGGTGTGCCTCAGTCTCACAAGGTTTCCCTCCTCCCGTGTGGGAGCTGTTACTTTGCAGGGAGAAGCACTTGGGTGTTTGTTGGACTCCACCAGACTGGTAGGGTGTCCTGGTGCATGTCCCTCCCTGCACTCCTTCCAGGAGGCGAGTGGGTTGAAAGGATGAGAAATCTGTCAGGATAATGGGGAGAAAATCAACTTTGAGAAGCTTTGAGGAGCAGTAATATTTTATTTCAAAGTAAGTTAATCTGAGGCAGGACAGTTTCTGTACTCACCATCTTGCAGCGTTGCATGTGATAAGAAGTTTTTTGTGCTGGACTGTGATCCCAGGGTCCCTCGCCCCCAGCTGAATTGTGTGAGTGTTCAGTGGTCTCTGCACTCCTGGCTCACAGGGCACGTTGCAGCCGGTGCTCGGTCTCGTCGCTGTTGCCTTTGATTTCTGGAAGGTTTGCATTTTAATGGAGCCTGGAGCGTATCTCACCGCTGGGAGCTCTGCTCTCCTGCGCAAGCCCTTCCAGCCAGCGGCACTCCTGCAGCAGATCAAAGTCCTTTGCTGTAAAGGAAGATGACCTGCATTTTTATGGGAACCTCTAAAGCAAAACAGCTTTTAGGGGCTTGGTGAAACTCTTGATGCCATTGATTCCAGGCTTCGCTGAATGCATAAACGCAGCTGTTAGCCTCACTCGAGGGGAGAGAGACTTACTTGCTGATGCAGGGATCTGTGTGCTGGCGCACGGGAACTCAGTCGGGATGGGCAGGTGCAAAACTTTGGGAGCAAAGGGAAAGACCTGAACACAATTCATAAGTTTATGAGGTGGACTAGACCTTAAGTATGGGGTGCAAATCCTGTGTGTGACTTGCCTAGTAAGTAAAAAAGAATTTGTCAGTTCGAGGTTGCAATTCTAGGAGACAGACCTGAGTAGAGAGCAGGAGCCTGAGGGCTGCTGCACACACTGACATCGGTTACTGGATTGTGAAGAGAGCAAGGGAGCGCGTGGGTTGTGATTGCCCCACTGTGCTCTTTCCTCTGGTGTGTGCCCAGGCAGTGCTGGGTACACAGAGGCTTCAGCAAGATGCTCTTTTGTGCTCTTTGCTGCACACAAGGGCACGTTCACCCTGCGTTACTGTCCTGCTGTGGCAGCCTCACAGCTGAACTTATTTCGGGCGTTTGTATTTTATTTGGCATCATTTACTTTTGACAGTTTATCCTGATGCTTCTTTGTTTCTTCTCCTCCGTGATTTGGAGGCTTCACGAGCTTCTCTCTGTACTGGAAGGAGCTTCATGTTCTCAATCAAACAGGGTGGCACAGGAAAGATTTCCACTCCAAGAGTGATGCCTGAAAGTTCTTGGAATAAACACAGTCCTGGGGTCCCTTTTCAGTTGGCAGATGCCAGGAGAAGGCTTCGTGCCCTAATAGTTTTTCCAGTTCTTTTTCCCTGGCATACTTTTTTGCTAAACATCCTCAAGGAATTGGCAATAGTGTTGTAACATAATGGGGTTTTCTGCAGTTTTCCAGGGAAGTTAGGAATGACTGTTCTGACACAGGGAGAATAAGTGCATTTATGCTAGCAAAACGCTGTGAAAATGCAGCCTGAGATTGTAATGAAGGTAAAAAAAATGTTATCCCTGTACTACCTGATAAAGTTTTAGTGGCTTTGGTTGAAATATTTAGAACTGACTTAAATCACCTGCATTTTTAGTGACAGATTTAAATGAGAGAATTGCTAATCCAGTGCTAAATTGTACTGCTTTGATCAAGGATTAAACTGAGCTGGAATTGACTTTTGGGACTAGAGCTTTGAAATGAACAACCAGAGGGAGACCTTGTTACTTGTCTTCAGTATTTTGGGATAGCTGATGTTTAAAGTACATCCCCAAAAGACTGAGCAAAAACAAAAGGATGCCTAGGCACTTTGGTACCAGACTGTGCCCATCATGACTGGGCAGCAACCAAGGATGGGGGCTGGGATGAATATGTGAGTAATGAACTCTGCTGCGTTTCTCTTTTGTAAGCACTCAAAAGCACACTAGTTGTTTGTTGCATCATAGGAGATGGTCAGGCCTGGTAAAAACACTTGTGTGGCACTAAAAATTCCCACCACCTTTGTTTTGAAGGCAGTCAGGAAGATGAAGGGGTAAAGGGGTCTAGAAAGGGATGTGTGAGAGTGGCAGGTAACCCAGCGTGAAGATCTGCCTGTCCTCTGGTCCAGGTGTTTATGTGACCCAGTGTCCCAAAAACACCTGCTCTGCCTGGCTCTGCAGCTGGATGTTTGCTGGGCAGATACTCCTTCTACTGAAGTTGACTGGAATGAAATTGTAAGGTCACATATCAGTTATGGTGGCTGATAGGTTTGTGTAACTTTAAACATCATGGAAATAAGGATTGATCTCCCTGCATTAATTGCTACTCTCAGCTCCAAAACAGACCCCTTCCAACATGAAGGCAGTTTTTAGGCAAGCTTTCCCCCAACTCTCTGCCTTCTGCGCTATTTCCCCTCAAACTCTGGCTGTTCCTGCCCAGCTAATCCCCTCACTTGGAAGAGAAATTCTTGCTGTTAGTCCTCTTGGATTCCTGCTTCCCTTCTCTTGCTGAGCCCCTGAGCTTTTGCTGGCACAAGGAACATTCACAGTTAATCCATCAGGCACTCCGTCAGGTTGGCTGGGGGCAGGCAGCACTTCCCTGCTGCAGCTCTTGGCTGTCTTTGGCCAACATGGCCTCACTGAGCTGTAGGGCTCCTCACTCCTCTTCAAGGACCCTTCATCCTCTGCAGAAGGTGCTACTGAAGACCCCAAGGAACAAATAGTCACTTGCCCAGTATGCTAATTAAGCTTTTCTCAGTAATAGTGTGTTTTTTCCATTGGAAAACTCAAACTATTTCAGTCCAGCCAGACCTGTCATTCAGCTGAGCTCAAACTGGACTATTTGGAGAGGGGTGGTTGGTGGTTGCCTTTCCTGCTAGCCCCCAGTTACAGCAGAAAATCAACTGTATTTTATAAATAAGTAAACAGAAGTGGAGGAGATCCTAAATAATTAACCAGATACATGTGTTGGATTGAAAAGTAACAAATAAGGCAGTTTAAAGGTGTCCTCACTGCTTCCCCTGCTTTCCAAAGCCTGCAGCCCAGGGGAAGAGATGCTGTGCAAGAGCTGGTGAGACGAGGAGCTGCCTGAGCAACCAGCAGCTCACAACTGAAGGGCCTGGAGCCCACTGCGGTGGCAGAAGAAAAGCTTGGTTGCTTGGTTTGAGATGCTCAAGCTTAAAACATGCTTATTTTTGTCCACTCTAGTTTCTCCTAATGTGTGGTGTGAATTATGTAATAAAAGCAATTTTGCTAAAGCTGTCATCTGGAATGTGCCAAGCATCACAATTTGTGAAGGAGAATACACGTTCTACTTTCCTTTTATGTACCTCTGTGTTTTTCAAGCTTCACCGAGTCATGTTTACTACATTCTTTTTTGGACTAGGTTCTTCCTCTTATATTTTGTTTTTCCCCTCTTATGTTTGACTGGGAACTAAGAAAACAAGTAAGCAACGAAAAAACATTCTGAAAATCCCAGGGATAAACGAGAAGAATATTTGCTGAAAAATTGACAAATAGAGTGAGACTTGCAATAAAGTTAATGGTTTTAGAACAGCAGCTTTTATAATGAGACCCAGATTTTCAGTGATACCACATCTGGGCGTGTAGGCATCCTGACTTGTTCCTCAGACAGAAGTTACTGCATCCTGTTTTAGTGTAGAAAGATGCTTGGTTTTATTTCCATGTTTTTGTTGAGCGCAGTGTCATTGAAATCAATCCCAGGAATTGGGAACATGCTCTTGTGCCACACTGCCTTGTTTGCTGTACAGCAGTGTTGTGTTGTAAAAGCATCCTGACTGTGTTTCATCGCTGGGAGCGTTGCTGCGATTGGGTTTCTGTCACAAAAAGATTTGCTCACGGCAGAAAAGCAAGAAATGTTTTGTATATCTACTTGACAAGGAAAAGAAAAGAAAAAAAGGGCAAGCAGACCAGCTGCTTCCATCCTGTGGTGTGGTG
This sequence comes from Campylorhamphus procurvoides, assembly GCA_013396655.1. Taxonomy (NCBI): domain Eukaryota; kingdom Metazoa; phylum Chordata; class Aves; order Passeriformes; family Dendrocolaptidae; genus Campylorhamphus; species Campylorhamphus procurvoides. The sequence continues at coordinate 2,556,014 of WBMV01016873.1, read as the reverse complement.
CCCAGTCCAGAGCACTGCACAGCAACATGTTGGACAGAAGAGTCCTATGGAGCTTCTGCTCCTCTAGGAGATAGCTATTCTTATTACTGCATTTATCTTCCATGCCTGGAGTAGCCAGTAAAATAAAGCAGCTTTTATTTTGGAGATGGGCAAACCAGCACACAGAGAAACCAGACTTGTCCCCAAAATGCAGCTGTGGTGCAGATGTTGAGCCCATGGTCTCAGAAACCTAAAACTGAGCGCAATGTTACAGCCCTTGCTTGGCCACCTTTTCTTTAGGATGATCGCTGCCTCCTAGGATTTATCCTCACCTGCGTGTTTCATAGCAGAAGGCATCTTGGAGGCTGCTGCAGTGAATATTTATGGGGCTGTTCCTGCTGCAGCAATGAAAACCAGGCAGTGGTGAACACAGGAAACTCCCTGAGCCCAAACCACTGAGCTGGCAGTGGCTGTGATTCCTCTTCTGTCAGCATGGCTGTGCTTCAGCCCTTTCCATATCTCATTAATAACTCATGATTAGGCATATTTTATTTATGACTCCAAATGAAGCCCATTTTTCAGCCTGATGGTGTAGCATCCCAGGTGACTGTCACCTTCTCTGAGTGCTGTGTGGCTCCTTCTTCCTCCAGGCTCCAGCAGCAGAGAGGATATTGATCTCTTAGGGGGGTAATTGAATGAAAAAGGCCCCTTGCAGCCCAGAGGCAGGTGATAAATCCTTGTGGGGAACCCAGTCTGCAAGACAGCCTGTCGGAGGTGGTATTAACCCTTCCTGCTGGAAAGGTACACCATGTACTGGTATCCTGAGGGCAAATCCCATGTGTAATTTGTTGCCACAGGAGCAAAAGCCACCCTGCCTTGCTGTGGATACATTAAACGTGCAGTTGCACTGGCTCACCTGAGGAGGTGTGATGGCCCTTTGCTGTGATGCACAGGGGGTCACAGGCTGTTTGTGGAGTAGTTTGGAAAATCTGGGCTTTGCTGTCCCTGTCTGTAAAACCCTGCCAAAAAAAGAGTGAAATCCTTGTGTTCTTGTGTGTGCTCGTGCATCCTTTCTGTTTTGCGTATGAAACCATGTGGGGCCTTTTTGGGGAGTGTTAAAGCTTGTTTACGTGGATGGGTTTGCCCACTGGATGCAGGGCCTTGAATGTCACCCTCTGCCCTGTGCAGCCCCTGGCACAAGGACATGTCACAGTCACACAGAGGCAGTCCCTGAGGCTGGGAAGTGCTGCTGACTTGTATCTCTGGCTTGCAAAGCTCAGAGAAGCATTTTTGGAGAATGAAGAAAAATTTCCTTGACTCAGATGTAATTTAATCTGCTTTATCATAAAGCAGAAAACCAAGCCTTGAATTTGCAAAGTTGTAGAAGGTTCATGAGGTCACCACTGGCCAATCTGCAGGGTGTGTGAGAGAAAGGAATGCAAATTCACAGGGTACTGTGGTTTGACAGTGGCCAGTTAACTATTTTTGAAATAAAACCCAGTTCACCAAAGCTGTAAGATACAGTGAGCTCAGGGTCAATAGGAGCAATATTTTTAAATGCAGTTTCAGAATTAGCATCTTGCTGCTTATAAAGTATGTCTGAAGTTTCTCTGTTTCCATTCTGTATGTGTTGCCAGAGAGGGTTTGGATGTTAAACCCATGGATCTAAAGAAAGTTGTTTTCCCTGTTTGTCACTGAGCTATTTCCCTCCTGACTCCACTCCTTACATACAGCTATGGGAGATTTTTGTCAGTGTCTCATAAGTCAGTGAGTAGCACAAAGCAGCTTGGAAGGCAGCTTTTAAAACAGGTGAGGAAATACCTTGATCCCCTGTGTCTGTACAGCTTTTTATCTGTGGCATCTCTTCACTCATGTGCAGCCATCTGACTTTGCATACTCATGGGGATGTGCCAAATCACAGTTCTTCATTTGCTTGGGAACTGACAGGGAATCTGCAGTGGGTCTGTCTGGAGGCCAATCTGCTCCTGTGCCCCAGGGCCATGTCAAGGAAATTGTATTAGCTTCTCACTTGCTCTGCTCTCTCAGTGTGGCAGTAAGTACTTTTGTTTTAATTGCAAAAATCCACCTAAATTTGACAGAATTGAAAGTCTAAAATCATCCCATAGGCACCCCCAGTAAATTTTGTGTAATGCTGTTTTCCCTTCCTGTCTAAGTCTTAAAATTCAGGCTCCCACCAGGCTGCTCTGTGCCTCCAGTGTGACATCTGGAGCAACAAGACAAAATTATAATCCCACATCAGTAATAATGAATTTTTTTCCCCTTCTTTTTTTTTTATGTTCACCTCCAAAAATACACTTTTTAAAAGTGGTAGCAAGGCACGAACTCAAGTTACCTGCAGACTGATGTTACTTGTATGGTATGTTTTACGTCCTTGTTGGCAGATTTAGGTTTTCCATCCTATCTCAGTGTAAATATCCAGTAAGGAAGTAGGTTTTCATTTCATACTTTTATAGAATTACTTTGTATAGTAATGGATAAAATGAAATGGCTTTCTTAACTAGCAAAATAGTTTAACAATGTATTGCAGGAGAGTAAGAGGGCAAAAATAACATGAAGTGAGGTTTCAGCATTCTGCCTCTGGAGGAGTCCTGAGATGATGATAAGACCACATAGTAGCAAAGTATAAAGGTCTGTAACTTAATTTTGTATTTTTGTAGTCTAGCCAAAAAAAGATGTTTCCATGAGTTACAGAAACAATCAGAAAGCTAAACAACATTGGCTCTTGCTGTAGGCTGAAATTACAGTCATTTTTCAATTACTTTCAACAAATCTGGTGGCCACCAGCTGCTCTCTTAATACAAGAAGTGTTTCTCTAGCTTTCCACTCCCTCCTGGATATGTTCTGCTGGCTAAAAGGAGTGACCTGTCTCCTTGCAGAGTGTGCTGGGAGGGGTCTGAAAAGGATCCCTCTCTTCACTTTGGACTCTGTTGCATGAGCTAGTTACATCCCACCATACTCAGGGGAAGGAAAATAGCACTGTGTGCCTCATCCTCGTGTCTAAGTCCTTGAAAAAAATTTCCATTGTTTTCTTTTAATATGATTTTATAAAAACTTTAATTATGCTGTGTTGCGCATTTGAGGCTCAGTGGGTCCGACATGCTGGAGTCAGGGTTGTGTCCTTGCCCGCGCTGGCAGCCTAGTGCTGAACTCTTCTCCTCTTCTTGGTTTCACTCAGCTCCCGAGGGTTATTGTAACCTAGTTTTTTTTTGTGAGCAATTTCCTTTCCTCTCTCTTCCAATTGCTCTTTTTGCTTTACTGAGTATAGCCAGATCAATCATATAAAGCTGTGGAAATCAGCAATGCTGTGTAATTCAGGGCTTGATAACTGACCATGGCGGGGGGCACAGGAGAAGGCTTGTGCTCCTTAAAAAATTGCCACATGATAGATCAATTCCCAAGACATGTGTATGCATTTCCTTTTTATTTTTATACAATCTATTTCAGGAAACACAAAACCAAATGGAAACTAAGTGCCTTTTCAAATAAATGGTCTGTCTTCGCAACCTCTATATGCCCCTTCTCATCTGAGTGCATTGGAGTGTAGTGAAACAGTCATGAGATAATGTTTTCTCCTCATACACACTCTTTTTTTCTGTTGAGAAAACATGCCTGAGCAGAAAAATGAATGCTTTGGGCATTTGTCCAGAATCCTGCAGTGGTTTGCTTCATACTGCTGCTGTGTCTGTGCTGCTCAGATAGATCAGCATCCATTGCATTGAGGTCAACCACCAATTAAAAGAATGAAAGTGATTACAAACCAACACCTGGTGAGGTGTCTTTGTGTGAGTGTAATTTTCACCGAGGTACCTCGGCTGACACATGAAGTTACCAGAGGCTCAGCTCTTTCTGTGAGAAGATGTAGCCTTTTCTCTGCTTGCTGGCGTGTAACTGAGAGGAAATATCAGCCTTTTGCAGTCAAACGCTTTGCACATTTCTCTTGGTTTGTTTTTTTTTTAATCCAGCTCTCTGCTTGGCTTGCTTAAAATACATTTGCATGACTCTTAAAAGTTTTGTGAAATTAGGAATGTAGCTCATACCTCTGGCAGTGAGGAAGGCAGAGCCTTTGCATCTAATTTCTTCCCAGGTCTATTGCAACTGTGTGAGTGGTCTAAGAAATCGAGGTAGTTGGGGGACTCGGAAGCCAGAGATCCACAGAATCTGTAGGGCTTTGAGGTACTTGCCATTAGAAATTTCTTCCAGGGTCCAGGATGAAGCACAGACTAAAAAGAAAGAGACACTTTCCTGAGAAATAGGTAATGACTGGGTGATTGCACATTATTAGTGTGAGCAGAGAGATCCCAGCTCAGGTCCCTGAGTGCCTGATTTAGATCTGCAGTTGGAGTTGGCATCTCAGGTTATTTTAGTTTATCAGCTATGATATGTACGACTTCTGTAACATCCCAGAAACAACAACAACAACAAAAGTTCAGTTTTTGCAAGAAAAAAATATTTCCCCACTAGGATCCATTGCCAGTGTAACAACAAAAGCCCAGAGATATAAATCCAATAACACAAGTTTCTCTTCCTGCAGTAATTCTTCCTCTGCCTGGCAGTGAGGGCTCCAAGGCTAAGCATTGGTTTGTCCGATATCTGTTCAGTGGTCCCAGCTGGAAAATAAAATAGTGTCCAGTTAGTTTACTTGCCAGCTGCTGTTCCCATGTATTAGCAATACCTGTGGTCTTACATCCCAGAGATACTGGCAAAGTCTTTCTTTGACAAAATCATCCCCAATTGATTAAGCAGGGAAAAAATAACTCCTTTTTGTTTCTATGATATGTAGCTGAACAGTCATAAAGGTGAGACTTTTCAGAAAGCAAGGAATTTAAATAGTAATAATACTCCCTCTGTTCCCTCTGTAAAGTAAACATTGCTTCCCTGAGCTGCTAATTTCTTATGCATTTTCTTTCTTTGAATCTCCTGTCATGTTTTCTGATGAACTCCCTTCCTGCCCTGGGTTCTGTCTTCAGGCAATGAACATAATAATAGATATTAAAGTGACTCAAGAAATTCAGGTACTAGAGCACTCGCCTTTATACATTCCTTTCTGGGAAGAAAATATGAAGAAATATAGAGAGGGGATAAACCAGACTGATTTGAAGAACAAAAACCAAACCTAGCATCCCTCACAGGGAAATTAAAATTATGGTGGTGTTTCTGATATATTTTTATGGGAAAATAGTCAAGAGTGAGCTCTTGTGGAGCAGGTTCAAAGTTTGTGTGTGTCTGGCTAAGGTGTTATCATTTGGCACAGTGGAGTAGGCTGGTTTCAGGTTGCCAGCAGCATAGGAGATGTGCTGATGGTTAAAGCCTCCATGGCCAGGTGCACCCTGATTTTGGGAACCTCAAGGGCTGAAGTAAACCTCACAGAACTCCTGACCCTGCAGCATGTCCATATTACTGCTGAATAATGCAGATGGATTAGCTGCCGCATCCAGAGTATTTTCTAAAAAATCTCTTTATCTGCTACTTTTACTTTAGCTCGGGCTAACATGGTATTTTATTTTTTCACAGTGTTGCACCACTGTTTTCTCCTGCACGTAAGCATCAAATGCTGTTTGCTGAATATTTCACTTGTTCTTATTTGGGCTGAAGGTTTCTGTTACCACTGGCCCTTAGGGGACCAATTTAGCTGCACTGAACCAGTTTTGGTGTTCAATTCCTTCTTTTCAAAGAGCTGCATTTACACATCAGTTGAACCCTTTGTATGCTGGCATCTTCCACACTTCCAGCCCAATGAATGTTTAAAAATGATGTGTCTATCCTCACACATAGATATGTCTCTGCCTTCAAAATGGTGGGGGGGGGGCATGAAAGTCATGCTGAGAAGCGGGGGAGATTTTGATGTAAATGATGTCCCACTGGGGACACAACCTCATTCCAGCTGAGTGAGGTTTTATGCACAGAAATGCAAAATATTCAGCCCATGTATCATTAAAGTGTTGCAGCAAAGCTTCTCCAAGACAGTGAGTGCCTGAGTAAATTCTGAATTGCTGACCACATCTCAGCTCTCTGCCCCAACCTGTGCTATGAGATCAGCTTTTGAAATTGCAAACATGTCCTGCAACATCAGTTGTTACCAGGGTTCTTGTCCCAGGTGAATCTTCACCCTGTTGCTGTCTTGTGGTTTTCATACCTTCATGGGCAAGCCTGCAAAATTCCCTCTGTTCTCTTCCAGCCTTACTAAGAGATGCAGGAAGAGGAAGTAATTTCATAGTCTGCTGTCTTTTTCTGATAAAATACACAGGACTGGAGGTCTATTGGTGCCCACAGGGTTGCACTTGGATATTGGAAATTCAGTAAGTGTGAGTACTGTTTTAGATTATCACTTTTCTTAATTGAACCTGTTGTGATGTTGATACCATGGTGGAGGAGAGAGGGCTTTATTACAGGGAATTTTCAGTAGTATCATTCTGACTTCAGCACATGGGTCTTTTCATGAGGTTCGTGCCCTGCAATCACACAGATGCTGTAGGAAAGCCCATCTCACTGTCTTATCTTCCCACATTCAGCTACACGGGAATCAGCTTATTCAGACTTTACAGGAAGAAGATACTAGAGGCCAAACAAACTCCTGGAGAGGATCTCTGAAGGTGGTGTGTGCATGTATCCTGCACTGAGCGTACAAATACCCATAAAGTCTATATATTCCTTCCAGGCCATTAAGCAGGTTCCTTATTTCCCTTCAGATTGTAGCATTTGAGTGATGGACTGCAGAACTTTGTCTATCAGTTTAAATTTTCAAAGCCCTTTTGGAAGCCATGGTGCTGTATAAGCAGAATATATAATTATTTAGAGTTTGTTTTGCTGTAGCTGTTGGCACAATGGAATCCAAATGGTGTTTTTTGCCCTAACTGGCACAATCCTTTCTTACTGTAGGATGGAAAAAGCCTAATGAAAATAGCTCAAGGGACTAGGGATGCAAACGTTAGTACTTAAATCTCCATCACAAGCTGGAGTAACAGAGCTCAGTGCTAGGTCTGATACGTGGCATGCTGGGGAGGTAGGTGATTTAAGGCTGTGTATGTAAAGTTCGTTTTACTAGTTGTCTTAATAGATTATAGCCCTGTAGCCTGCACAGGGATATACTGTGTGCAGAGTAATATAGAATTTGAATGATTCTGTGATCTGTCCTCAGCATGGCTGACTAGATGGAGCATCCAAGAGAAGCGTTTCCATGTATTTTCCTTCGTGTTCCATGCACAGGCTGTTATCCCTGCCAGCTCCTGGATGCTGCTGCTCAGTTCGGCATAGCCAGACTGCTATTTAGGGATGGCACCAAAGCAGCATTAGTTGCTTGCTTTTCCCATTCCACGTGCATATCCCCCCTTCCCTTAAAGATGCAAAGAGAGTGGGGTCGCATGTGCAGAAAACCCCTGCAGTGGCCCCCCAGAGCCTGAGATACCTTGCTCTCCCAGTTCTCCCCCATGCAAAACACCGCTCTGGACTGGTTCCATGCTTAACACAGGGTGTTAATCTGATCCTCAACACAAGCCCAAGTCATCAAGGGCTGGGATGCATTTATTTATTTGTGGTATATCCTCTTGGCTTCTTTGGTAGTCAAGTTATTAAAATGAGGCTTGTCAGCACACCAAAGAGGGTTGTGGGAGCTTTGCATCTTCCATGCGGTTTGATCCTGCTCAGCTCGTTAACACTCAGTTGCTTTTGTGATTAATTATTTAGTCTTCTCCCTCGGTACAGGGGTATAATAGCACAACCCCCATTTCTGCTGAGATTCACAGTTCTTTGCTTTTTCCTGCAAGCCTTTCACACCACCTCGAAGCGCAGAGCAAGGCAGTCCAGGCTGCAGCACTTAAAGAGCGTGTCAGTGCCCTGAGCTGCTGCTCACCCCGTGGCACTGCCGTGGCTGCCGGGCAAGCACCAGGGCTTTGCCCGTGGGTGGCCAACACTCCCAGCTCTTGCATGTACCAAAGTCAGTGGGGAGCAATGGGAGAGCTGTCCCTGAGTGCTCCGTCCCTCCAAATACGGCCTCTCACCAGCGGGTACTTTTGTGAGGGGAGACATCAGATGGGGCTGGCATCGACTGTGGGTGCAGTCAGAGACAAGAACTGCAAATTGGAGATGAACTTGTCAGTGAAGAGTCTTTATTTGGGGAGTCAGGCTCAGCAGCCCTCTTCCATTTCTCTTTTGGATGCATTTTGAAGAGCTTTCAGTTCAAGTTTTTGTAATCACCCAGGCGTTGCTTCTTCAGCCTTTTGTTTTTGGGGGTGTTGTTTGTTGCCTTGATTTGCTGTCTTGTGGCCATTTGTGCAGAGAAGTTTGTCAGTTCTTTGCACAGAACAGGGGCCTGTGCAGGTGTGGGGTGCTCCCTGAGTGTGTGTTCACACTGAATGTGTGTGGATGGGTGTAGGGGGGAGTTTGGGCCCAGTGGATGCTGTGATTTTTTTACTGGAGTTGTGTTTCAAAACGGGTAAGCTTGCAACACCTGAACCTTCATCTGTTCTCCAGGGTGTCAGGGCCACGGACCATGTGCAGGGAGGGCTGGCAGGTTCCCCAGTGCTGGAAAATACCTTCCTCCTTCCTTGAATGTCCTTGGCTGTGCTTCCTGTGTGAAACTGCTGGATAAGGCGAGGCCTGGGGTCTGAATAATTAGTAAGAAATTAGCCGTGTTTTCTTCATGACACAGTCTCCCTGCTTCCTGTGATGTTTGCATCCTTCTCCTTTCATCTCGTGCCTCTGTAGCAAGTGCCTTGCACAGCCATGGGATGTGTGGGAGGCTCAGCCGAGGGCAAGGCAGGCGCATCCCAGTGCCGCAGGGTCTGGAGCTGGTGCTTGTGCCCCAGCCCTGCGGGTGTGCCAGATGTGACTTGGAGCGTGTGAGTCTGTCCTTTGCCCTGCTGCAAACTCCCTGTCTGCTGCTGGATGAGACACCCTTCCTTCAGATCCATGAAACAGTGAAGTGCCAGCTCCCCTCCCCCCAAAAGGTGTTGGAAAAGCCGATTACTTCATGCTTAGGAAGCTGATGAAGCATTAGTCTGTGTTTCTTTATGTTTTATTGGGGTCCATAAATTAAATGGAAACTCACAACGATCTGGAAGGGAGCCAGGGAGAGCAATTATTTGTTGGAAAGACAACATGACTAATGGTTTTGCTACATTAATTGAAAGCATTGGAAGGTTTAGCAAAGTAGCACCCGAAGGCAGCTGGTGTTGAATGTATGAGAGCAGACTACAATAGGCTGTATCACTCATTCCTCTTTAGGAAGACCAGCAGTAATCAGAAGTGGTTAATCAAAGGGCATCTTTAAATTTCCCCATAGGTTATAATTTTGGAATGTCTCATTCCTGTGAGATCCATTTAGGATATTTTGGTTGACCTCCTGAGGTTGTACTTTGGTGTAAATCTGTGCAGCCCCATCTTTGGGGTTGCCTATGCAGATGTGAAGTGTAAAACCGTGGGGGTTCATGCCCTCTGTGTCCACATGCCCTCACCATAACACTTTGAACCCACAGATCCAAGACCTCAAACACCTTCCAGACGGGCAGCAGTGGGTTCCTGTGAGCGCTGTCTGCCCACCACACATGATGGGGACTGTCACTGTTGTGGTGCTGAGTGCCACTGAGGCCACCCGTGTCCCCGGGGCCACATCCAGCTTGTGGGAAAGATGTCTCATTTCCAGTCAGAGAACTTGTGGTGTGACTCCACCTCCAGTGTCCATTAACAGCACATAAATAGCCTGCTGGATCAGAGATGCTGAGGGTAACACATAAGCTGGAAAGGATCCAGAGTAGAGGCTGGACTGGCTGCCCTAGCAATTAGGTCATAGTAAAAATAATATCCAGGCCCCAAATACCCATTTCTTTTTCATACTTAACCAACTTTTGAAATTATGTTGGACCACACCATGTGGATACACCTGGTATATTTTTTTTCACAACACAATAGCATTTCAGGACCCCAGTATCATAACCATTGAGCCATATTGGCCATGTTATTTATTAAGAGTTACCATTTCAAGGGTTGAGTCTTAATACATATGTTTCAATTTATACCACTGCTTAGTCTACTTAATGTTCACGGAACTATTCAGGTTACAGAGAAACTGTTATATATAATAAGATGGGGGATTGAGGCTGTCTTTAATAATATGTTTACCTTCTCATTTTTGAAGAAATTAGCAAAAAAAAAAAGTTCTGTAATAAAAGAGTAGATGAACTAAGGAAATTTAAAATACTCATTATATACAACATGTTGGTAAAGTCTCACTTTCAAAATCATTAAATATCTGAAATTATTTTATGTATGTTATATTGTATTTTAATATGCTTTATTATATTCTACAGTGCCCTGAGCACCTTGACTTCATAAATAAAAGAATTATGTAGAGACTTTGTAATATGAAAATTAATGCTTAAATGCTTAACGTCATAAAAATTTCAGCAGATTTTCTAAGGCTAGTGATAAGGATTCATAAACATGTTAATTTGTCCACTCTTAAAGATTTCAGGTGAATGGAGTAAAGGAGGAGATGTTAACAAAACCTGTGCTCTTTTAGTAAGAGACTGGAGTGTTTGGAGGGCAGCGTACCCAGCTGTTTTACTGCAGCACTCTAATAACATCTCCAGACACTGCAATGGCAATAAAGCATGACAGGATTGTATAATAACTCCATTTATCACTTTTTTTTGGTAACACGAAGAGAGCATATTACAGCAACCATCTAAACTGTGTCCCCTTTCAGAACCTTGGGCAACTTGGGGCAGTTGGTGGCAGAGGGCCACCATCCATTGTTTTGGTCTCTGAATCACTTTAACTCCTTTGGGGGGGTGGTCCAGGTACTGTGTTTTGCTTCTTGGAAGGAATGAGGAGCAGGATGTGCATGTGTGTCTGTCCCACCTGCCTGCCGGGAGAGGCTTTGGGAAGGGGGCAAAGCCAGTTCAATGCAAAGGCATATTCAGCGTGCTCTCCTCAGCTTCTCTGCTGAGCTGATCTCAAGTCCTTACCTGTGTTATTTATGTGTTTTCCCCCTGGTTTTGCAACCTGGGGGATGGGGCATGAAGGAAGCTCTGGGGTAGGAGCACCTTAGTGCTCGGTTTGTAGTGGAAGCACTGGTGCCCTCTCCAGCTTGGGTCAGGTTGGTCGTACCAACCCTTCCGCTGTGTGTCTCTGTGCTGTGCACAGGAGGATCTGCACACCCCCATAACGTAGTCCCTGGCAGGGGAACAGCTCCAAAGCCCTCAGTGGCCAAAGATTTATCACGGGATAACGCTGCGGGCATCTGTGAATGGACAGCCCCTTGCCCATTAAGCACATGGGGAAACTGTGGATTCTTTTCCCCCTTGTGTAAATTTGCACATCTAATGATCACTTGGGTAGCAGGCACATAAAATTGGGTTGGATTGAGAGACTTCCAAAAGGATTCTACTTGACCTCTGCCTCCCACTCTTTCCAAAGCTTCTTGGTAGCCCGGAGGCGTCCCAGAAGAAGATAATTAGGCTTGTGCTATTTCAACTTCCTCTGATCCCCGAGAAAGAGTTAATTACACTCTTTTTGCTCTTGCTCAAAGGTGGCTGGGTATTATTATCAGAGCTGTAATTATTCATGCTAATTGCTTATTTGGAGAGGGAGAGAGCATGAGAGAGAGAAGCCCCAGACTCCCCATTAGAGATTAGCAGAGCAGACCAGGTGCACTTTGCGCAGGCTGGACTGAGGTGGTGCAGGGGCTGGAAGGAGGTTGGGGATGCTGGAGTGTTTGTGAGCGAGCTGTGGAGCAGAGCCGGTCCTGCTGATGCTGCCTCCTCCTCCGGGACTGAGGAAAAAGAGCATGCACTTCTTGCAGACCTTCCTCCGGTGGAGGGCACTCCGAGGTAATTGTACTGCTGCCTGGAGTCTTCGTTTGTTTTGTGGCTTGATTAACCTGTCATCATTTGTTTTATTTTGTTTCAAAGCTCCCTAGGAGGGAGCAGGGTGGGCTGCGAGATGCATGTCTGAGGTCTGTGTTAAGCTCCTTGGCAGATCTTCCCGCTGATATTTTATTAACTGTACAAAACTTCTACGATCCCCTGACTGCCTCGGTGTTGGTGGGTTTGAGTTGGGAAGGGGACAAGGAGGTGGCATGTCTGTCGTCCTCCCTAGTTATAGGCTTTTAATAATAAGGCTTTGGAAGCTTGTTCATGTAAGCAGATCTGGGGCTTGCCTGTTAAAATCAATGGATTTAAGCATTATTTGCTGGTGGCTAGGGGTCTCTGAAGTGTGATGGTCCTGATAAGATACTTTGAAGGCAGCGGCATGGTAAAATTTAGCGTGCTGTGGAAGCTGGGACTTTGGGGGAAAACGCAGCGGGAATCTGACTCCTTGAGCATACCTGGAGCAGTTTGGGGATGGTGGAGAGCCGTCAGCATGATGGCACTCTCTGGCTTCTAAAGCAAGCGAGTTGGTGATGTGGGAGCTTGTTGGGAGAACTTGAGTCATCCCTAAGAAGTAATTATTTTATTTTGTTTTATTTTTTCCCTGGAACAGCAGGACTTTGTGTTCTGCTTGACTAGGGTTGCAGACTGCTCCTGGTATCTAATCTTTGCATGAGTCAGTGCGGTGGTGAGTGGTCTCCTGTGGCGTGGGCTGTTTGCTGTTGATCTTTGTTTTCTCTTAAGCCTTTGATTCCTGTTGTTCTTAAGGCTGAGGGAAACCACCTTAACAGTTGCACTTCTAGATGACATGAGCTATGCAGGTTTTAACAAAATAACTATAACGGGTTACCACTGCCAAATAGCTGAGGATCTTCTCTATCCATTTATAAAGGTGTCTCTGCTGTTGTCCTTATGGACAGCAGCCATGTGCTGTGCGGGAAGTCTTCTGGAGATCTAAAATTATTATCCTTGTGCTTTAACTTCCTAACTGGCCATAATTATGTTTTAATGTACTGAATAATCTTTGCATCTGGATGTTTTACTACCTGCTTAAATTGTACAGGCTTTCCATGTTCATATCCTCTTCCTGACAGAGGAATTGTCTGGGGAGCTGCTGCAGGGACTGCAGTCTTCCCCATTCTCTGGGGTGGGAGGCAGGGACAGAAATAGGGAGATGTTTCCTTGTGAGTTTGGATTTACAAAGAGATCTGAGGCTTAGGTCACTGTTCTAACAGGTATTGTGTTGCTAAGACTCAGCTGAAGATTTATTTGTAGTTTTCTAAGCCTTTTGCATGCTGCTTATTGAGAATGCTGGACACTTTCAAGAAACCATAGAATCTAAATTTACAGGAGTGATACAATAGAAATTGCATTTAGTAACCCAATCCATCCAAATCTGGATCTCCTGAAGACATCAAAGTTTTTACTTCTCTTGAAATCTGTAGGAATTCAGAGTCTTTATCCTTCCTGAGGTATCTGGTTAGAGTGCAGGGATTTTTTTTTTTTAATTCTTTTTTCTCCCCCTATTTTCTGACAAATTACTTTTTCATTCTTTGCTGTTCTGTTCCCCAACTATGTGTAAGTGCATGTTACCCAGTTAATTCCTACTTACTTCTTTTCTGTGGACCTTAGATCTCCAAAACACCTCCTAAATAATGCTGTTGTAGAACATTAATATACCTTTGTGTGTTTTTATAGCAAACCTGTGCTGTGCCAGCAGTACTTGCTGCCTCTTTGTGGTTTATTCTTTGTGGTGGATTGGGAGGGTTATGAGTCAGTGTTAACCTTCTTGCACCCATGCCACTCAGTAGTTCATCTCCACATGCGAATTGCCTAGGGGGGTCAGAAATCTTCAGGCTTTTAATTCTGATCTTTGCTTTACGGGGGTTAAAATGTGGAGTGCTGCTGCCATCAAGGAGAGTGATGCTCCAGAGGAATGTACTCTGGAGGCTACCAAAGCCCATGGGAGACTCTGATCTCTCTCATGAGGGAAACACATCCCTTTGTGGAGGAACTACACATGACACAATGCATGGCTCTCATTGAAGTCCCCTGATCGTGGGGCTCTGCAGGAGCAGAATTTACTTTGAAAATCTCCACAGTTCATGTCTTTTTCAAGTGAAAAAGGGATTCTTTGATGGAATGCTTGTGTCCCCTATTTCTACTTGGATATCAGAGTTAGAATATGTAGGTAGGGAGAACCCTTAACTATTATTGGATTTTTCCATTAAGCCATTGCTAGTAGGGCAGCAAAAAGCCTAGCAAGAGCTGCACTCAGAATGTCTCTGTTGGGTTCATGCTGGTTCTGGACTGACTGGGTTTAGGCTATTGCTCTGCTGTGGTGTTCATTCCTGTCCCCTGGGAAGGGAAGTGACAAGACTGCCAAGAGCAACTTGTCCACTCAGTGCTCAGTGTTGGGAACTGATGCTGGTGTGTGTGTGTGTGTTCAGTGGCTGCAGGGTGACCAATATGCACCCTAGGTATGTTAACCACTGTAGTAATAATAATAATATAAGATGTAAAAATATATATATCCTAAGTGACCTGGAGTGCCTTGTGCAACTAGCTGACCTTGTGTGTCACAGAAGAAAAGACATAGTAAGTCTAACATGGGGGAGTCCCAACCAGAGACAACACATCCAAAGAGACATCCAAATTTCTGGGATGCAAGTAAAGAGACTTGGAGTAAGGCAGCTGCAAGTACAGGACTGGGTAAGAAGCTGGAAAGTGAAGTCTCATAGCAGTTTGGTGTGCTCACTAAATGCCTGCCTTTCATCTGCTGTTGACCCATGCTAGAGTTGGAGCTAATTGGGAGATATGGAGACAAGCCTTTTGGGAAGCAGGCATGTCTAAAGCAGGCTTGGTGTGCTTTGATCTGAAAGGCTCTCCCGTAAACGTCAGCTGGCCTTTCAATTGACTGCTGTGGGAGAGAGGTTTTGATGGAGTGAGAGAGATGGCACAGTTGGGTTTACTGGATTTTTTTAAACTCCTGTGATTGAAATCAGAACATGTAGATGAAAGGCTTTGTAAGAGGCTGGCTTTGTGAGCAGGGGGACCAGGGAAGCTGACTCTCCAGTTCACATCAACTGTTGCAGTAGTTTGGGCAGTGTTATAATTTTCCTTTCTTTTCCTGACAAAATCCATTAATTAAAAGGTTACATCAATCAGCACTCATTGAGTTTGACAGATCTGAGATTCAATGCTAATTCATGGAGCTGCTCTACCTGGGGTGTGTGTGTCTTTAGGGACTAGGGCAGCCAGCAAGTCATCATCTGTCACCCTTGAGTTCTTGCTCCATCTACTTCTGGTATGTCTGGGGGCAGGGGGGGGAATGCAGGAGGGAGGCTTTACACAGCTGGGCAAGATTCGTGAATATCAGAGAAAAAACCCAGCCAACCCAAACATCTGTGCATTAACTATCAGAACAGCAGAGCTGACAAAAGGTCTTTGGCCAATGATCAGACTGGACTTCCCAGAGTACCTACACTTCTCCATGGCCACCCCTAGCAGGACTCTGGGCCAGGCCCCAGCAGTGTGGAACTGTGCAGCCTTAGAGCCTTCGAGTTTTTCTACAAATTAGCCCTGGGAAACATCCCACCTGGAAATAATTGTTCTAAAGTGTAACTCCTGCAGCAGGTGCTGTTCCTTGGGGTTGAGTTTTTTAGACAGAACAAAGTTCTGAGGGGTGACTGCTGATTTTTATTAGTTATTATTATTAGTTTTATTAATTAATCATATGGTTATTAATTATTAGTTATGTTTTTATTAGTTTTTTTTCCCCTGAGAGATTGCTATTTCCTTGCTTTGCCCTCACACCACTGATGAGGGCACCCCCATTATCCTCATCCCCAGCAGAACTTTTAAGTTCTTGTTCAAATCTTTCATTGTCATTTTGTCTAAACAGAGACATGCGGTGGCAACATAATGTGACAGACATATGTAACAAGCTTCTGTGGAGAGACATACTTAGTTATCCGTGTGTGTGCATATGTTTTGCTAGCACTTAAATGTACTACTACCTTGTCCCACATTCCTTTGCTGGTGCAGCAACTCATGGTGGGGATTTTTGTGTGTATCCCCAAGCTCACAGGCAGGCACCCTGCAGCCTTCTGCTATATTCCACTTTCCATGCTCAGCCAGAGTTAAATAGTCCTTTTCAAACCAGTGGTCACTTTTCATTTTCCAACTTATACCAACTAAATATTCTTGATAGTATTATCTTGACAGCAAATAACCTGTGCTGCTCCTGCTTTATGCTGTGTTGTTCTCTTCCTGCCATGGCACTGTGCGGTACCCACTACACCATTTCCTGCTGAAGTCCTCACCAGCTCTTAAGGTTTGCTGCTGCCACTATGTGAGGGCCTTTTGTGTGTCTGCCATCAGAAAACAAATGGGTGCTGATCTCATAGGGATCTGGTTGAGCAGTCCTGGCCACCAGACTCAGTGGGAGTAACGCTGTGTAATCTTACTCCTGACATAATCGATACCTTGGTGCAGGAAGCTCTTGTGTGAACTGTCTTGACCCACTGCCCATTACTTTCTGGCTGGCTGCTCTGTGCCTTCCAAAAGGCCTGATGTGTATTTTTTCTTTCTCTGTTCTTTGTGAGACTTAATTCAAGTTGGTACATGAATTTTGTGGCTTGCTGAGTTTACATGAGGGAGCAGAAAAGGCAAATGTCAAAACAGAGGCTCAGTTCCTGTCAAAACACGGGGAAAGAAGAAGATAAGGGGTGTCTGGTTCTTCTAAGGGATTTGTTTGGATTATCAGCAAATTATTATGATGGCCAAATCAGGCCCTTCTGGCTTCAATACCTGATTTCTGAAGCCTGAAAAGCCTGATGCAACCCGGCTGAAATCTGTTGTGAAGCCTGATTCTCCCTGACAGCTGGGGTTTTGGTTTGGTTTTAGGGTGGTGGTTTTTATTGTTATCGAGTTTTTTAAATAGTTTTTTATTTTATTATTTTTTTAACCAGCTAGCACACACTTACTCTGATAGGTCAGCTTATATGGACACTAAGCAGGACGTAATCAACTGCATTGCAGCTGCACCTCCTTTCTTGCAAGGTGATGTTGTGACCCTGTATATGTGCAAGTGAGAATAAAAATATTAACCTGCATTCCTTTCTGCCCTTGTTCTCCTCCTCCAGCTCTCTGTTAGCCATTTTAAAAGGAGTCGTGGAGTCCAACACTCCCAACTGAAGGGACATGCTGCTCCCTCGTGGAGCTCCACGCATTGCAGGCCAGACCGGATCGCAGCGCTGCTTTGCCTTGCAGCCTTAGGCACAGCCCTGGTGTAGCAGCCTCTGAATCGAGCGATGCTCCTTTTAGGAAGGGAAAATGAGGTTTTACAGGTGATGAAATGAGGGTATTTCCAGCCAGCCCGTGCGTTGGGATGGAACGTGTGGGAATAGATCGTGGAGCTTGACTTTGGAGGGTGAGAACGTGGTGGTGGGGAGAGGTTTCTCTACTCTCGTTTGGGTATTAGTCGACCTGAAGAGTCTGGATGCCCAGAATATTAGAGGCTTGCCTGCATGTCCAGCGTGCGCCCTACAGGCAGCCCTGTGTCTGCAGTGCTGCAGACTGAGCCAAAGGTAAAGTGCTGGGCTCTGCCAAACGTGGGGCTACATCCCTCTTGCAGACGGTGGAGCAAACCTGAGGTCTGGGCTGTTCCCACAGAGCACGAGGAATTACCCTGAGGAATTACCTCCTGCTCTGCTGAGGAATCTGCCAAATCTTACTGTCATCCAGCAGCTTCTGTCTCTTGGAGAGTTCAGTAAATAGGATGGTGTTTAGCATGTCTGCTGGAGTTAGGTACCTTTCTGGAGAAGAGCCCTGATGCACAGGGAGGGGGGGAGATGTTTGAAGGCTGGCTGTAATCGCAAGAGGGCAGAGTTGGCTCATGGCTCCTGAGCTCCTCCAGCCCATGGACCCAGCACGGGGCAGCGGAACTGGCCTTGCCCGTGGCACTGGGGGCAGCCGGAGCGGCAGCAGTTCCTGAGCTGTCGGCACAAATGTGACTCCATCCCTCTGACTGTGCCCTTTAGCACCATTGTTACCTGGGGTGAGTATGTAAGTAAGACAAGAATATCACCCTTTATTAGTTGCTTTAAAAGGGCAGTGGTACCCGTGCTACTCCTGTGGGCATCTCTCTATGGTATTAATAAAAGGTTCATGTTAATATTGATGTTAGAATTGAAAAAAAATAAATCAGTTATTAATTAGCAGCTGCATTGTGACTCGAGCAGTGCTGGTAATGATGCATGAGGCGGCTTGCAAAGCAATGTCTGTTCTGAACTACACAAATGGTATAAATGCAGATCACAGGTCCTGTTTGCATTTAAAATAGCAGACGTGTCATTGCTAATGAACACATCTTCGAGCAGATACTCAGCAGGCTACTAGTACTAGTACATTTTGAACCTATCTTTTGTGACATTGCCTGGAAGGAGCTGGGATGATCGTGGTGGGAAACTGCCTTCTGGTCACCTGTTGGTCATTGCTCTTGGCACTCTCAGGTAATGCAGAAATTCAGAGTTCAAGGCTTTTAAACAAATTCTAGGTCTAGAGTGTTAAAAGGAGACAGTGGAAAACAATGACTTGGATTAGGTCAGCCACTGCCTCTGGGTTCCTGCCAGTGCAGGTACTTTTTGGAAATCCTTCTTCCTGAGCTTCTTGTCTCTCTCTGAAGTACTCTGGTTCCATATAGAGTATCCTGGGATGAGGAGACTCATGTTTTAACTTCATCAGGTCAAGAGCAGTTCTAATATAGAGGTGCCCACACATGAGACACCGAAGTCCCTGGGTCGTGGCCACTTGAATCTTTGATGAAGATAAAACCCATGCTGAGGACCTGGGCTGCAAACACAGCCTGGATGCTGAAGCCAGTTCATCAGAGAGACATGAAATAATCTGAAACTGAAAATTTGAAGTAGTCCAGGGCTATGTCGTGTCTCTGAACATGTCTGGCTGAAGAAAATCCACAGGTCATCCTTCCCCACTTGCACTCCTATCACTCTCAGCCCATGAGGACAGATACCTGTCACATGGAATGGCATCCCAGGCTCTCAAGTGCTTCCCCAGAAGGGTCTGTCAAGGTAAGAGATGCCATACAAGCTGCATGCTGGCATCAACCTCAAGATGAGGGAATTTGTAGACTGTCCCCAGGACAAAGGAAATAGTGCTGCTCACTTGAACTGGTTTTTGCCTTGCTCAGAGAGACCTGTCATAAGGAAAGGTATGGCTGGCCCGCGTTCCCAGGGCTGTGCAGTACTGTGATGGAGGATAGTTCCCGTTTCCCAGTCTGTGAGTCCAATTAGATAAAAGCTGTAAAAGACAACTAAAGCACAGCAGAAATCTCTTGTCCCTGGGAGCTTAGAGGAATTGTAAAACTAAAGGCAGAGCCATGCCATCATCCAAGTCATGCTGGCAATCTCTTCTTTGATTGAGGAGTAGCTCCCCTATGCAGCTTCAGTAGGGTGCAGTTAGCTCTGCTGTCTGTGGAGCATCTCTCGTGTGAGTCTGCACTAATCAGGTGCAGTACTGGTGTCTGTATTATGGATCCTCCTCTAATGAGGTGATAGTAGGTGGTGCACGCCATTAACCTTCTAGGCTGTTCTAATTACTCAGTTTCTGATCAGACACAGCTTGTATTAGTATGTGATGGCTGAACTCAGTAGAGTGTTGCCAGAGCATCATAGGCTCTGCAGACACCGGAGCTGACTCCTTTCTTCACTTCTCTCATTTCCTTGCTCCATGTGCAGCATGAGAAAAGTAAGACTTGAAGCACTGACTTGGGAGAGGGGTTGGGGGAGGGAATATGCACCAAAAATGACCACTAAAGAAAAAGCAAACTGCAGAAACCTCAGTTTTTGTGTGCATTTGCACTTAGTAATTTTCTGTAATTTTTTTTGTCTCAGTCTTTATACTTCCTCCAGAAATTTTATCTTAGCAGTCTTGGAAGTTGCTTTAAATGAGACTTCCCAAATTTACACACCCACTCCTCTCTTATTTAGTTCAAGCACTGTTTTAATCCTCTTCTGGGCCTACCTGAGCCCAGCATTTTCCCATGGAAAAAAATCTCAACTGCTTTCACTGGTTAGTTGAGTTTGCTCTCTGGTTTGCTGACTGGGTGACTAACTCCGTGGGCTTGTAATCCATAGAGAGGTGGTGTCTGGTTGCACACAAAGCAGCACTTAGGGTGGGCTGTGCTAGTGCAGGCGTGCAGATGTGTCTCAATAGCTCCTGGAGCAGAGCCAGCTCCCAGCAGCACCACCAGGGCCAAGGGTGATGGGGTGTGCTTGTCTAAACAAGCAAATGCTCTCCTCCAGAACAGATGGGCGCCTGTGGAGTTGTATGAGGGACTGGTGGTAGGACTGCCAGCGATGGACTCCAGACTGGAGCAGTGTGAGAGGGATCCCAAACCTTGGACATTCGGGAAGCTCTTCAGGATGCTGTACAGCTCAGGAAGGAGTGGTCCTAACTTTCATTGATCCAAATTTCAGTGTAAAGCCTGAAGAGGTATTTACCAAGTACTGCAGATGAGTTGACAGGAAGACACAGAAGGGAAAAGGACTTTACAAAGTGAAATAGGCAAGTGGGAGGCATTCAATTAACAAGGGAGCTGGTGGTAAAAGTTGCCATTGTCTTGATGGAAATGCACAGGGAATGTGTGTGCAGGCACACTTGGCTTAGTTTAACACAACTGAAGAGCCTTGTATAAGATGTAGAGTAGTGAATGAGTCTGTTACTTAGATCTGAACTTGTCCCTAGGCAATGACATTTGTCTCAGTGAAGACTCATCTTGTACTGTATGTTCATTATAACTGAATTCTGTTTAAGGATGCTCATGGCAGAGCATCCCATAAAATAAAATCAATTATGCTTCAGCCATTTTATCTCTACTAAGTGTAAAATGGGGATTGATTGTGCCTCTGAGAAGAAAATGCCATGTAACACTTCTCATCTATGTTCAAATGTGTTCCTGGTAGACCAGAACCATTTAGAAACAGCTGCAACAAGAGTAGGGATGGGACCTGGCAGTGTCTTGTCCTATCCTCAGAGATGGTATAGAAACCTATATTGCCTTAATACAGCATCCTTTTTGCAAATGAATTTGAACAATAGTCTTGAGACCAGGACAAAATGTAATACCCAATCAAATCATGTTCTTGGTGTGTCAGGATAGTTGCAGATGCAATGGCAAAGCAGTCTTGTTTAACAGATTTTTATCTTCTGTACCAGTGCATTCAAAGGGATGGAAGAGATCCGGAGTGCTGGGCCACAGCATGTGGGAGGAAAGCAGGGGCTGAGTCACGGGAGGTTATTAAATGACAGCAGAATTGAAATGCCTCGAAAGCCCCAACTGTGCAACCACATAGGCTACTAATTGTTGATGATCTGCAAAGTCCTGACTGAACTTCTGAGAGTGCCCTGTTTCCCTAAAGGAAGAGGGGAATAAAACAGCCTTTTCACCAGCCTCTCAGCTGAGCTATGAGAACATGTATGACACAGAAGGCACGGCCTCCCCTTGGCCTGCTGGTTGAGATGGGATGGCATTGCTGCCCTGGGCTCCCAAAAAGCATCTCCCTGTCCTCTCCTATGGCACCAAGTGAAGCCAGCATGCGGGCAGCTGAGTGGCCTGAGGCTCTCTCTGCATCCTGGTGGTGGTTCGTGGTTCCTCTGCGGAAACAAAAACCAGGGTGCAACAGACAGCTGTCCCCTTTATTCTGGGGGGAAATAAGTCCCAGAGAGTGATGCTGGGGAGGGTGGGGGTGCAGGGCAAAGGACTGCTGGATGCAGAACTGCTCCTGCTAGTGCTGAGAGCCCCTTTTCCTTCCCAAAAGGCAAGAGGGTCGTTCTTGGATATAAAGCTCCATGCTCAATTTCCTGAATGAGAGTCATCTTCCATTTTGGGGTTCCCTTATTCACCAGGTCTCTTTCTTGCACTTGTCTTGGTTTTAATTCCCTCTAGGCTGTGTTGGAAAACTTTTTGATCAAGGCTGAGGAACATCAGATTTGACTGGAATGAGGTATTTTCACCACATAACAACACTTTGTTGGAAAAATTTCTCACCCTGTTCAGTTTTCTTGCAACCCTGGTGTCATGAGTCTAGGAGGACCCAAGCACTCACAGCTCTGTGCATGACTCCTGGGATGGCACTAGTGGCCTCAGGGATGCAATGGGGAAGAGCCAAGTTGTGGAGGTGGCATACAGGGGACTCCTTCATTGCAGAGTGTTGTCACCAGGCTCCCCTGACAAAAACAGCTGTGCATGCCTTGGGTTGAGCTGCATAATGCAGGCTCTGTGTGATGAGAACATATGGATTAGGAGCTTACATCTGACTTTGAAGTCTGTAGAGGAAAGACCAACTTGATCCTCCAAGCTGACAGACCCAAGAGATCACAACTCTTCTGTCTGTGGTTTAACGTGGCATTTTACCCCTAAAACTGGTGCTGACTAATTCTGCAAAAAGACATGTCAGAACTGTAGCTCAGTGCCTGGGGAGATGGTGGAGGCATTAATAGGTCACTGGTTAATGCTACCTAAAACTCTCCAGGGCTTAGTTTGAGGTCAGAGCCTTGTCTCCAGATGTAAGGGGTGCTCAGACATAAGTACGTACCTGCCCTCTACCCCTGGCTCTCGTGGGCTCATGGTACTGCTGTCTCCTTCCTCGCTTCCTCGTTGACTTGGTCATCTGTAAGAAAACACAATGCTTTCCTAAATTTAGCTTCATAAGTACTGTGGGTGTTGTCTTTTCTCCCCCCTTCCCCACTTTTGAAAGCCATCTTAAAAACTGCAGAGATTTAAATGGCAGCCTGATGGGAATCCATAGCAAATGACTCTGCAATTAGTAAATCTGTCCTATTGTGACAGCTCTATTATTAAACTGCCATAAATGCCAGGCTATTAATCTACTGTCTGCTCAATCCCCATGCTTTGCCTTCCTTGCCTGTCCTTTTCATCATTTGATTTTTTTTTGTTTATTTTGTTTTTAAGTTTTAACTGCCTTTCAGTGTTTCCAGGGAGAAGGTGTGCAGTGGTACTGGCAGGGGAAGGAAGGCTTTCTGGCACTGTCCTTTAGGAGCTTTTCATCTGTAAGACCAGTGAGAGAAAGCCCTGAATGGCCATCTCTCACTTGCTTGTAAACTTTTGCTACTTCAAAACTGAAGAATGTGAAACTTTTAATTTGCAAAAGTATGAGGAAGCCCCTTTTTGTAGGAAGATGAAGGTGTAGGGAGGGAAGCAGTAACAGCAAATGGACACAATATTATCTTGGAAAAAGCCATACCTGTCCCAGTGGCAGGCTGAACTTTGCAGCTGCTGTTTGCTCCATTCTATGACACAGGTGAGCATTCAATTTCTTAGCCCATAAATCTGCTCTGCCACTGCAGGGAACAGGCCATGTGCTGGGATGGGACCCTGCAGGGCTGCAAACAGCAGTGACAACACAGCCTCCAATTTTACCCCAGACAGTGCCTCAATGTAGGGGTTGTGTTGTGTGTGGGCAGCACACACTTGTGCATGCTCATCCCTCCTGGAAGAGCAGACACTGCTGGGGGGGCAGCAGGCAGTGGTGGCTTCTAGAGGAGTGGCTGCTGCAGTGTGGGACTGGGGTGACGGGAAGGCTTCACCTTTAATCTGAGCATTGAGATTGGCCTATGGAGGTGGCAGGGCTGGCACCTCAGTCCTGTGGTTTCTACTAGGCAAGAAAATTATGTCCTCTGCAGTGGTGTGAGGATGAGCTAATCGCAGGGACGTGTCTGCTGGCTGGTGAGAAAACACACAGGAAGGTTCCCACTGGCTTTAAATCTGTGACCTCGTGGTGTACTGCTGCTGTTCAGTGTGTCCCTGGTCTCTCAGGGCAGAGGTTTTCCACCCTTGCAGTTCCCCATACACCAACAGTGCCCTGTGGAGGAAGAGCTGATGATGGTGCTGCCTGGCAGAAAATCTGAATGTATACTTAGAAAATGTGCCTGTACAGCTGTCCTGTTCTCCTCTAATAAGAAGAAATACTGCCTGGTAACTACTATATTTTTACCCACTGCTTGGAGAAGAGGGTATCTTTCAGTACTGTCTGGACTAGGTCTTTCTGAAAGCTTGGAAATTTGAGATTGTATGGACTTTTAACAGCTGGAGCATGAAGAAAGAATCCACACAGGGATGGGCCTTGGCAGAGATAACAGTAAAGTGATCTATCAGCCTGAAATCTGAGACTTAGAAACTGTTGTGCTGATGAAATGAAGAGCAGCAAAACTCCTCTAATGGGGAATTGCATCTGTTTTTTCAGGCTTTTCCCTCTGCCTCAATGACTTAAACACAGCTGTGATGGCGTAAATCAGCTGCGCCATGTAAACACCTAAATTCTCTTTGCGTCCCGTTGCTATGGAAACTTTTCCAAAGCCTGGGTACCTACACAGCTGCTTTGCTGCTCAGGGAACACTGGATGCCTCCGAGCTGGGGCATCTGATCAAGGAGATCTGCTGTGGAATTGGGCCCATCCTGGAAAGGACTTTTTTTGGCTGCTGTATCTGGGCTGCTGAGGTATTAAAAAAATGAAGATCTGCATCCACTTAGTGCCAGCTTTAGTCCCTTGTGACGAGAGATGGGCTTCCACTGAGGATGTTGCCCTCTGTTAACTCTGGGTATTTAGGAGATTCTTAAATACAGTATTATATTCCTAATTATGCAGAAATCCTTCAGTCTGGCATGTTTCATCTGGGATTACGCTCAGCCGTCAAATCCTGCCAAATACCTTCTTAGAGCGAGGGAGGCTGATGCACTTGGGTTGCTCTCTGCAGAGGGGAGAATCCCGGCCACGAGGCCAAGCGGCCTGGCCCTGAGCAGGGTGTGTAGATGTGGGTGCTGCTGGAGTGGATGTGCCCATTTCTCTGGAGAGGAGGCACAGCAGTGGGCACCCACGTTCTCTCACCCATGTGGCCCCAGTGTAAATGCTTATTTAAGGGGAGTATTTTTGTTTGTCCGTGGGGTTCCTTCGTGGCAGCACTTCAAGAGGAGAATGGATGGAGGCTTTCACCACAGAAGGTCTCTTCCAACCTGAGCAATTCTGTGAAGAAGGGAGAGGAGAGAGTGGTTTTGGGAGAGGACTGATACAGCAGCTAGAGGAATGACCTGTGAAGAGCACTTGCACTCTCCTCCATTACCCTTCTCCTCTGACTGTATCACTGTGCACCAGGAGTGAGTCATTCTGGGAATAACAGGCTGCATGATGTTTTGTATATTTAATAACATATTTAATGTAGCTGCAATTCAGATCACAAACATCCTTTGCAATGGTGCAACTATGGCCTAAAAACTTCCTGATGGGCTTGAGGCACATTCTATTTCTGAAGGAATCCAGGTTTTAATTACCTTGGAACACCACATAAAATGTAGGTAATTGTTAGTCAGTCATGTCTGGGCCACCATCTGCATGCAATGCTCTCCAGGAGTGTGAGGTTACTGCAGGGGTGCACCTGAAATCTTGCAAGGAAACTTTAATGCCCCAGTTGCAGCCTCCATCAGGTGTTGCTTGCTGGTTCAGAGCCCCTGCAGGCTTCACTGCTCTGTCTGATCCTTTTGATCAAGATCTGTTTTCTTGTTTTCTGCCCCCCAACGTACATACATCGGTACTCAGCTATATAGAAAGCAACCCCATAACTTTCACACAAATCTCCATGTCCTATTAAGCTTTGTGCTGCTTCTTAGCAACAACTTAATAGTTGAGTGAAAGGGGCTTATAGTACAATATATTTTGGAGAGTGAAAACTCTTAAGTGATCATTCTCTAAGTAATTGGACAGAACAGTTCTGTTCCGAAATACTTTTTCTAGGGAGCCTTTTTAAACCTGTAATGCTAGTTCCTGTTTTGCAGTAGGTCTGTTACTGCATGTCGGGGATGTCAGCTAATGTGAAGGTGGGAGATCACAAAACTAGGTTTTTGTAGTGCTTCTTACAGCTTTCAGAAAATAATTTTCTCTCTGTGCTTCTTTCTTTTTTTTTTTTTTTTTTAAAGAAGAAGACAGTCAAAGAATCTTTTTGCCAAGTGTTGCAGCTTCAAAACTTGGTTTTCTTGGCCATAATTCAACCAGTGTAGGCTCTGGCCTGGATTCTGTGTGTTCATCTTTGTGGGGTAACAACGTTTGCAGTTGTGAGACTTTCAATATTGTTCTCAGCGGCCTTTGCTCAGAAATACGGTCTCAGAGTAGGAGGTGTAGCTCTGGAGAGTGAACTTCTGCAGGAGTTTCTGTGCCTTTGAGTACCAGAAACAACATCCAGGAAAGCACAGGGAAATAAGATATTGAGGGAACAGCTCTACTCTAAATGCTTTGTGACCCTAATGAACAAATCTCTAACTTTTAATGCCTTATTGCACAAGTAACTACTGCGTTCCAGCATGTGAATGGCTGCTGAGGGAGCAGAGAGTGTTTGCTGCCTCTTCTCAAGTGTAATCAAAAGGTACAAATGAAAACTCATCTTCATCATAAACTGGGCCACTGGGTTAATAGAGTTTTGAAAACATCCCCTTCTAACCCATGCCATTAATATCTCAGCATCCATCTAGATTTTAATACTGTCGTATGCCCGTGATATGTGTCTCTGTTGTCTGCTTGCTCTGAGGGTTTTCTCCTTTGGTTGAGGAAATACTCTGCAAGATTGAGATTACTGCTGAATGCAGGATGGTGCTCTGACTGGCAACAATTCATCTTCATTTGGACACTAAATATTCAATTTCTCTAGCTGATGAAAGGCTTGATTTAGGATAGTGGCTTAGTGACTATTCCAGGAAGAGTTTGAAAAGGCAATATTCAGCTGAACTTGACACAAATTCCATTTTTAAAAACTAGTTGAGCTTTTGAAGTTTCTGAGTCTGGTACCCATAGCCTGAACTCTTGTGTTTCCTGCTGCCATAGGTTTGACTGAGACACTCTTGTATGGGTGGTGTTTGCACTGCTCTCATCCCAGGTTTGAGTATGTTCCCTTTGACAGTGATTCAGCAGAAAATTCTAGGGTTTAGGGCAAGGAGGAATAGGGGAAGCACTTACTGAGCTGTATTTGCTGTTCTGTCAAAAAAGCTGAATCTTCTCTCTAGTTTAGATAGCTGAAGTTAGGAACTTAATTCAAGTGATTTAGGATGAACTGTGTCTTTTTCCTTGGCCATCCTAGAGGGAGCCCAGGGGATGCTGTTAAACAGCCCATATAGGTGGAGATGGATCCCTTCCCTAGCACCTTCCTGAAAGGTGTTGCCCTTGTTCTGAACAGCACTCCTGAGACTTTGTGGCATAAAACATTAGCTTGACTTTCCTACTGAGTCAGACACTAAATACTTCATCCTTCTCACCATACCTTTTGAGCTCAGGTGCTCTGTTGCTTTTCTGAGCTATAGTCTGGGCAGGATGGGTTGGCACACTGTTACTCTTAATGGTGTGGCCTTCCCTGATGTGATAATGGCAATATGAAAAATTGCTTTGCTAAGAGGTGTGTTACCCCTTTTGGACTGGTAGTGAGGATCCTGCAAGGAAGTGCCAGATGCCTGGTTAACTAAGCAACAAGGGTGCAGATTTCGTGTGGAGAAGGACTCAGTCCTCCTTGCCCTGCTGCAGCAAGAGCTGAATGGCCACAGTCTCCCTATGTTCATTTCAGATGTCTTTGAACATGCTTTTCCTTCAGCCCTCTTTCTGAGACATAGGGTTCATTCCACCTTTGCTGTTAGGGATCCTCCTCTCCCTCCTTAAGTGTGTCTTTCCCAGAGAGATCATATGATCAACCCCTTTTTCTCATGTAGTGCAAATCCCATCTACTCCAGGTAGTCAAGATTACCAACCAGCTTTACTTGCAAGCTGTGAGAGCAATAGGCTGTAGTTGCCACTGTTAGCAGAATTCTCTCTGTTTAAATGGAAGGCAGTTGTGCCCTCAGATGCATCCTTTACATCTTCTCCCACCCTAAAGCTTAGCAGCCAGGCCCCAGCCACCCTGAGGTTTGTGGGATCATGCTCTGACTTCTGTGGGATAATGACTTTTCTGTCCATGTCCAAATCTCACTGACTACCAGTTACAAAAGGAAAACGGTAAATTCATTTGTTAGCTGCTCTCTCTCCTGCAAGATTTACTTCCATTAGGGATTTTTATAGGCCAGTGCTGTGTCTTTCCTGATGGGGATGTGTGGTGGAGGAAATTTATTGTTCCCTTTCTAATAGATAGCTGTAATTTCATTTCGGAACAGCCACTTTATGTGCGAGAAAATGATTCCATTATGCCACTGCACAGCGTTGGGAGCATCTGTGGCAGTGGGGCATTTGGATTAAAGAGAGTAAAGGCTGCACATCTGCTGCCCTCCATCCCTATTCACAGAACAAAGTGTTAATCCTAAAGAAAAGAGAGCAATTAGCTTGTAAACCCTTCCTGAACCCACTGGAAGATTAGCCATTTTCAATTAAAGCTTTTCAGCTGGAAAGATAATGGGCTAAAATTTCCAGCTTTTAAAAAATACTATTATTGACCATGTGGTTTTATTTCTGTCAATTTACTTCCTTTATAATTAGCTACCCTGGGATAATTAGGACTGTCTCACGCCATACCCTGTTCCCCACTGTCTCCCCTTAGAATGCAAATGGCAAACTGACTTTGTGGTTTGTCTCCTGGCCTGTTGCAACTAGCACAAATCCACTGTTGTTGTCTGGACCCACGCTGGGGATGAACCCTAAGCACTATTTTATAGATTACCGAAACACACAAGCAAAAGGATAAACCTTTACACACAGCTGTGAACGTGCTGTGACTGTTCCTGGGAAGACTGGATGGGAGCAGGGAGCTTGATCCCATCTTGCAAACCTGCAGTAACAAGCAGTTTGCAGTCCCTTGGGGAGCTCTGCGTATTCTGAAGCCAAAATACTTCATAAATCACTGGGCCCAGCACTTGGGGGTTACCTGGAGCTGTGTGTGGCTCTGCTTTGTCCCAGCTTGGGAGGTAAAATTTGACAAGCTGGAGCGGGAGCCAAACTGGCAGATGGAAACACCTCTCCCCAGGACATGCGGCTGAGCAGCTCTGTCCGAAGGCATCTGTGTGTTCGAGCACTTCTGAGCGGCACATCACTCCTCGGGGCGTCTGGGTAGAGCCGGGAGCCTTCCTGAGGCAGCCAGGGAGCCTGACCTGGTTTCACCCTGCATTGGAAAGCTGCACGCTGGGGCATTGCAGTGCCTTTCGGGTCATCTCTGTCTGCTTTCTGTGATCTGCTCCCCCTGTGCTCCCACTGCTGCTGCAGAGTGTGGCACTGGCAGTGCTCAGCATGGGCTGTGCTGCTGACCTAGTGTGGGGGAGAGGCTGGGGCTGGAGCCTCATGTCGGGTATCCCTGGCTGCACTGCCTTGTATCCTGTGCTACCCTGAGCTAATGTCACCTGCTGTGTTTCAGGGGACTTGTGGCTTTGGTCACAGCCTGTGACTGAAACACAGCAGTGGCTGTGCTACAACTAAGCAAAGAGAGGAAAGGCTGATCCTTCACAGAACTGTTTGGCTGTGCAGGCCAAGGTACCTCATGTGGAAATGTAAGGTACCGCCAAGGACTTCTGAATGAGGTAAGCTCAATGAGATATCTGAATGCAAAAGCATCCGGAGCTCTGACTCCTGAGTACAACGTGGGCAGTACTTTTTCTGAGTCACCAATGTTATTGGTATTGCTCCTAGTTCTTGGCTGTCTCCCATGCAGACCTTGGCCAGGTCCCACCTAGCTTTGCCTTGTCTCTTCTAGAAGTTGCACAGTGTAGATAGTGCATGGTAGCATGTTAGAGCTTATATTATAGCCATTAAATCTCTTTTTGTTTAAGGAATATGGCTTGGTGCTCTTGGGATTTCACTGGCCTTATCATGCTACCAATATATCGCCTTTTGCAGTCAGCACTTTTCCTGCTATTTCTTTGTTGCAGTGCATATGCAAATATGCCTTGGAAAATATTTTACATCTGAACTAGTTAATACAGCACCTTGGAGAGGAGGTGTCTGATGCAACAGAGTACAAATGAAGCCTCATTAAGCAGGAATTCAGTGATTCTACTGAATGCCCCAGCAATTAAATTTCATCTCGTTTCATATGCAGGTCAGGAGAGTTTGTGAAAGAGAATAGAGGAAGCAGAGCACTGTGGCTCTGCACTATGCAAATTAGTGTTAACATGGCATTTCATTTATTGTTAATGCATTGTTACACTGCTACTCATTGAAAAGAAACTGTGTGACAACTGGTAAGACTGATGACCCACTTGCTTATTTTTCCATCTGTGTTGGCAGCATTGCCTCTGAAGAGACCAGTGCCAAGATAAATCCTTTAAGAGGAGGATGCAGAGGTTTTTCTTCCCACAGACAGGAGTGGAGTTGGATGCTGACTAAGACCTGCCCTTCAGACTGCAGTAGGCTGTAGCATTGCTTCTCTCTCTCTTTTGGGGTGAGATGTGGCATGGCCACATCCCAGTTACTAGAAGGGCCTTTTGGTTGGGCTCAAGCACTGGGTCCTTTTGAATCAAGAGGAAGAAGCCTTCAGTCCCTACTATTGCAAAGACCTCAGCTCCTGTGGCGAGTAACACAGTAAGGGATTCAGGGATGCTGACGTGCTTTGCAGCCCCGTCCACAGGCTCACACCTCTGCTCCCATGGGGCAGCTCCCTGCTGTCCTTTGAGTTGATTGAGCTCTCGGATTGTGTCCTGTTCTTGAAGGGCTCCATTGCTAGTTTCCCTTTGTCTCTCTGTATCCAAAGGTTCGTAACAGGGTATGTTTTCTCTCATCTGTATTTTGATTAATGTGTTCTGTGTGATGGAGCTTGTTTCACCTAAATTGCCTACCCACAGTGGGGAAGGAGGGTGGATACTGGCCAGCTGCTAACACATACCCATCACTATTTTCATTCTTGGTGATATTAATAAAATATAAAGAAGAAACAGCATTTCTGCTGAAGAGACCATGAACAGGCCCTTTCAGGGCAGCCGCTGGTGCAGATATTGAAGTGCCAACTACAGCCACCATGCAATCACTGTAAATTGGAGTGGTTTAATGACTTTAAAACCAGAAACCAATCCCATCTCTGAAGAACTTGATAATTTCCTTTCCCTGCAGTTTTTTAGCTGTTAACAACTTACTGTCATTCCAGTGCATTGATCGCTAAAAGCGGGAAAGATGGGAGCTATTAGGCATTTTGTTTCCCCCAACATCATGGCACTGCTCTTGGTTTCCATTTCTGCATAGTTCCTCCAATCATACTACACATGCTTAAGGATTTTCCTAGTGTCCCAAGGCTGTGTGATACCAGCTAGTGAAATTTCTATGTAAGAACTGAGGGGTGTAAAAAAGTAAAACCAATTAGGAGCATCCTCAAAAAGGGGTATGTATTTTTCCCAGGAAAAGTGTTTATTCTGTACAGTGCAGCCACAGAAGTAGACATAAATGGGAGAAATATGCTCTGTCTAGCTGAAAGTGGTGAACCTGCTTTCAGATCCTGTGCAGGCAGCTTTCAGAGCTCTGCTCCTTTTGGACCAGGTCATAAACTCCCACCTTGCCCTGGCATGGCTGGTGTTTGTTGGTGGATCATTAACCTCCTGCTGCATTGTTTATTGCTGTGTGTTGTCAAGCTCATCTCCATTTGGCGTAAAAAATCATCAGAAAGCTGAGCTTCACTTTTGTTGGGATGACCTCTGCTAACAAGGTCCCTGAACGAGCTCTTTTGTATCATTAGAGCTGGCTGGGGAATAAAGGATCTTGTACTTTGCTGCAGCCTATTTGTCTTCCACTGATTCTCTTACCAGCACAGGAGTCCCCAACGCTGTAGTGTCCTAATCTGATTACCCAGAAAAATGTGCAGGAACCATTTTATTGTGCTCTGGTGGTGGAGGGAATGGATAGGGGTCTTGGAAATACCTCTAGCAGCACTCTCTGTCTCGGTGCTCTGTGTGTGTGCGTATGCAGCAAGGGCTCTTAATTGCCTAGTGGATGGGTCAATTTGTCTTTTGGTGTTCATTACCCATAAAAAATTAATGTTTGGGACTGGCTGGTGGAATTTGCACTTAACAATCATGGAATTCTTCCTCTGGCTCCATTATTAAACTGTTTAAATAGCCTTTTCTTTGGATTATTTTTTTAAAATCCATTCTTCATTTCCCATTAAAATATATTGATAAAACAGTATGTTGCATTTTGGGTTTGTATGTGAAAACCAGAGCATCTGCTCAGACCAGAGATGAGCCTCGCTGCAGGCCTGAGGCTGACATGCAGTTGTCTTGGGTTTCTAAATAAGCACAACTATGTAAAATTGGAGCAGATGAAATGGAGCAAATGTGAGCCAGTGGATAGCTGGGTAATCAGCCTTGAAGTCTCTTCCACCAAAAAAGTGGTGGGTCTTCGTCTTTTCCCTCCTCCTCCTCCCTGTCTGCTGAAATCAAAAATCAGTCAAGGAAGGGTGCAGGATCTCCAAACCTCTTGATTTTGTGCAGAAATGGTTGGAGTTCCCAGTAAAAACTCTTTCCCAGTAAGCCATCTGGAAGCACTGGGTCTGCTGTGCCAGAAACAGCCTTGACAGGGGGTATGATCAAGAAGAGGAGTCCCCAGCCCCAGGCAGACCAGTGAAGTGCAGGCGTGTGATATTAAATGGAACAAGTAGGATGGGAAGAAAGAGATGGCAATGTAAAATCTTAATTTAACATCTGAATTTAAAAGAAGTAGAAAGAATCTGTGTCAGTCTCTTCTGAACCTTTTCTAACCCAAAGCAATTTCTGTTGCTATTAATATCATTTTATATGCGGTTAGAACTTCGGCGTTTCTTAAGTGCATGTGGTTGGGTGTTTTTTCTCGTCGTTGTCCTGTGGCTGACTGTTCATTATGTTCATTCAGCTGTCTTCAGAGAGTCTCCTGAGACTTCCTAATGTTGAGTGATGTAAGATTCTCTCCATGTTCTTCAGAGCATGTTCAGCGCTAAATGGTCCATTTCAGGATCTTGCTTGAGTGTTCCACAGCGCTGTGACTTCTGACAAGGGTGCTTTTGGATGTGGTTAAGTAAGTAATGGTTTAAATTGCAGAAACAAATACCTGCCAAACATTGGACTAAATGATCATTATTTGGAATAGCCTGTGATCTTCCCTCTCCTGTCTTACCTGTTTTGTTTGCATAAAAGTGTATTCTGTAAATGTAATTCCAACCAGTTTAGCCATGTAAGGTTTGTAGTGTCGCTCCCATTGAGGTTCTGAGAGGATTTGTAAGTTATCTCTGAGGAAGGATGAGGTATGAGGTTCAAGAGCAGGTCAGTTTGTGTTGGATACAAGAAATGCTAAACCAAATGCCAGTCTGTGTGTGTAAGGGTGTGCAAGGGTAGATACTCCTTACACAAATCAATTTTACTCAAAGATCAGCCTGTTTCTGACAAAAGTAAACATCCATTTCTCTAGACTGGTGACCTGTTGACTGGTATTACCACTTCAGTTGAATGGGCAAGTACCAAGAGCCTGCATGGATGGATGTTTCCAGAAGCTCTCTAGCCATGGACTGCCCTCATCCTGTGCTGTCTTTACACTCAGCATTTTATACTGAAGGGGGGATCCAAGAAAGCATTTCCTACACTCTCTTTCCTCCTGTGATGGTAATAGCAGATCAGATTATGCCAAGAAAGCAGAACTGAAATAGTTTTTTCTTTTTTTTTTCCCCCCTGTGAAAAGACTTTTTTTAATATCTCACCTTCCCAAAATTAACTTCTTTTTCCAATGGACAGGGTCTGTGGGTAAAAACCAGACATTTTCAGGTGAAGCTTGTAGGCACTGGATACTGCCAGAGAATTTGTGGATAGCTGCTAATTTCAAGCACACAAGCTTAAAGTTTATGTTGAGAAGGTACAAGACAATGCACAGACTGTTCCTGAAAAATCAAACCTCTATAGTTCCTTGAGCTTTTTGCCTCAGTTTAGGCTGATGCCTCACACTCTTATGACACCTACATATTTTGATGCAAAAACATGAGGTTTTGGGCTGCCTTATTTTGTTGAGGGTTGTGTGGTGTATCCTTTCCCTTCCCCATTAGAAGCTCAAGCTGTTCATTTCCACTGGTTTTAATATAGCACCACCTGAAACATGGAGAAAGTGTTGTGTTTGTGGATTTTGGCCAGAAAAATAGAGTAAACATCTTTATCCTCTCCAGGCTCCCAGTGCACTGGTGTCTTGCCAGCCAGCTCAACAAATGCCACCAGCAATTCTGGGCTTGAAATGCCCAAATGCTTCTTCATTTCCCCATCAGAGGAATGGGGCAGCTCCATCCAGTTCTCATCCAGAAAAACAAGCAGCTTCAACTACATAGTAGACCTGTCCTCTCATGCACTTTCTTAATGCAGCAGATATTCTGTGAAGAATTTTATGGTGGTATAAACACAAACAATTGTTTTTAGCTTTTCTTTAAAACATCATTTTGGAGACATCCATTTCAGGGCATCCAAAACAATGGGCTGTTCTCAAATTAGCATCTTCTAATTGTGGTGCAACTGGTGATGTTTTTTTCCTTTAAGATGGAATTTCTCTGCAGCAAAAGCATTAATAGCTGTATGAAAAGATTTCTAATTATAAATTTTGCCTCAATTACTAATTAAGTCTATTGTCAGAGTGAACAACTTCTTAAAAACAAATTATGGACCAAAATATCTCTTTTGTAAGTAGCTTTTTATTATTTAGTAATTTGATTGCTTTTGTATAAGTTGTCTGTGCATGAAACAGCTGAGTTTGAGCCACAAAGCGATGCTGCTGCTTTTCAATCCAAGCAAGAACTCTGGCATTAGGCTGAAACCCAGTTCTCCTCCTCTACACAGAGTTAGGGTCCCCAGGTCTGTAAAAATTTTTTGCTGGTACATTCAGATGTGTTCAGGCCCTTTTGATTTATCCCGATTTATTTCCTAAGGAAACAAGACTTAACTTTGGCGCCTCTCCATGAGCTTCCTTCTAAATTTGTAACCTCTTGGCCACTTTCAGCCAAATCTAGTAGCAGTCCCAAACATGACTGGATCCTCATACAAAAGTGTAGATAATTTTTGTGCTTTGGACCATGCTTGTCTCACTCTCTCTTCACCATTTGTGGGTATAATCTTGCTCTTATAGATGATACCAGTTCCCAAGGGAATAGTGTGGGGATGGAGAGCATTGCCCTGGGCTGGTTCGTACTGTTTGTGTCTTGCAGCTTGGCTGAGGAGGGGACCTGCCTGGTGCTGGAGGCAGGATCCAACCCTCTGTGCCCTGTGCACACGCTTACTGCCCCACAGTCAGGGCCGGGGCATCCTCTTGCCTGCTCTGTATCTTCAGCACAAATCAGCCTGCTTTGTTCTCTATTTTAATAGTAAATGTTTATTATTTTTAATAGCAATGGTTTATTACAACCATTTCTTACTAGGCCAGTGCCTTATCCCACCCACAGTGCAGGACCAGCGTGTTTGGAAGGAGCCATTCAGCATCCTGTCCTGGAGGGCCAGAGTGCCCGCACCAAATCCTAGCGCAGGATGTGCATGCGTTTTGCCATGCTGGTTTCTCTGCCCTTTCTAAGAAAGAGTTAAACCGAGTTTTCAGCAAACGCTGTAGGCAGGACACAGGACTGCAGCCTCATACTCCCTTACTAGCACTGTGTGTGTGTTTGGGAGGCAGGGTAATGCTTTGACAGCAGCTTGACATTGCCTTGAAAGGTGCTGGAGGCTCTGCAAGCACTTGCCAAGAGGGGGTGGGGGAGAGGAAAGTGTGTCAGGCAATACTGCAGTCGCAGCCTCTTCTTGCGTTAAGCCCCGTTGCTGCTTCTGCTGCTGCTGCTGCAGCTGCTGCAACTCGGGCCCCGGAGCGCGCAAGTTGCGCGGCTGGCGGGGACAGCGGAGCCTCCGCCGCAGCACCGCCCGCCCGCCTCCCGTTTATGCCTCTTTCTTATTCCCGCACCCCCATCGCCTGAAATCCCCGCGAGAGCCACCGCAGGGCTGGGGCAGGAAGCGGCCAGCCCATCCCCGTGGGATGATGCCCGCTCTGCCCCGGTGCAACACCGCCGGCAATGAGGGGCGCGCTCGACATGCCTTGCGTCTGCCGGAGCGCCAGCGTTCGGCGGCTGCCTTGCCTTTAACCAGCTGCTCCGGTTAATCACTGCGCTTCCAACTTTTGCTTTGCAATGCCTGATGGCCAGTGGAGCCGGGAGAACTAGCGCGGCATTTTTAGGACCAGCTAAAAAAGAAACCCAAAACCAAACAACTATACCCTTCATTTTCCTATTTCTGCGCAGGACTGGCGAGTCACACGTTAAACAACCGTGTAAAGACCTTTCTGTCTAAAGGATTGCCACGTTTTTGAGTCCTCGCAGAGTGGAGTGCCCAGGACGCTTTCTGTGTGGTCTCGCTGTCGCGGAGTGAGGGAGCAGCGTGTGCGCTGCAGCCCGACAGGGAGCCCGGGCTGGCTGGGAAAGGATTCCAGCGCGGGCAGCGGGGGAGAACCGACCGGCTGGTAAAATTAGTTGAATGATTTGATAGATAACAGCAGACATGCTTTGTGGACTGAAAAAGGATTTGCAGTCAGACTTTGGTGAGTGAGCCTGCCTGTATTTCTCCTCCCCTCCTTCTCCAGTAGTTTACTTTTGTTTAATCTGATTTCCTTTAACCACCTTTAATAATGTTAACAGTTTTATATGCTACTTGGAAACTGTTTTGCAAATCCAGACCACCTCATATAAACTTAATTGCTTTGATTTGCAAAATATATTTCTGCTTCTCTGTAAAGAATTTCTCCCTGTGACCACTGGAGAGTACCCTTCAGGCTGCCTTCTCCTTCTCCAGCAGAAAGATTGGCAGACACAGGGGCTGTTCTTAAGGCACCTCAGATATTGCAGAGCCTTTACGGCTGTTTTGGCTTTTTAAAAAACAAAATCTAAATGTAGCTCTTCTATTTTTCAAAATCAACCTGTGAATGAGCTGGGCATTCTGCAATGGTGAATAGGGACCTGGCGGGGGAAGAAGGGAATAAGGGACTCTGCTGAAGGTGGTGGGATCACTGCCATCACCCAACCTCCAGTGTAATCCACGATTACCTTGTCTAATAAGTATTTCAGCTCCTGCTAGAAATCTGCCATTTCAATGAGCTGCTAACCCCTGTTTAGTTACCTTGGGTGAGCAATTCACTGTTACTGTGGAGTATAAAGAAACCTGTTTCATTTCTGCAAGAGTGAGTAGATGAGTGTAGAAGGGCACCTTTATGAAGGGCACAGACGTGAAATCGTGGCCTCGGTCTTTCCAGGGTGGACAGGCTCTGATATTTGTAACTGGGTGCAATATTCAGGTACTTTGTTGCATGCTGTAGCTCTGCTTGTTGCAGCTGAACCTACTGCATGGAGCTTGCTCTTCTGCTCTGATGCAAGCATTTCCTTTCTGAAAGCAAAGACATTGGAGTTGGAAGTAGAGGGGTAATTTATGGTTTCTGAATCATTTTACATTGCCTGAAGTGATGTAGTGGGATTGACTTGGCCTCAAGATGCCCTAAAGCATGAACCTAACTTTAGAAAATTGTATTACCTCCTTAAATCTGAGGGGTAAAATGAACCAGGTGTAAAGCAGTTTAGTCTGGCTGTGTTGCCTAATCCCATCGATGGTGACTAGATGCAATGTCCACCTATTGTACCAGTACAGCAAGGAGCATTTTGGAGGCTGGGGGCTATTTTGAAGCTGCCTGAGACACAGTGATGAGTCCTGGTAGGCAGAGGGAGTTGGGCGCGTGATTTAACAGGGCAGGAATGCAGCCATTCCATGAAAAGATCAAAAGGCAACTTGGCAGGAGCTCCCACTGCTCTTGGGGCTGAGCCATAAGCTGGGCCCCTGGCTCAGAGGTGACTGACACCAACAGTGCTGGAGGGGTCTCCTGGATGCCACCAGCCCCAACGGGGTCATTCATGCAGTTCTTCCAGCATGTCACCAGAGACATCTGGTGCTTCCAGGTCACTCTGCAGCAGCAAGTGGTGATTCTGTCTGGATGTTGGGTGATCAAATGAGAAATATTCCTGATGTCAGCCCCAAACCTTTCTTGAGAAGCTGGTGTCAGTACTGTGTCATGCACAAGGGCATGGTGCAGTCACTGAGCGGGTAAGGAAGCCTTCTTCACCCTGGTGTCAGACCCTCCTACTTTGTGCTGGCGATGCTCCCAAGGACCAAGACCATAATTTCATCACCCAGGGGGTACTGTCTTCCTCAGCACCCCACAGGTGAGACCATCCTTTGCACCAGCCATAGCAAAGACACAGGAGTGAGCACCCATCTCATTCCATGTCTACCGTCCCTGTTCTTTGTTATTTTAGTGCACAGAAAAGAGCTTTGAGGGAGATTGATTACAATGAAATGGCTTGGGCTTCTCTGACACATTAAGAGAGCTCCTTTGGTCACTTAGATGACTTGATAATGTGTTTTTTCTCCTGATACCTGATTTTTTCATGAGACTTATCACTTCATCTGGAAATCATCTGGAATGGAAGCAATAAAGTAAATTGCCATCTTATCACTCATTTTAGTGTTGTAACTGTGATAGGCAAAACCAGATGGATTGTTTAAAGTTGCTTCCAAACATTTCAAAAGTGCTTTCTGGACCCACCACCATTATGGCCTGGATGATTTCTTTTCTCTCCTGCAGCCACTCTCAAAAGTTTTTTGATGGATTAATTTAATAATACAGAGCTTTTGTCTGTCCTTTAGATGAAAAGGTCAGAAAATGCAAACTAGTGGTGATGTTTTATGGAAGATGGAGCAAGTGTTTATCTTCTGGTTCGAGCAAGCTTGTGTGTGGCTCTGCTGCTTGAGATGATAGTGTGTTTCCAGAAGAGCCCTTCTAATCTTGCCATTGGAGGACTTCCCTGAAATGCTTTTTGGCCTTTCTGAAGTCCAGGAACACCATGTATATTTTACTGTCCAAAACTTCAGTTACTCCTTTCTGCAGGATCACTGCAGGAGTGAGCAGAATGACAGAGCTCACCGAATCTCCTTTGTGTTGCTCCAAGTGACCAGCTGAGGGTCCTGTTGCAAACCAGCCCAACTTAAATGGTTAATTGAGGACAGCACAGTCAACTCCAGAAGACCCTTTACCTTTCAGATGTATCCATTTGCATTTGAGTGACTTCACTGCTTTTTATTTTTTAAAATACATTTTGTATAGAAGGCAAAGGAAAAATAAAGGTAGTGGATGAGGATGTCCAGTGCTTTTCTGTTTGGGTTTGTTGTTGGGTTTTAGGTGTGGGATTTTTTATTGCCATTAGAAGCCATGCTTTTAGAGTGAGATGAACTCTCTGCAGACCAAGGAAAGCAGAGTGAATTTCCTATCCCTTCTTCCAGACAAGCAAACTGCATCCTTTATTTACAGAGTGGAAATGGCCAGGAAAAGAGACCTGTTAATAGATCCCTGCCCCTTCCTGAGTGTTGATTTTCAGGGGATCAGCTCCCCTGTTCACTCTCTGTGTGCCAAATAAGCAGGGGGAAAAATAGAGAAAAACATGCCTGAAAGGGATAGAAAACTAATGTGAGGAGCTGGAATAAGACAGGAGGAAATCTTCGTAGATAAATCTCCTAGGGAGAAAGATCTTATCTTTCTTATTGAGGAATTTATCACAATAGTGCTATTTAATATAACTCCTGCTCATCAACCTGCTTACGTCACTTGTCAGCTTTGCCTCAGTTGCAGCAAAATGAAAGATCAAGAGAAAAAGTAACTGGAGTGTGTTTACCAAGACAAACATCTCTGGGTCTGAATCAGTCATCGGAATTTTCTTGAGCCAAAACTCGGCAGAATTTGCCTGGGGTATTCCTCTCCCCTGAGCCAATATTGGCCATGCCTGTGTTATCATCCACCCCCTTGCATTTGAATATATCCAGTCTGGGAACACCACATTAGCTGAAATTTATTCAATAGACAAAAATATTAAGGAAAAGCTTTGTGCATCTGCCATTTTGGTGCCATTGCTTCCTCCCCTAACACAAAGACAGATTACTCCTTCCCTCTGTGCATCACACTTCTTGATGTCATGGTAGTAACACTTTTTTTCTCCTCCCTCGCTTCTCTTTAGCATAGAAAACTCATCCCTCTTGCCCAGTTTCAGAAGTTGTGGTCTTCTAGATGTCTGACCAGCCTGCACTGATTCAATCTCATTGAGCTCCAGCTGGACATCTTTACTGCGCTATGGTACCCAAATCTGGGCACTGCATTCAAGCCAAGGCTTTTGTCAGTGCTGAGTAAAATGAAACGATGATTTCACAGGTCTTGCAGACTCTACCCACCTAACTTGTACCAGGGTATTAGCTTTTCTTTTATGTGCCATGGCACTATGGAATTATGTTTGGTTTTCAGTCCACAGTACCTGAGGAGTTCTTTCTAACTGTTACTTCAATAGGTTTTTGCCATTCTTTGTTCATTAGATTGGTCCTACCCAGGTCTGGTAGCTTGTGTGCGTCTCTACTGAATTGTACATCTGGTTTTTCAAACATGTATGAATCATTCTGTGTGCAAAATTTACTTCCCAGTTTGCTTCCAGTCCCTCATACCTGATGGCTGTCTTTAACTTAATAAGATCAATCTCTCTGCAACCATTGGGGTCATTTGGTGAAAACCTAGAGCTGTACCAGAGTGGGGCAGGGCCCCCACAGAACTTTGTTTAATACATCTGTCCCTTCTGATTGTGAACAACTGATGAATTTTCTCAGTGGGTGGTTTTCCAGTCAGTTTTGCATACGCTTCATAATCATCTGTATCCTGCATCCCAAACATACTTATAAAAATAACATGTGAAACAGTGTCAGAATCATTTCTAAAATTGAGATATAACAACTTGCATTTTCTCTCTCTCCAGAAATGTTGCTCTCTCATGGGAAGAAATGGAGTGGGTATGACTTACTTGTGATAGATCCAAGTTTCCAGGTAGTCCTCCTCATCTGGTGTTAGCAGTTCACATACAGACGGTCAGTTCCAGGATCTGAAAGGGAGGTGATGAATTTGTCATTCCCTTGCCCCTACTCTGATAGCATATTGTTTTGTTCGGTATTTTTCACACTGACCATTGCATATTGTTCTTCACCCTCACTATGTCTTACCATCCTCTATAAGGTCTTGAGGATACCTGCTGATGGCTTTAGGACTTCGATGGCCAGGTATCTGAAGCTTTGTTGACTAAACTCTAAATATAAATGAACTCACCTCTGCAGTCAAAATAAATTATTGCTCTTTTCTAGAGATGACCCTTTTCACCGAAATTGCTTTTTATAGAAGAAAGAAGACTAAAATAATATCCTACAACTTTTCATAGCCTATAGAAATGAATTATCATTTTATTCCTCCTGTATGGAGGTTATGGAGGTTTTAATCTTAAAAGGTTGTGCTCATGCACATCATATTAGTACAGATTTGTTAGGAGAAGGATGCTTTGCAATGAAAAGGCCAGACAGATTTACTACAGATGTCCGTTCATAGTATCAATTGAAAAACTGCTGCTGAAGTTTTCTCTCCAGCACTAACTGCTGGAGTCCAGTGCAGACATTAACCTCCCTGCCAACCTGCTTAAGAAAATCTCATTACTACTGGAAGAGGTGCACTCTGGATTTGAGTGACCCATACAAGGCCACTGAATTTCCTGTGATGTGTTAAGTCTTGCTTTTGGCTCTATGTCCAGGTTAATTTTTTCTTTATAATGTTTGTTCTGTTTTGTTAATCCATAGAAGTCAAGACTAACTGCACTGCCAAAGTGTTTGCATATGTTAGGGCATGTAGGATTTCATTTATTTTGAAAATGGACTGTTAAAATTGATTGTGTGTGGATGCCAATGTTTATTGCTTACGATATTAATTACCTAAATCAAGGGTGGAAATCATATGCAATTTTACTCAGAAGGTCAGAAAAAGTTATTGGGCAGCTTGTAGGGAAGGATGCCTCTGCTTTTCTGTGTAGGCATGTGTAGGTGTTGCAAATAAAAGAAACAATTAAAACTAACAAGTAATAATAATCAGAAAGAAGTGTTGACGCAGAGCTGGAGGAGAGAAAGTAGAGCAAAAATAAATATTTAGCAACGTTCATCAATTGACAATTGAATGCTACCAGGCATAAGAATATTTAAGGCTCTTTTCAACTGTCGGTTCAGCTACTGCATAATTTTTAGCATGTGAGTAATCCCATCAGGGGAGGCATGGTCTTAAGCCTTGATAGGATAGGGCCCCCAGGTCATTGTATGGCTGTCTATTCAAGGTGACAGAATATGGTTTCAAGACAAGCGTGCTTGTGTGGGCGTCAGGAAATTCTGCTTCTGTGACAGTCTGACTGCCAGTCTCCCTCTGATTTTTTTTCCTTATAATATTATTATTATTCTGTTCATAACAAAAAATATTACTAACTGAGCTTGATGTTCTTAGCTGCCGAGTTTATTAATCTCTGGATTTACAGATCAGTGTGGTAACTTGAAATGTGCAAAATCACCCAGAATGAAGAATTTCTCTCCCTCCATTCCTAACAATTGCCACCCCCGATTTTTTTATTTCAATGAAAGTATTTTTTTTTCCTTTGACCGTGTGTTTTTGTTCAAGGATCTGATAATTACATGCTTGGAGATGACGGCTTTTCAAAAGCATCTTTCCCAGCGATTTTCAACTGGAGATGTAGATAAAAATATCTCCCCATTTTTTTACCAGAAGCGTTTGCAGTAATGTGTAATTACGAGCTCTGCCTTCATTCAATTCATCCTGGAAGAATTTGCTTCACAGGGAAATTCGTTTCCTAGCTGCTGGAGATGCCAGCATAGTTGGCAGCTGCAGGTTTTGTGGGGAGGAGGGAAAAGAAAGGCCCAGAAATTTAAATTGCTGTGAAGTAAATTGATCTCAACACCTGGAAACCATGAAAAGATGGAATCTCATAATTTTTTGTTAAATCATTGTTAAACTGCTTTACATGTCAGTCCCAGAATGGCCCTGTAAATTATTTACTGTAGCTGAGAGATGAAGAGATGATCCACTTAATCCCACCTCATACCTTACCTGTTTCTAATTGGGCAGGTTCATGAAATCATGTTAGCAAGGTGGAAGGAGTTATGGTTTTCTTCCCAGCAGTACTCTAACTTCCAACCTCAATATATAATTGACACTCATGTGGTTTAGCATAATGAAGCTGGAAGTTAGGAACCAGCTCAGGTTCAGGGAGAATAGTGTTGGCAAGAAGGCCTGTGGAGCATCAACATGCTTTTGTCCTGGGAGGCAAGGACTTCTGCTGGTAAGAGTAAGAACTGGCTCCCTGCTGCCCAGGTATGTGGATAAAAAGAGGATTTGCTGCATTCTTCTGCTTCATTGCATCCTGCTTTTCCCTAAAGGAGTGATGTAGGTCCCTGATCTGGTGTGCGCTTCTCTTTCTGAGGTTATATGCCAAGTTGTTTGCAGATATTGAGTAAATTGACTTGCTTGATATCCCAGATAATTCTTCCCTCCCAGCTTCTGTCCCTCCTCAGAGCCCTCTTGGTGCCTGGGGAGCCCAGAGGTCCAGCACACCCACCCTCTGCCCTGTGGGAGCTCTCACCCAAGGCTGAGGGGTTGGGATGGCACGGCTCCACTCAGCAGCTTTTCCCAGCCAAGTAGGTGAACTAAGTCATGGATCTGTTACTGTGTCTTTGAGAAACCACATGCCCAACCATACAAATGCTGAAGGTCAGAGTCAAACCTATGACTGTCCCCACTGTTGTGCCACCAGCCCCAGTGGAGTTGTCCCAGCAATAAACTGCTTCTTCATGCGATCTCAGTGGGGATCCCCTCCTTGCCCACTGTGGCCATGATGGCTGATCCATGCGGGGTGTTTCCTACAGTGAACAGTTCAGCCTGAAATGTGAGGGACATGGCCTGCTCCTGCCCTGGTGATTTATAGAGGATAATTTCACTGTGGAATGTGGTGCTGTCTGGGTGGGATTAAACTCTTGGCATAACATGAAGGTATGTGTTTTGCTAAAGGTTTTTTTTTCAATAATGTGATACATTTCCCATATAACCCGCTGTGTAAACAGATCGTGTTCCTTCCTGCCATGAGCGGCTGTGCTCTGCTGCTCATGCTGCCAGAGTGCCTCAAACCTGCAGCCCCTGGGAGCAGGGGAGTGTCTCGGGGCACATTCTCTGCAGGTTCAGCCTCAGCTGACCCCTCTGCTGCACGTAATGAAGCCATGTGTGCGTGTGAGTGTGAGATAGGAATGGACTAGGTGGGGTCCTGGGCTAAAGCAACAACGATATGTCTGAAGTCTGGGGAAATCAGTGGGAAGAGGCTCAGGTATGTATACATCTGGTTCAGACAGCACTTAAGGTGTCCTATAAACCTTGTACCTGTGGAGTTGCAATCAGGGTGAAGTTAGAAGAGCTCTGAAATGCAGGGTACTTCACTCATTTCTTCCTAATTTGTGCAAAAATCAGGTGTCACCCTGTGGTTGATAGCTCCCTTACCTGTCCTTGCTGTGCAGCATGTGGATCTGTTCTCTGCTATTCCCTGCTCCTTGCTGCTGTAGCCAGGCCATGTGATGTGACTGCTGCCATCAGGGTGGTGGCAAATATCACCCAGCTCCAGCCTGGCTGCAGAGACAGTTGGGACACCTGCTGTGATTTGTGAGGCTGGGCAAGAGATGTGAGGCAACAGAGAAAATTTTGTTACTGTTAGTAATAATAACTTAAAAGAAAGAATCAAAGCAACTCCTTGTGTTTCAATTTACCGCCAGCCTTCCCACTTGAGCG
The DNA here is from genome assembly GCA_013396655.1 of Campylorhamphus procurvoides. Lineage (NCBI taxonomy): Eukaryota > Metazoa > Chordata > Aves > Passeriformes > Dendrocolaptidae > Campylorhamphus > Campylorhamphus procurvoides. The sequence continues at coordinate 2,511,424 of WBMV01016873.1, read as the reverse complement.
AGCTTGGCAGAGGCACCCTCACTTAGAGGGAGGATAAGTATTCACCTTGCAGGAACTGGAGAACAAAACGTTTGGAAGCTGAGGTGGAGGCGGGTGAGTGGAGCTCTGCTGGCTTTCCCTCCTTTCTAAAGGTCCCTTTATCATTCAGCAGCCAACTCGAGCAGCACCATGAGCTATAATAGGCAATTAGCTCCTGGCAGATTTATGTGACACCATGTTTTATAAGCAAACAATCATGTGTGTTTAGTCATTAAAGGGATCTGCTGTATCTAGTGTTCATGGAGGTGATCTCTTCCCTCTCGTCTCCCTTAGTACACACTCAGCATTCTTGCACCAGTATGGACCCATAGACACCCATACTTGAGCAACACTGGTGGAAATGTATCATCAGCTGCCTTTGGTTCTGGCAGGCAGTGGCAGGAGGTAAGCACTTGGCAATATCTGCTCTTGGAGGCATCTAGATTCCATCTAGAGGATAGCACAGTGAGAACAGGAGATACCTGGTGTGAGGATGTCCCCCTACAATCTTGAGGATCTTTGATGAGGTGAGGGGCTGGGCAGGTACTTGCACAGCACCCTGCTGAGTGCTAGTATCCAGGTGGTTGCAGTGTTCCCCGGACTTTAGAGGCTTGGAAGGTAGTCAGTTTTAGTATTCACAGTTAATTTTAGATATACCTGCACATGCTGCTCTTCCACACATCCATTACACACTTGACAGAACCTGCTGGCTTTAATTTTTATTAGCACAAGTGCCTTGTTGAATCAAAATTAAGTGGGTATTTGGGAAGCATAATGTGAAGCATTACATTTAATGGTTTGCGTTCTTGTGTGGAGAAAGGCTGTCACATACATCTCTTCTGAGACTCTGTGGTCTTTAGCAACACCTGAATTTTCCCTGAGTTCTTCACTACTTCCCATCCGTTGTAAGCTGTTAAACTCCCAGCTGTGACCTTTCAGGTATGTGTTGCACCTTTTCAGACATATGCCCTTATTCTGGTATAAACATGCCTGGCTGCAGGTTACAGTATGTAGGGAGAAGGCAGGTTTGGAGTGCTGGTGGAGCTGTGCTGCTGGAGCTGCCCAACCCAGCCCCAGGAGGCTTCCTGCCCCCTGTCTCATCCAGGTTCTACTTGACCCCCTCCCTTGTTCAAAGAGGATCAAGTATCTGCCTAGGGCAGTGCAAATATTGCTTTTCCTCGGTCCTCAGCATGAATCCACCATGAGCCATTCCCTCTGGATTTTGTGATGGTCAGGAGAACTTGGACTCTTACCAAACTGTGAGTGCCATTTTAACCAGTGTCCCCATTCCCTAACCTGTGGCTCCTTGTGGCTGGCACCCTGCTCCTGACTAATCCCAAGGCTGCCCCTGTTTGCTCACAGGTATTCCCCCGAATTCACATCTGTTATGAGTGTTGCAGAGCACAGCTTGCAGCAATTTGTTCTTAATTACACCATGAATTTTCACGCCTTTTGGGAAATCATGTGCTGGCTGTAGTTGAGACTGGGTTCTCTGCCTGCTTTGCATGACCTGTGCAGTGTAAAGCAACTGGAAACCAGCGCCATGGTTTGCATGAAGGCCACTATGTAAAACAGCTGGAGTGCATTAATAACTCTGCTGGAGCAGAGTCTCATTCATCTTTCATACTAAACAGATGTTTGCTTTCATCACAGTGGTGCTCTGCTGATCTTTGGACATCAGCCTGTTTGGAGGATGGGATGTCAGCAGAGCCTGAAGCCAAGTCAAAGCTTTATGGGAAGCAAAAAGTGGGGCAAAAACAGGACCAGGGCTTGTTGGAAGCAAGATTTAATGGGCAATTCAGGCAAATTTTTAACAGCTGGTTTGATGAGGTCAGGCTGCACCAGTTTCAACATCAAATAACTTTGATCTTTGAAACTTTCATATTTCATCTTGTTGTCCTGCTAAATCTGATATTCCCTGGCTCTTTGATTTCTCTCCTTCTCCCTCCCTCCTTTCATTTTAAGAGAGGCTCTTGCTTAAACTTTCTTTAGTCTTTTAACTATAAGCTTATTCCATCTCTCACATAGTTCCTGTGAATCCTCCTGACAGAGTTGAGGATAAAAGCAGCCCAGGCGCATACATGGGCCATTGCATAATAGATGGTTTGTGTGTCAGAGTCTAAAATCTACATATGTTTGGATCAGTCATGAAGTGGGAACATCTGTATATATTCATATATAATGGCTTTTACCACATGAATGAATAATCCAACTCCCACGATTTGGTATTTACTTTTTTTGAAACATTGCTACTTAGCTGAACATTGAGGGAGAATCACATTTATGGGAATTAAGTCTTAGTGAGGTTTAGCAGAGCTTCATGGATAAGCTGAAAACAAGTCTAAGTGGGGTGCTGGAAATCTTTCTTTTAAAATAGTTAATGCTGTCTGGAACTTCTTCCTGATTTCTTGACTCCCACTGGCTTTTAAGCACTTTGCATCAGAATGCATTGCAAATCTGGGATAAAGCACCTGATTTGCCACCTACTGCATTGTATGTCTTTTCACATGATGTCACCTTCCAGCAGTACCAGCTATCTTTGCAGTGCTCCTTAAAGGGGTTCCCAAACCTTGGGGGCTGCATTTTGAGCTGGGGGCTCCAGCTGGGGGATCACTCCATTGCTGGCAAGGCTGGCTGTGAGATACCTTGCTACACTGGCTCGTGGGATGATGGAGAAAGCTGTTGGAGATATGAGCCCTCTTGCTTCAGAGAGAGCTGGGGACATGCCACCTCTGCTCTCTGCTGGGTCAGGCTGGTTTGTTTTCCCAGCTGTTTGTGTGCAGTGCTGGCCCTGCCCTTGCTGCCCCTGGGGCTGAGCATGTGCCTGGCTGGGGGCTACACTTGGCTGGAGGTGTCCTGGTTCACCAGACAGCTCTGGTTTCTCATACCTCCTCCTGAAGCCATAGCCAAGTTCATACAGTAAGATCAGTGCGGTAGCAAACAAGGTCATGGACATTTTTTATATTTGCTTTTCATAGCACTTTTTGTGCTAGTGGCATCCTTTAGGCTTTATCTAGATCTGCTTTCTCGCTTCACTCTCTAATCCCTGGCTCTCTCTTCTATTAAATATTACTTCATTGAAATACATCTGTCCTGTTGCCTGATTTGCCTGGGGTTTTTGGTTTTTGTTTTTGTGTTTGCATGGATTTTCTTATTGCTGTCGGCACTGAGATTGATTCACACCACATATGGACCTGCATCAATCTCAGCCACCTCTTGAACTGGCTCAGCAAATCTCCCAGATTTGATCCCTCATTTCATTTTCTTGCCCTTTTCCCTGAATCAGAGCAGGCGTGTAATTGGGAGCAGAGAGAGGGTGCTAACCTGGACACACAGCAGGGTGACCTTCCTTGCAAAAACTCTCCTGGACTGCCCTTGCCTACCCCTTGTTAAATCTTGCTGGTGCAGGGCTTGCCCATGTCAAACTGATGCTGCTGCTGGAGATCAGCAGGGAAGTAAGATGTGATTCACCCTAAGAAGAGGCTTTTCCCAACTGCTGATCTAAGGAGTTATATTTTCTAGCAGGTTTCCTTAAGATTGGTTTACCATTTTTTAGTTGCTCTCCACATGGTATGCTGTAAGTTTAGCATAGGTGCTAAAATTTGGCATGTGCTCTTGGGAGCACGTAATTTACTTGTGTAACAAGGACTCTCTTGGAAGTGCTATAGGAGTAAAACAAAGAAAGATATTACAACTGTAGTAAGTCTTGCTTCATAAGGGATTGTCAGGCACAGTGTTGCCACCCTGTCTTCCTTCTGTGGTGAATTCAATGGGTTTTCCTTTGTTCTATCTAATGACTGCCACAGGAGATTTGCTCTTACACCTGCTGAACTGGGAGAAGTTATCTGGCTATAGCTAAGCCCAGAGTTAAGAACAGTTGTTTCAACTCTAATTTACAAACTCAAGGATAGGCAATGATAGTTTTTATTACTCCCACTTTAATTTTAGAACTCGTGCTCTAACTCTCTACTTCACATTTGTGTATATGTTGGGAACGTGATACTGCAGTTTTCCTCTGTTTGAAAAAGGTAGCTTGTCAGTCGTTGCTTTTTGTCTCTGCTGCAGATTTATTGATGTATCCTCCTGCTTCATTTGAGGTCGAATCTCAAGCTTTGAGCTAGTCAGGATGGCAGAAAAGACTTACAATGGACAGAAATTACCTGTTCACTGAACTGTGAGTTTTCTTTTCAGCCAATTTCATCTCAAATGGCACCTTCACCTATTTTGTTTTTGGTCTTTTTTTTTTTTTGAGACTGGATTGTGAATGAGGCATTCGAATTTCAGTCTCACCCCCTGCATAATACAGGTCAAAGAGCTTAGTTCCTGTGAACTATCCTCTGAATCGCCTAAGGAGTGACAAATAATTTTTAGAAAGATGCCCATCTATCATGACATGACACTCTGTAACACAGTAACCAGAAGGTTAATTCTTCACATTCAGTGTAAAGAGAGGACATGCATGTGTTCCAATATCTAGGATGCATCTCTATTGCTTTCATTCACAAATTCTGGCTCTCTGCATCTCCACTGAAGAGTTATGTGCTCTCCTGCCATGGCCATGCTCCTGGTCAGATTGCCTTCTCCCCTTCTCTTCAGTACAGCACTACCTTGTAGTTCTTAAACTCTTTCCCTCCCTGGGAAGTTAACAACCTCTTGATTTAACAGTTCTTTTGTAAGATCTTAAAGGATAAAAGACAACTGGTACCATTTTTGAAGCAATCACTGTAGGGACCAAAAGGGAGTTTGTAAAATACAAAATAGGTCAAAGAATTTACTAAAACTGTCACTGCAGCAAATTGATTTCCATTTCAAAAGGTAGAAGTCCTGACTTCTCCCTGTTCTCTTGTCCCCATCTGTTGATTTGTGCTTCATGTTCCCACCCAGGCTGTGTACGAGGGTGCTCACTTCTTGGCACTGCCAATGACTCCTGAGTCCTGTCTCCCCATCTCCTCCATGGACCTCTTTGAATCCTAGCCCAGAATTAGGTAAGACAGGGTGAAAAACTTGAAACACAGAGACAAAATATTTTGTAATACTAATTACAATTCACATTGAGAAGCTTCAACTATTGATATGTAAAAAATAAAAGCTTTTGCCTACTTTTTGCCTTTTGACAAGCCTTTCTGGTTGGGACGCAGCTTAGAGCCAAACCCTGTGCAGTGAAAGAAATCATGATGGTTTTCATTAAAACAAAGCTTGTTTTCCCTGTTTGACTAACTCCAGGGTTTTTAAACACATAATAGTGGCTGCTAGGTTTAAGTGGCACCAGTGATTTGAGTGCTAAAGTCTAATAAACTGACAGTATTTAATTTCATTTGATTGAAACCTCACAATAGAGTTGTCTTTTTTATTTGATTTCATCCACAGTCACTTAGCATGGCATTTGGTGCTTGAAGGAAGGGAAGTCTTGAGGGCTTGGATTCAGCAGGCTGCATTTCTTATCTACCTTCATATTTAAGAAAAAGTTTGGAAGCTTACGTGGAGTTAATAGCGAGAATTGTATTCCCTTGCCAGCTAGGATTTACTGCTGCCTGCTGCATAGATTAATAAAGCCAGTTGCATCTAGCGAGGCATTTTCCCCTGGAAATTATGTTACACTTTATCGATCATTTCTCACCATATTACAATTGCTAACTTGGATAACTTTCATGAAAGATCAGTCTGCAAATATGTCTTATTGCTCTCTAATTTTTACTCTTGGAAGGTAGTTTCTTCAGATAACACAATCAGTATATCAGCAATATTTCATCTTTTCAGCTTAGTGTTGGACTCTTCCCAGTATAGTCTACACTACCTAATAACAGAAATTGCCAGATTGACTGGAAAATGTAACTTTAATAACATAATTTCAGGCACTAGAACCATTGAGAAATAATAGTTTCATTGAGCTGGTTTCTGCACTGCTCTTGTCTCTCATGCACAAAATTACTGTGAATGCTCTGTGTGTGTCTGTGCGTGCAAATGACCTGCAAGGGGGTGAGACACTGTGTGGGTTCCCCTGCCACCAGTGTAAACTGATGGAGCTGCCTGAAAATGCTGGGAGAGTGAGAGGCATTGCACGAAGGGAAGTCTCTGTCCCTTTCTCTCTTTTTATCCTTTAACAGTAGAAATTCAGATCTTGCTGGGGAGCACTTCAGAAGAGTGAACTGGAGAGGGCTTACTGTGTGAAAAGGGTTCTTCAAAGGGATTGTCATTTTAGAGGATTCTTTGAAAGAGGTGGATAAAAGCGAAGATGCTTGAGTTTTGGTTGGGAAAAGTTATTTGTGCTGAAGATCCAACCTATGTGATCCTTCAAGAAGCTCTTAATAAAGCTAACTTAATGCACAGAAGCATATCTTCACCAAAATGGGGAAAAGAGTCATCCCTGGTACCTTCAACAAAATGAAATCACAAGCTACTTCAGAAAAACAGCATAAGCTCATCTGGGAGCAGAAGACCAAAAGAGCACTTTGAACAGTTTTGCATCCAATATCCCTTGGTCTCCTCCCTACCATGCAAAGGAGAATGAGTGGTAAAGCTGGTCTAGAGCTGGTTTGAAAACAACTCTTTGCTTTGCTGAGGGCAATAATTTGAGTATTTCCTACTCAAAATACATTTTTACTGAAAGTTACAAGACTATAATCTTCTTTAAGGCCGTGCTCTCTCCCCCCCAGCTGGATGGATATTGGCCACTGGGTTCCAGATGTGCAACAGGACAGTGGATGGATGGATGTACACACAGCATGTAAATTTAATTTTTGCAGAAAACCAGAGGGGGGAAAAAGGAACTAGGTTTAATAAAGAATTCTACTCACTTTTTCAAGTATTTTTCTTCTATCTCTCAGTACATAGTGAGTGGAAATTAAGAAACACATCCAGGTCCTCTATCGCACAGTCCCTCAGATGTGCTTAGATAAAGAAAGTTACACTGTATTGGCAATAATGGGGACAAGCAATGCTTTGTAGTGATGGCTGTGGTATATAAAAGACATGACTGTAAATAGCAGGTTGATTGCAGATTCTTAAATTGTGTCTTTTTCATTTCTTCCCTTTTATACTTTTTTATGGAATGCCATGCATTTAATGAAAGCATGAAGAGTACCAGATGTTGGTACTGCAAGCCAGGTCCAGCATTTATTCTTATCAGATGGGACTTGGATCAGTCCTTGAGAGGTGTTTAATATCCTGTGAAAGTTGGTGGGGTTAAATCTCTCCAAAGCCTGGCCTCTCTGCAGAGCTAACTTAAATGGGCTCTGTATATGCACACACTGAAGTAGATCATCTCCTTGTTTACTGAATACAGAAACTTTTCTCACATCTTCGTGAGAAGCAGGAATCTTCTTCCATCAGTGTTGTGTACCTGCTTAAAGCTTGCAGGGGGTAAAAATTACACTGTGGTATCCCTTAGAAGCCAACCTGCTTGGTAACAGGGACATGTTCTGGCTCATATCTTGGTCTCACAAAGGCTGCTGCTATGCAAACAACTATCTACAGTATTTCAGTTGAAAATGATTGCTCAAACAAATTATTGCTTCAAAAGTAATTTTGGTTTCTTATTAAAATGAAAAAGCAGAAGAACAAAGCATGGAGTTTCTGTTGAACAATAGGCTATTGTATCTTTCATAGATCTGATTCTTGTGAATAAAGCAGCAAGTGGTTATGAAATTATACATGCCTGAGAAGGGTTGGTAGGTGAATGAATACAGGCTTTAGAAGAAAAGGAGAGACGTGGAGGGTGTGGGGAGATGAATTTCATGCTGTGTCTATTGAGGGGAAGAAATTAAGAACACAACTTCCTCTTGGAAAAACCTTGAAGTTTGGATGAGTTCTTCCTGGCTCAGGTGCCAGGAGCAACAACCGCACAAATTGATGAAGGAGCTGCCACAACAACCTCTGATGGTACAGGAGGCTTCAGTCGGTGGAGCACGTCCCCAGCCTGGGGTTGAGAGTGCAGCATCGTTGCAGTAGGGCTGGCACAGGGACTGACAGCAGGTTGATAATGCTTTTTCCACCAGATTCATCAGGACAGATGGGAGAAAGCTCAGTTGTTGACTTTGGGGTGAGGACTTTATTTCCAGCAAGTGTGGTTGTTTTATGTCATGAATGTTTTTTTTGGCTGTTCACTCAGAAATTTGTGATAAGAGAAGTTAAGAGAAAACATTTACCCAAGTTCTGATTTGTCTCTGGGTGCCTCCTGAATATGTGCTGGGAAGAGATTTACCAGTAAAGGGACAAATATGAGGCTCTTTTTCACAACAGGCAGCCTCTGCCATTTATACCAGTTTTGTTGGTACATGTATTTATGAAATTAGGGAGGAGCTGCTCCCAAAATACTTTGGTCTGTTCCAGTCTGAGCTCGTTGATAAAGGGGAATTTTTTTTAACCTTCCTGGTGCAGAGGAAGGGAAAAACATTTCAAAGCCCTGCTTGACTCTGAGTTAGGGCTGTGACAGAGCCACATGGCAGGTTCCCTGTGCTGATGGAGGGAGAAAATCTGTGATGAGTAGTGGGTTTTTCACTGTCATACTTCTGAAAGCCCCAGTCCAACTCCTGGAGAATAAAAAACCAGGAAACATTGAACCCTTTGAGGGTTGGGTTGTTTTTTTGATGGGTTGGGTTTTTTTGTTTGTTTGTTTGTTTTTGATGCAACAAGCAAAAATCAGTGTGATGACAGTGAAATTGTGCTGCAGAATCCTAAAGGAAAAGGGACTTTCTTTTTACTTTCTGAGCACTTCACAGGAGCATGGGCTGTCTTGCCTAAGGACTTAGTGTAGTACTTTTGCAGCATTCCAGGAAAAGTGGTCTGTAGATCACTGACAGATGTGTTTAATCCATTTGTCTGTGTTCTATTTATTTATTCTCTTTAACGATACAGGGCCAAAGCAGTGCATTTCTAGAGATGGGAAAAGAACTGAGCATCTGCACTGGCCTTAATGAACTCATGAACTCATGTACAGATTTCCAAGGGCCTAAGGAGCTGTGGATTTAGTTGAGCAGAAGAAAATTCAAGCCACCTGCTGAGGAAGGCTTGGGGAAGGTGGGATCCTTCATGCGAACAGTCTGTTGCCTGAAGCAAAGGCATGGGAGGAGCTCTTACTCCGCAGAGCACTGCGTAATTAAGTAGCTCCAGGAAATCATGCAATCTATTTGTAACAGTATTCAATGGGCTTTTTGTTTTCCTGTCCTCGCCTCCCTGGGTCTACTTGTCTCCCGTGTTAAAGGGTAAGTGCTCTGAGGACGGGAGGCCGCTGCTGTGCCGCTCTCTTGCAGAGCTATCACAGCCATCTCCAGCCTGCTGCGGCAGCGCCGAAATAACCCAAACTGCCCCTGGGGGGATGTGCTGGAGGGTCGGCTCTGTACAGCCCTGCAATCAAACCCACATCCATTACTGGTGCGATGCCGTGTGGAGTGCCAGCCTGCACAGAAGAGGTGGGAAGGGTTGTGTTCCTGTCCTCTGATAATGGTCCAGCCCCTGGCCAGGCTGTGTCGTCTGGGAGATGAGCACCAGTTTGAGATTCAGAGCAGATGTGTGTGGATATATCACTTTTCCCCTCCCCTCCTTCTAGTAATATCTCAACTTTTTAAAGGTGATTAGGTGCCTAAAGATACAGCTAGATGATTATAGTTTGTTTTTGAAGTATATGTCTGCATCTGCAGGCACTCGGAGATCTTTAAAATCCCAGGCCTTGGAGAGTAGCTCCCAGGGTCACAGTTTGAATCATCGCTAGCTGCCTGACCCATGCTCATATACTCCTGACTGCTCTTTGCCTGCCTACAGATAAATGCCTCCCTTGACTTACAGAAATAACTCTCCTCAAAGTGGACCAAATCGCACTTAGTTTTAGTCATTTGGGCTTCTGCTTCCAGCCTCCTGCTTTTATTCTAGCAAAAAATACTGGCTTGCCTTGGCATGAACAGCTTTTCATTCTTAATGCTGGTTTAGTATTCATTTCTCTAAACAAGGAGTGCAATTGGGTTTTTTCAAAATAACTGTCTCCAACTGTCTTTATTCCATTAAACAAATGGGAGGTTTTACCTCTTGGTCGTCCCATAAGATTAATGCACTTTCTCTGCGGGAAGTGTCTTAAAGCAATCCAGGAATCTGAACAACTTGCAGACAGCAAGCCTAATTGTCACGGAATCTTATTTAGACAATGCTGATTTTCATTAAGAGGTGATCTCTGCTAATAACATGAGCTAATAACTCTTCTAAATGAAAAAAATCCCCTTCCTGTTTCCCCCCACAGGGAGGGATAATTAACTCCTAAATCAGTGCTCTTTCTGAAGAAGCTTTTTCCCCCCATTTTAACAGAGTGTGGATTGACACCTAACTGATGTCAGGAGATACTGGTGACTTTGCACGTAGGGATAGTAGAGTGTGCCCTGGCCTTCCTCTCTTTCTGCCCCTGGTACTTCAGCTAAAGCAAGGAGATTTTTCCTACTCCTTCATCTGTCCAGGTTGTTGTTGAGGGAATGAAATGGGGATTATCTTTTCTTTATTTACAAGATATGTACTACTGTAATGCACTGCTGTTGGAGGGGAGGGAAGTCCAGAGTCCTGTGTGAAGGTGTAAGGACTTGGGAGCTCTTCTCTCCCTGGTGTTAATAAGCCATTGAAATAGCAAAAGCTATTGTCAAAGACTTACAGGAACTTTTCTGTGTTGTCTCTGATTCCCATGGGATCAGTATATGGGAAGTGTTGCACTCTCAGTTATATTGAGGGTCTTATGTACTTGGTAAGCTGCTCTGGAAGATCCAGAGCCAGCATTAACATTGCTGCTTGAAAACCATCAATTACACAATCTTTTCTTTGGAAAATTTCTGCCCTCTTGGTGTGAGAGAAAAAGCTTGAAAAATACAACTCTAATAGCTCCAGCACTGATTACTTGCAAAAACACCCTGCACAGGATTAAGAAAAAAAAAAAAGAGTTATTTTCCCAGTTTTAGGGAATAGAGAGATTCATGAATTTTTAGTGCTTGGGCTGGTACTATGATTTGGGCTGGTTACCAGCTTCACCTCCGAACTGATGCTGTACTAGGCAGGAGAAATAACTGAGAGCACAAGGAGAAGGAGTTCCTTTTAAAAAAAAAAAACAACAAAGCAAAACACCAAAGTAACCCCTACCACAAAAAAAAAGAAAAAAAAAAGCTCCTGAAAAAGTGACTCCATTAATCCCATCTTGAGTGGCAGAGCAGGAAATGGGCTGCAAATGAACAAAGCGCCGCACGGCAGGGGATGCTCACGCAAGCAAATGCCAATTCCCATTTCGGCAGGCGGCGTGTGGCAGCTTCCTTTCCCGTTCAAACACTTTAGCCAGATAATGAGTGAAAAAACCCAAACATTTTTCACATAATCAACTGGGTTTGGAAGGGAGAAGCAGCAGAGGAAGGGGAGCTGTGGTGCTAATTACTTGCCGGCTGACAGCGCTGTCAGCGGAGCAGCGTGGGACGGGGCCGGGGGGGAGCTGCTAATTGCGGGCAGCGGCTCCAGCTCGGGTCACTGCCCTTGGCCGCTCGGCTGCGGGGGAAGCTGTTGTAGATGCACAGGCAACCCGGCTGCTTGCTGAAAGGGAAGCCAAGGCAGGTTTGCCGACAGCTGTTGAGGTAGGGAGGATAACCAGTAGTGAACTGGGGTTTCATATCAACATTGATTGGGGTTGTAACGGGGAAATGAAGCATAGAAGGGTGCTGGTGGCTGGCTGGTCCAGGACAGCGTGTTTATGTAAAACAGATGGTTCCCTGCTTTAGTTTGCCAGCAGATTATGGAGCTGGCTTTGCACCATCTTGCGTGGTTTCCCAGGAGTGCAGGAATCCCATCCACAGCAGAACGTTGCTGCCTTGAGCACGTTACCTGGGGTCAGGGCTGGCAGCAATGCTGTCATGGTACCTGGGGTCAGAGCTGGCAGCAAGGCTGTCATGGTACCTGGGGTCAGAGCTGGCAGCAATGCTGTCGTGTTACCTGGCAGCAATGCTGTCACGGCTGCACCAGTGTCCGGTGTGACAGAAGGCACACTGATGCTCCAGTGCCGTTGAGAAGCTCCAGCCTGGGTGTCCCAGGGTATGTATTGCAGGTTCCATTTACAGAATTGCCTCCAGTGCTGAAAAAGCAGCCTCATGCTGGGTATGCTGAGTTTGGGGTTCCAGTGCACTGTTGCATTTGGGATAGAAAGAAAAGGAGGTGGTAGCTGTTGGGGCTGAGTGATGTGGGCAGGGAGCAGTTTGATCAATGTGGTCCTGCTCCTCGCTTGGGAAATGCCACATTGCTTTATACTCCCAAACTATCCCTGTTAGTCTAACTCTTCAGTTCTGCAAGAGATGGGGTGATGGAGAGAAGGTAAGATAGGATATTAGGAAAAATCTTCTGGAGGGAGCAAATGAGATGAGCACGGCCAACAGTGGCAGAAATTGAAAGCTCTGAATCTGTAATACTATCAAACAGCACTGAAGAAGGGCTCGTGTAGGGCTTATTATTTTTTTAATTGGATGCCAAAGCTAAACTGTCTCGACTAAATTAAACTTCTTTCCAGGGTCATTAAGTCCAGATTAACCCTGACTCTGGCCTCCCCATCACGCAAGGAGCCATTGCTATTAAAAATGCAGATTCCACGTTCAAGCCTTCTGCTCTCAGGGTGATTACAGGCTGTACCAGCACCTGTCTGAGATCAATGGCCCACCTTGGTGCTTCCTGAAACTGCAGCCAAGTGCTGGTGCTTTCACTGTCAGCTTTGAGTAATGCTGCAAGATCTCTGTGGTCAGGACAGTTCTGTTTTACCCTACCTGTTCTTCCTCTTTTTTTTGAAAGGCAGAGCTTTGTTCCCCTATTTCACAGAGGTCCTGGATGTTTGGGTACCAAGGTTAAAGCATTTTGGCAGTGGTGGCTTGTCATGGCTTGATGATGCTCCGGGGCCAAGTGCTACTTCTTACCGAATTAGAAACTTTCAATTAAGTGGTGTTGGAAAGCATTTGAAGTGACATATGAGAAGAGTCCAGAGCCTGGGTATCTACATTGTCCTCATATAGGCTGCAAAATTTGGGCTGATAAACTAAATTGTGTGTATTTTTCAGCTTTTTAGGCTTGAAAGTGCAGATTGGACTCAGCCAAAACTTTTCACTGAGTATGGTCAACTTGTGAAGTTACTTCAGCTGGGGCAACAGGAATTAACACTGGATAATCCTTTCTTCAGTTTTTTTTTAAATTTAATTTTTATTTTAAATTACTTTAGGTGGAAGCTTATTTCATTTTACTTTTAAAAAGTGTTCATGGCCTTGAGCTTGAGTATGTGATTCAATTTACAACCTCATTTTTCTGTTTGTGGGGAAAGTGGGCTGCCAGCAACTGAATGTTGGGTTTGATTCCTCTGGGTACAGATCCCTGAAATGGGGCAAACAAAAGTTGTTCACTTTGTATGGAGCCAGACAAAATCTCCTCTATAACTTAAATGTGACTTAAGGGCTGTGGACAGGAATAAATGGATAAGGTTTCCAGTAGCCCGTATTTATACTGTCATGTACAACTTCTAAATCTTCACAGCTATTGAAAAATTGGGAATGGCAATCCAGGAATGTGGTCACTGAGAACAGGAGTTATTTGATACTACATGGTTGCTGGAAATTATTGATTGAAAAAGCTTTTTAGGAAATGCCATAAAAATAGACATTTTTAGGTGGATGGCAATGAGATCTGTAGATCTCTGCAAATAAGCTCTGTGATAACTCTGTAAGAGTCTTTCAATAAGAGAATACAAAGATATTTTGATACTTTGAATTTCAGCTTATGCTGAGTGGTGCATTTACAGTGCATAATACTATTCTCTCTTTGACTTTTTTTTTCCTTAAATCACTTAAGAGAAGGTGCTCTCTGTATTGTACAGAGGCTGGAACAGCAGAAGGAAAATGTGACTTTGAAATAATGGGATCTATAAGAATAGGCAATTTCATTCAAGTATAGTGATTTAGTGCCCTGTTAGTGTCCTGATGTATAAGTCCATTTCCAAAGACTATAAGTTTCTTCATGAGCATAATGACAGGCTTAAAACTTGAGACTAATGCCACAGCTTTCTCTGTCCTCAGCTGTTCCACATAATTACAGGAGTAAGGGAATTTTGTTCTCTCCTAATGGTTTAGTTCCAAGAAGAATAAATCAGATAATGTTACTGCCTTCTTATTTCCTTCCCTTCCTCTCTAGAAGGCGGGATAGCCCACAGGGTGCAGTGCAAAGCCAGGGCTGGTGATTTTTTTTCTTGCTAAAGTCTGTGATACAGATGTGATCCCAATTCCAGCACCAGCAGGACAACTTATGGAAGTGCTCTGGTTCAGTTGTTTGTGGCTTTTGGTACTAATTCAGCTTCTGTGTTTGCTCTGCTCACAGACGATGGCCCTTACTCGAAGGGGAGCAAGGACTCTGGTGGGATGGACGCAGCCCTGGTCTCCAGGAGGCAAAGCATCCCAGGTAAAGGAGGGGTTCAGCTCCTGCTCCAAAACACTGGGGCATCCATTACACTTTACCTGGATGCCCCTAAAATGGGTAACCCCCCTCAAACACTAATTTCCGTGCATCTACCAGCAAGGCTTTTTCCTGGAGGGCAAAAATGGGTGGTAGCAACTGGTCTCAGTGAGTGGTATGTTACTGGTACAATTCCTCTCTTGTGTGAAGCTCTTGATGGTGGTTGCAGGCAGACAGGAAAGGACTGATTCCTGCACTGGACTGGCACCCGCAAAGGAGAGAGGGAAGAAGCGCTGCCATAGCTGAGCTTATCAGGCAAGGGGAGAGACTGGCAGTATCTGGCAAGCTTTGTATTTCTCACATGGGATTAAGTTTGTTTTGATATTTAGACAGGCACAGCAAATTTTTGTGTGAGTTAAACTTTCCCATGCAGAAACACCTCCAGGGACTGAAGAGATAGTGGAGAAATGATAGCATGTTGCCTCTGTTGATGGTGGACTTTGCCATCTGGATGGGCTGCTCTGGACAACTCATCTCCTTCCTTGGGAAAACCAAGGTCTTGATTTTGACTTCTGAGTGTTAACGACCCGGTCACAGGTTTGCTTTAGTGTCTTATAGGGGATTGGGAGGAAACAAGGCCCTTTTGCTAATGCTTCATCATTCAGCAGTTGTTCTAGGGGATATTCTGCATCCTGTGGGGCTTCTGCAACATGTTACTCTACACAGCCCTGGTGGGGAGACGCTCAAAAGAGTCAGTATGTCCAACAACGCCAGCTCAAGACATCTCAGTGGGGAGGGCAAAATTCAGGTGTGCTCTTCGTGCTCTGGGATGCTCTGAACAGCAAAATCCAGGCATCTAAGCCAACAGAAGAAATCCAAGACTACTCTCATATGGCACTTAAAGACTATGCCTTGAAGGACCAGATCCTCCTTAACGAGCTCATTTTCTCATCTGTGTGTCTGTGACAGTAGATTTATGGGGGCATTGTTCAAAATCCCTTATCACTTACCTTGATCGATTGATCTCAGGGACTTGCCTTTTTTTTGGAGCAGTGATTTCTCCTTGAACCCGTTAACAGTGGGTAATTGCACTCTGGGAGTTCTCATTTTAAACACTTATCAAGGATCAAAATTAAACCCCATTGAAGAGCTAATAATCTCCCCTTGTGGCACCATCTGTGTTGATCAGTCATGTCTGTAGTTGAGAGGAAATTTGCAGGATAGTGCCGGATGGTGTTCCTTCCAGCACGACGGGGAGCCCCCCCAAAGTTTCTGGCAGGCCCTGGGATCCCGGGTTGGGGAATTAAAAACTAAGTTACTGCAGTTGGCAAAGGATCAAAACTGAGTTTAAAGAGCAGAAGTATTATGGACCTGACATTTTTACAAGGAGCTGCCAGTGCCACGTTAAATGGGTGCCCAGCAGTGCCTAAACGCCTGCCAGACTGGCGCTAGATTGCAAAGAGGTTCCCTGCTCACATTAATCAAGTGCACAGATTATTCTTGGAAGTGCTTTACAAAACAGGTAGTGCATGGCAGGACTCTTAAGTGAGGTGCAATTTCTGGTGTCGTGGTGACTTTACACAGGAGCAAAGTGCTAGTGATGAGGCACCACAGTGCCAAATGACACTGTGGTTTGCATGGAGGGAGGAAGCCCTGCACCAGCATGAATCTTCTGTGTCAATATGCTATTTAAAGGGCCCTGCCTTGCTCTGGAAATCATAGTGTGCAAGAGCACACTCTGTGAACAGAGCATCATTCAAGCCTGGTGAGGTTTGCTGTGCAAACAAGCTCTTGGGCCATTTGCAGCATGGATTTTAGCCTGCATCTGTGGGACTACTGTTTGTCATGTGCTGCCAATGCCCATTGCTGCCTTTTCCTTCACAGACTTGGAGAAAGGTGCCCCATGTGAGGATAACTGGTTTTTTCCTGTAAAGTAGTGGGAGAGAGTAGAGATGGGTGGATCATGTTGTAGACAAATGGTTTAAAAGCTTCTTAGAGGAGGCTCTAAGGTGTGGAAGTCATCCTGTTTGCCCCAGGGCTAGTCTCCCTTTGAGCAAACAATGTGAGGTCTGTCATGAGTAGTAATGCAGAGCTGCCTTTTGCCAAGTCTGCAGAGCTCTTGGTCTTTCCTTGGACCAGAGCTCGCTCTTCTGCTTAACTTACTGCCCTCTTCCATGCCAAATCCATAAGCTGGAATAGTTTACGGCCTGTGTTTCTGTAAAACCCAGACATGAGATGTGATGGGATCAAAACTGATACCAGGTCAGGTTTATATGTAGGTGCTGGACAGACAAGAATGTTGTCTCGGACTAGAGCAAGGTAAAATGTATGTTCCCTGCAGCACACAGAGAAGCAGTGCTGGGGCAGCAGGTATGGCACGTGCATCCCCCAAACCTGGACATATGCATTATGGCAGGCAGTGCTCATGGAACAAGTCATGTTGTAAAAGTGACTCGTGTCTTCAATTCCAGCTGTAGATAAGGTGGGTAATAGGGAGTTTGACTTGGAGCAGGTGCAGATGGGTGGGCAAACTGCTGTGAGTGAATGAAGGTCCTGTCTCCCTATCCTGCCCCTGATGATGGCAGGATCTCACCTCTCTCCATGTTGTGTTCTTTGTCTCCGAGCTGTATTGATGCCTCATGATATTTTTTGAATCATTATTTTAAGTTCACCCTGTTCTGTTTATCCAGGCAGCTACTGCAGGTCCACAGTATCTTCCTACCATGTAACTGTGATTGCCTAACATGTAGCCCTATTTACACCTTCCCCACTCTATATCAAACATAATTCCAGAGGTGATCTCCCTGGACCATTGCTGAGATCCTATCATTCTGGTTTGGGATTCTTCCACTGCCTCCAGTACCTTGATACACAAGATTTTTATTCTCTCACAAACCCTCACTCTTTATCTGCCTTATCTTCCTTGGTCCTGCCTGCCAGCTCTGCATGCAAATACTGCTGTGGGTCTGCCAGGGCACACTTCTGTTTCACAACTTAATTTAAAAAAGACTGAAGCTTTCTCTTCATGTTAATTGTACAAATCGACTCAGGTCTGCTTTCCCACAACCTGTAGGAAAAGAGTGTCCTTGGGATTTGGAGGACCCTTCCACTGAGATGTTTGTCTTTATTCCTGATCTTTCAGAGGAGTTCAGAGGGGTCACCATCGTGGAGCTGATTAAGAAGGAAGGAAGCACCCTTGGGTTAACCATTTCAGGTGGCACAGACAAAGATGGAAAGCCAAGAGTCTCCAATCTGAGGCCAGGAGGACTGGCTGCAAGGTGAGAAATGGAAATGGGGTTCAGGGAGTACAGCAGAACTGGAGAGGAATAGTTGCATGTTCCAGCTATTGAATGAATAGAGTTATAATTAAAGTAGTTGGCACCCGACTCCCTTTTTTCAAGTGCCCTGGAACGCAAAGTTGTTGCTTCAGTAAGTAGAATGTCTTCTATTTTGAGTTATTTCCTATGCTCTGTGCAATTATGCTCTGAAATTTTGTATAGGGATATTTGGGATTCTGTGAAATTAGGCAGCCTTGTCAGGAGAGCTGCATGGTACAATACATCTTGATCAAGCTAAGTGGTTTAATATTGTATCTGTTCTGAATACTGAGTCTGGAAGTAACCTTATTGGCTCAGAAAGGAACGGGCAAAGAAAGGCTCCAAGAAGCAAAGAAAAGAAAGGGGCAATCGAACAGTTTTGCAGAAAACAGGCAAAAGGAAAGACGTTTTCTTTTTCCGTACTGGATTTTTTTTCTTCTGGAAGCTTTTGGTGTGCTTTTCTTTGACTGATTGCTCTACAAGAATGGGAACTGAGCAACAAAAAGAGAGGTTGTGAATGTGTGTGCTGCGATTGTTGCTATATGTACAGATCTGAACACTTGCCACCAGGAAAGATAGATGGCTTCAATTTTAGCGCTTCCCTGTGATAGCAGGCACATGCAGTCAGACAGCAGGCAGTGAAGATCAGCCCAGCATTGGTGGCTAGTTCAAAAACTCCTCCCGTTACCAGCCAGCCACGCCAGGCTGGATGTAGCAGAGACTTTGAATTACCACTGCTTTTTTGTTAGTTTTTTTTTTCTCCTTTGCAGAAGTGACCAGCTGAACGTCGGGGATTACATCAAGTCAGTGAATGGCATTAACCTGACCAAGCTGCGGCATGATGAGATCATAAGCCTGCTGAAAAACGTGGGCGAAAGGGTAGTGCTGGAAGTGGAGTATGAGCTTCCGCCAGCCGGTGGGTGCCTCTCTGATAACGCTGCTCTCTCTTCTTGGCTGCTTTTTGTCCTGGGGTGCAGATGGCCTTACTTGTGCATCGGCTGCCATGGCCAAGGCAGTGTCCAGGGGCGTTTGGATGCTGCCTTCATCTGTTTGCAGCACAGTGGATGCTGCAGAGCTGTGTGCAGTCGGAGCAGAGCACTTTTTCCAGCACAGTGGGTGCCTGTTCATGCACACCGGCAGGAGATGGCTGATTAGGTCTGTCTTGCCTCGGAGTGACTCGGTAGCACAGGCCAATCTGCCTCCTGATGCTACTTCAGCTTGTTTTTCTTTTTCCCTTTTGGAGTGTGGCTACGGGAGGTTTTATTCTTTCTTAAACATGTATTGCCAGATGCTGTTTTTGGAACTGTGGCAAGTGCTGTTAGTCCTCAGGATTCTTTGTGGTGTTATGTGTTTTCAGGAGGGAAGCTGAAGCAATCTGCTCTCCAGCTAAGGGACCCTGGCAGGAGCTGGCAAGCCCAGGTCACAGGGCTCGTGTCCTGACATGGGAGATTGTGTGCTCTTGCCCACATTTGTTTTGATGATGGAGGTTTCTGATTAAAACAAATTCCTCGATACAGTTTCTCATTGCAGTCTTTCCATTTTGAAAACAATCTCCCCAGTTATTACTCATTCAGTTACCCAGATCAATCAGAGGATGATTGGGCAGAAGAAATAGAACAACTAAAAATAAGATGACAGGAAAAACAAAACTAATGAAATCTAAACATTTTGCCCCAGATAGGAAGTTACACTGCATAGCTTTGCTGTAGCGGCTGCCTTTACACGAAAATTATTGAATGTATAAATGACTATATTTAAGCCCTGAAAAGAGTAAAATCTAATGTGGATTAGATGAATCTCTATCCATCATTCCCCTCTGTTCTGCTGTAAATGTTAGTGAGTACACAACCCTGGTAAAGCCAACTGTGGATCAAGTTTTCCATGTTCTCATGCCCTCTAGAGATGGCCACTCTTAACCTTTCCCTGTGGCTGTGAGCCTGGCTCTCAGGACTCTGATAAGCTGTACTTCCCAGCTGAGGAGTGGTGCCAACGCCGCATGGCTCAATCAATAGCAGTGATGCAAAATGTCCCCAGCTCTGAATGAGCAGGAAGAGCACGCTGAGATACCCACTTCTCTCCAATGACATTATTGGGGCTGTTTGTGAATGATCCAGACAGAGAAACACTGCAAAATACAGGGAATTGTCAATTATTGCCTGGTTCCAATTCATTGTGGGCTTTTATCTGCTGTGAGGGTTTGTTATTGCCGTCTGCACCCGTCTCTCTCTCCCTGTCTTTCTCTGGCAAGGAGCAGAAATACAGTGCAATTCAATAGCTCATGCTTGTGGATTTGATTTTTTCTCCCCACTTTGTAATTTCCTTCTTTGGAAAAGACCTTGCAAGAGCAAGTCTAATTTTCAGGCCACTGTGTAGTATCATTCTCTTTCATAAATAAACCAAGTCCCACATTAACACTAGCTTAGGTTTCACTGCTCCCACTGATCTTATGAAAGGCTTTTGCAGCCCTTCATGCTCAGGACAGAAGGTGGATGGTTTCTGAACTCATTTGTGAATGCTTTACACACTTTTCTTAGTATTTGAGCATCACCCCTTAGCTGGGAGCCTTCCTGTGCCCTGAGCATTTCCCTTCTGGAGTTTTCCTAGGCTGTGTCCCTGTTAGCTGTCCGTGCACAGCAGCAGGAGCAAAGTGGGGACAGTGTTCTAGAGTTTTGTTTGACCTCGCTGTAGCCTCATCCCCAGGGCTCTCTGCCTGTAGGGTGGTCCTGTGCCTCCACTGTGTGTCTTTTGAGTGAGCTTAAAGGAGAGTTTTACCCTAGTTTGGGTGCAGGTTGCAAGCCCTCAGGGTATTGTGAGGGCCCTCAGTGAGGACCAATGTGGTCAGTGAGGACAGAAGGGGGATTTGCTTTAAAAGCCCCCTCCTGAGCCAAGGGAAAACCAGTGTGGATGTGCCTGGGGCAGCATTCATCTCCAATTTACCTCCAGGTTGAAGTCAAGTTCTTAGTCTTGTTTTTCTGATTATCCTTGTGGCCATTTATGGTGCTTAGTTTGAAGATTAAGAATTTTCAGGGTGGACCTGGCTGAAATGCCATGTGCAGTTCTGGATGGAGAAGACTGGGAAATTGTCCCATATTCACTGAAGTAGTGCAATAAATCATTAAATAGCAGGGAATGGCAAGGGTTAGAAACAGTTTCCTTCTTTTTCTCTTTACTTTTGTACATTTTGTATTTTGTACAAATAGTACTGTGTATTTAACATAAAATTACTGAATTGCCCCTGGGATCAGTTTAAAGTATTCACTTAATCTTTTTTTAAATCCAACATATGAGAGGTAAGGGAAAAAAACCAACCTTTTTCACTGAGGATTTAGGATTTTCATTTTCTTTAAGGTCAGCCAGTGACTTGATTCCTTATACTGCTGCTGGGTTTTTTTAATAAGTTTCCATCTGTGGCAGAAGCTTTTGAGAAAAGCTGAACACATTAAAGCCAGTTGATAAATGAGATGGTTTTACTTGAATGTCAGAGTATTAACCAAGACAAATTTGAGGGGAGATACACAACACTGAGTTGGTGAAATCATCCTAAAACATGATGGT
The DNA here is from genome assembly GCA_013396655.1 of Campylorhamphus procurvoides. Lineage (NCBI taxonomy): Eukaryota > Metazoa > Chordata > Aves > Passeriformes > Dendrocolaptidae > Campylorhamphus > Campylorhamphus procurvoides. The sequence goes on along the minus strand of WBMV01016873.1, from coordinate 2,490,113 downwards.
TGGCTCTGCTGAAGGTTCATATGTCTGGGTTGGGCTCTTTTTGCCACCAAAGAGGGAAGGTACAATGTGGAGTTCGGGCTGGACTTTCATTTCAGTGCTGTTTGGATGAGCTTTGATATATTTTGCAGGGTGTTGGGAAAAGGTCTTTCTGTGGGTAACTGGGTCTTTCTCTCTTCCTTTAGTGCCAGAAAGCAGTGCTGGCATTATTCCCAAGACCATAGAGGTTTCCCTCTACAAGGAAGGCAACAGCTTTGGCTTCGTGCTGAGAGGTTAGTAGCTTCTCCAACAAAAAGCAAAGGGGACAAGCACTGGCACAGTTGATTTGGGAAGTAGGAAAATAAGAAGGTGAATCCCATAAACCTCAGCTGAGCAGTAAAAGCGTGTCCTGGAGAGTATCCCTTGCAGCCTTCAAGGACTGCCAGCTGCCTGATCCGGGGCAGTCGTTTTGCTTTCAGGCTGTGTCAGCTGTTGTGTGATAAATGCCCCTTCTTTCTCAGCACTCTCATTCAGACTTTCAAACCTCCAGTGACTTACGGCTTTCCCGGTTTGATTACAGGGGGAGCCCATGAAGACTGGCACAAGTCCAGACCGCTGGTGCTCACCTACGTGAGGCCGGGTGGCCCAGCAGACAGGTACTGCTCGTGTCACACCTCCTGCATTTGCTTTCACAAGACACCAGCAGCTCTCACCTTGCTCTCAGATGTGTGTCCTTCTTGTCCTCTTGTCCTCCTTGCTTGTGCCTCCCAAGGCTACTCATGCTGGGGGTGTGGAATGGCAGAGGCAGTGTGGGACCTGTGGTGTGTAGGGAGGGAAGACCTGGTGCTCACAGGCTGACCCATGTGTAGATGTTATAGTTATAAGCAGAAACTCCTCTTCCGGAGGCAGCCAATTCATTAGCCCCGTGCAGATGAATTGCTGATGCTATTTTGGAAAGCAGGAGCCAGTCTATCTACTCCCATGCTCGTAATTTACTGTGATGGGCCTTGTACTATAAATAACCCAGACTATTGTCCCAATGAGTGTCAGTTCCTACAGGATGAAAGTAATTGACTTTTTAGTATGTGTGTGTATGTATGTATATACACGTACATGTGTGAATGCATACAAAAAAAGAGAGCATATAGTTACATTATGTAGCTAATGTATCCATAGAAATGTAGATAAAGATATGTAGATTATATATCTATATATAAATAAACACATATACACAAAATATAAATAAATACATAAACACAAAAATAAATTGCCTCTGGCTTCTTGCAGGGAAGGGTCCTTGAAAACTGGGGACAGGCTGCTGAGTGTTGATGGGATCCCTCTGCACAGCATGACCCACGCTGATGCCCTCAACATCCTGCGGCAGTGCAGCCAGGAGGCACTCTTCCAGATCGAGTATGATGTGACCATCATGGGTAAGGACAAGATGGTTGTGATGGCATCTTTTTCTCTGATTGCCTGGAAAGTATTTGAGACTGGAGACAGTAATGGGGTACTTGGTTTCAGTGGAAAAATTGCTGAGCAATGTGCTGCCAGCATGGGTGTAGGGGATAGAGTTCAAAGCTGCCTTAGTTAAATGCATTTGAAATGCCCTTATCCAGTGATGTGTCTCAATAGGAATGATGAGTGGTTTTAGGAGAGGGGAGGGAAAAGGGACTTTGTAATGTAGGCAAAGAGGGCCATAGGAGAAGTAGAGTTAAAGGGGGCTGGAGCACTCTGCCAGCACTGCAAATAGCACTATTAAATGTGTGCAGAGGAGTGAGCTGCATGCAGGCAGAGATTTGCTGTGGCTTTGTGGTTCTGAATTTTGACCCTGCTTTATTCTGGAGCTGTCCCCTTTCTTAGAAATGTTACTTCAGATCTGCCTCTGAAATAAATGAGAAGTGATCAACTGATTGACCCCAAATAAGTCAGAACTGACTGGAGGGCAGAGGATGGGTATTTCTAAAAAGCATTTTACTTGGTAGATAAGTTTGAGGGTTTGGCAGGTTTGTGGTTGAGGGGTTTTTTTTCATTTGATTTTCAGTTTCAAGCCCTGGGAAAGGGTTTATTATTAGCTACTGTAAAGTCATTTTGAGCTGGCTTTGTGACATGCAGCTGTTACTGCAGGGAGCATCATTAATGAGTTTAAGGTTACCACAGAGTTCGAAGCTGTGTTAGTTCTGGAAGCTCATTGAGCTGTGTGCTAGATTTTGATGTTGCATATATGTCTCCAGAGGGGTTTCTGCCTCCACTGGAGACATGAGCTGGACTGGGTTGGAGTATTTTCCACAAATCCAGCAAACCAGTCCAGCATGCCTGAGCCTGGGATCCAGTGAGGAATAGGAGTCCAGGATATCAGGTTGTTTTCTGATTTGTCAGTGTGGAGGAAGATAAAAGAGATCTGAAGCTGAGAGAATTGGATACCATGTCACCCCCCAAAAAAAGACAGCTGAGAACACCAGAATTTGCTCAATGCCATGTGCAGGAGAGAGTTGCACCCAGATAAGAGAGCTTGTCTGGGCAATAGCAAACAATGATGCATGGGAAATGGGCTTTTTGGAGGCCTTATTGTTTGTGTGGTCCTCTGGTGTCTATGTTGCAGAAAGCTGTTTTAAAACCTGACTTGAAGGAAAAATAGTCATAAAGGTCTTGGTCGTTTCTTCTTGAGTAACTCCCACCTAAAACTGTTAGGTTTGAATGAACATGGAGGGATGGCAGGGTTTTATGCAATGATTCTACATCTTGTGTTGCTGTACTGTGGACCAGAACTAGATGTAAAAGCAGCCCCTTTCTTGGATAATTTCTGCCTATATAGGGTTCTCCCTAAACCTGTAAAGGGACATACCTGTCCTGCTTTCTTTAAAGGCAAGATGATGCAGAATAGGTAGCTTAAAACAGTCTCTGCAGAGAGTTGTGCCAGGAAGCAGCTAATAACTGCCATGGGAGATGAGTACGTTGTCCCCAGTTCACATCTGTTACAGCCATTCTCTTTAGCAGCCACGGGATGATGATGAAGAAAGGGAAGAGCAGGTGCTGAAAGTGCTGTGGGAATGTTTTTAGCCTGAAGGAAGCACTCTTAATTCCCATTCTGAAAACTTGTTGAAGGGGCTGGGGACCATGAAGTGGTGCTTGGCCTGTTCATCCCCAGGGAAAATAGGTGTTCTTACATCACACTCACTCTCTGTTGCTGCTGTATGTGCTGGGGTGGGCTGACCCTTGAAGAGGGAAAGTTGTTTTTCTGCATCTGTCCTTTGTGAGAGACCAAGATTGCTGTGGGGGAGCATTGAATCACAGCATCCCCCAGCTGGCTGTGTGGTTTTCCAGCCAGAACTGTGTGCTGAGGACGAGCTGCATGGGGCCAGCCCTGCTCGTGGTGTGAGGGACACAGCAGCTGCTTGCCATTGCCACCGAGCGTCCCCCAGCCTTTGGGATTTCACCAGGGAGACCAGCATAGGATGGGGCCACGGCACGCTTTTAATCAAATTGACTGAGATTTCTCAAGGCCACTGAAGGAATTAAATTAATCTGCCATTTCCATTTAAAAAGAGTGCCAACTGGGCATGCACATCCCTTGGGCATCGGGAAAATCTCTGCCCTTTGCTGATGCCAGACAAACCTTGCAATGAACAGATGCTTTCCTGTGGTAGCACTCTATCTTATGGGCCCTTTAAAAAAACGTGAGGAGAAGGAAAAAAAAACACAACCACAAATAAACTGATCAGCCAGAAAATGATATTTAAATATTAACTCTGTAAATAAGCTGAGTGTGCCATGAACTGAGGCACTGGGCTGCAAGCTCTTACTGTTGATTTGTGATGGGGGAAGGTCTCAGCCAGAGATGGTGGAGGAGCAAAGCAATTTGTTGTGTCCTTCTCCTCCTCTCCCTTCCCCTGGCAGCCCCTCCGTTCATTCAGTTTTAGGCTGAAGAGTTTTGGGCCTGGGGGGCTTTCCTGCTGATGGAGCAGAGGGCTGGTAGTGTCCCACAAATGTATGATCACTCAGTGTCTTCTGAGGGTAGGACCTGATGTGGAATCCAAGAACTCAAACGCCTCCATGTGCCTGTGGAGCTGTTTCAGAAAGGGAGCAGCTCTCTGGTTTGGTTCTTCTAGGAGTTTTTGGTTTATTCTGTTTGCATTTGCAGGGGAGGTCCCTTTCCCTTTTTCCTTTCACCTTTCCCTTTTCCTTTTCTGTTCCCTCTTCTCTCCCAAAGTGCATTACAGCTGGGAAAAGTCATCCCTACCAGCACATCTCACTTATTTCCCAGGCAATTGCACTTTCCAGACTGGTTACAAAAGCCATCCCTCCTTAGGCAGGTGAGCAAAGCCAAGTAGGTCTCAAAGTAACCGAGTGCAAGAAGGAAAAACCCCTACAATATTTCCTACAAAATAAGATGCTGAAAGATCTTCTAGAAAACACCTGCCAATCCCCAGCTTTGAGTGGAGAGGTGATCAGCTCTCTTGTATCTTCGGCACTGGAGTGTCTGAGGAACTGAGGCAAACTCTGTTTCCCTTGTACCCATCCCAATATTGGTGAGTACCTCTCAAGTGTAGGAGTGTGAGCAGGTGTTGCACAGCCCTTTGTGCTCTCCTGGGGGGTTGCAGCTGTCTGTGATGGGACAGAAATGCCTCATGTGCCAGTGCAGCAATGCCAGTTGACTCCCTACAGTAAAGTTATTGCATGGTCTGCTCTGTCCCCTCTATGTTTCTTTCCAAATTAGGTTGAGTGTAATAGCCCCATGTTAATCACACTTCACAGATATTACTAGATAGCAGATTCCTGACCTTTGATTTGAGCCAAATCTTTCCTTAGAATAATTAATAGAGGCTTGGCTGGTATTTCCTCAACAAATGCCTCTATAAAATGCAATTGGAGTAATTCTCATCTATGCCACTAGAGATGAGAATTAAAAGGGATGGTGAGGTGGCCCGTGCTGTGTGTGCTGGGAGGAGTGGCCATGGGCTGGAGGCAGGACTGTGGTTTCCTGTAGACTGATAACCTCAGTCCTGAGGTCCTGACTGAGGTCACTCTTCTCACCATTGTGCGGAGACCTCTCTGAGAAACACTTGGTGAAGCTGAGCTTGGACATTGGGTAAAATGGAGAGGAGTTGGTATTTTCCTTGCAAACAAAGGTGCAACTCTCCAGCAAGCACTTTTCCTGAATTTATTTTCTCTATCTTCTTTCCATCAGCTGGAGGGATATACATCTATGTCCCTCTTCAGAGGATATGTGCTGGACATACACAGGCTGCAAAACTAACATATAGCTGGTGTTTGCTGTTGGAAGAGATCCTCAGTCTCTTGGTGCCTCCTATGCCAACAAAGGCTTAAGTGTACTTTCCGCAGGCTTTAGCTCGGTGCTTTGTGCATCTTTTTATTAAACTAGAACCGTGCTTTTTACCAGGCCCTGCAGATCTCCCCAGTGGTCCTTTTCATCAGAGAATAAACAGTGTTTTATTTGAAGCCTGCATAACCTTTAACGTGGCTCATTCCTCCTTCCTCCTCTGTGAAAAAGGGTATGGAGAGTAAACCAGAGCCTGAACATCCCTTGGACTATCCTCAAGGGGAATTTCCAAGGGGAATTTCTGTCTCCAGATACTCGGCACCTTCAACAAATCTCAGGAAAGACCTTGCTTTGGCTTAGCTTCCCAGATCTGCATTAGTGGTTCCATTTATCAGAGAACAAGAATGAGCCATGCATCAAGCTTTGGAGCCAAGTAACATCAGCATTTTTAGTGGAGCATAGCTTTGGAAGGGAAAAGCCTTACTATGAATAATTAAGGGCTGAGGAAGCATCAGGTGTTCAGAGCGCTCTGCTAGCCTTTCCTTTGAAGTGGGTGGCTGGGTTTCCATAAGTGCTTTTGCGTGGAGGTCAACTACTCATGGGGTACTCGTTGTTGGATGTCTCATGGTGATAACACATTTGTGAATCCCACCTCTTTATGATGGCTTTAGGTAATCTGGAAAGCAAATGTGTGTAATAGAGGTAGAGGGGATTTCTGTCTAATCAGTCAGAGACACAGGTTTTCTTTTTCCTCCTCCTTCCTCAGAAGAGATGGATAGGTATGGTGCAGGCTTATGCCAGTGGGTGCAATTTCGTAGGAGTTTCACAGCATCTATTAGGTTTATTGCAGAAATGCATCTTTTAAACCTGAGTTACCTCTGTATTGTCTGATGGGAGAGAGGAGGTTGTAAGCATGTGGGCAGGCAGTGCTGTGTCTGCTCCCACTAACACTGGAGGAGCTCAAATGAGCAGCTGAGGTGATATTTTAAAGCTGGGGCTGAAGCACAGAAGAGTTGACTGGTTTGTGTGCTGGTCATCAGCCACAAGACTTCTGAGTACTTCAAAAGGTGGAATCCTATGTCTTTGTGCCTTTTCTTTTTTGTTTGTTTGGGAAAAAGCCCGTAACAGTGGTGTCCCTCTGATCTTCCTTTTTTGTGCTTTGAATACTGTTAATGTGACTGCTGCAGAGCCTTTGAGCAATCTCTTCCTTGATCTCGCTATTTAACCCAAAGAAAAGAGGGGGAGTTGTTTCCATGAGTGAACTGTAATATCTCTTCATGCCATTATCATGTAGATTTTGTGCAGAAGCAATTTTTCTTCTCGAATGTACTTCTTTAAGTTACCATGTGACACGGACTGAAGGGTGTCCAAACTACAGGTTTGCTGGCACCCTTGGCAGGTCAGCACTGTTGGACAAACCCTGCATTTATAAACTAAAAGGCTATATGAGAGGTCTCTTTAGGTGCTCTCTTGTTTTGCAGATACTGTAGCAAACGCTTCCGGTCCCTTACTGGTTGAAATAGCAAAGACTCCAGGCTCTACACTGGGAATCACACTGACAACAACCATGCACCGGAACAAGCAGGTCATTGTCATCGACAAGATCAAGCCTGCCAGTGTGGTGGACAGGTACAGATCTGAACAGGCTGCTCCTGGCTCTGCTCGTCCTTTCTCCACTGCTTTTTTGTCCCCTTGTTAGTTATATGCCATTCTGCGCTGTCTGGCCTTGAAATGTTCGTGAACCATCTTGGTATTTTGGGTACTGCTTGAACCTAAGGTTCAAATTGGAAGTTGAAAATTATGTATGAAAAACATTTCACAAGAATCCACACAGTAATTTGCAGTTGGATTTTTTATGTGTGCTCGCAATTGTAAGGATGTGGATTTTGGCCCTGTGTATAATTACCTCTCTTGCTGCTCCCTTTGCAGATGTGGTGCATTGCATGTTGGTGACCACATTCTCTCCATCGATGGCACGAGCACAGAGCATTGCTCTTTGTTAGAGGCAACTCAACTTTTAGCTGCCACTTCAGAAAATGTCAAGCTGGAGATATTACCTGTTCACCAAAGCAGGCTGCCTTTGAAGCCTCCAGAAACAGGTGTGTCCTCTGTGCAAACACTGTTGGTCACGCTCAAAAGTCACTTTTGGTCCCTACTGGGGTTCTTGCTGCTTTTGAATGCTGACAGCAGATTCCAAAGAGAGGCATCTGTGGAGAGGAAAAAAATTGATGTTTTGATGAAATGTATGTGATTAGATGATGTTCTTCAAGGATATGAATACGGAAAAGAGGTAACATCTGTGCTTGAATGGGGAAATCGGAGATGGGAATCCCAGGGTTTTGCAGTGCTGAGTGCTGTGCAAGCCACTTCCTTAGTACCTCACATAAGAGACTTTAATGGAGAGGGAGGAAAACAACCTTGGTGCTGGCAAATGTATTTCCAAGCTCAGTTCTTATTTGCTGATGCCTGGTAAGGCTTTGAAAAGGACATGTCAGTAGCGAGGCTGGGTCTTAATGGACTTCCAAAGCTGTAATGTAAGTGTTCATCTTCCAGACTGGCCTGCCTGAGTGGCAGCTGTGTCTGAGCAGCCAGGGGTACAGTGAATCCATCTGTAGCTGCTGGTTTCCATCACCTCTACCAAAGAAATACTGAGAAAGTAAATTCTGGCTCCAGTGAGATCAAGCCCAAAATGCCTGTAAACATCATTAGGAATTCACCCATAGGAGTTTTTTTGTTGTCCACCTTTAGTTTCTCCTTCCACATGAGAGGCTGTCTTGGGCTCTCATATAAATTTCATTGTGATTGTAGCATCAATACCAGTCTATTTTTTTCAGCTCTTACCTGCACTTCCATTATAGTCTGTACTGGTGGTCTTGCAGTTCATGTGTTTTGGGTGTAACTGTTCAGTACCAGTCCTTTTTTCAACAGTTTTCAATTACCTGTCTCTCAGGGACATGCATTTTAATGGTAGCATTTTAATGGTACTGGTGCACAGTAGCCCTGAGCACAGCTGCTCTTTCCATTCTCTTCTAGGGTGGTTTGGGGAAAGGAGGAAAATATCTGTGTTGTCTTCTTTAAACTGATACAGTAAAACATAAAACCCAATAACATCTCCATGTGTAGAAATAAATCTCATACATGTCCAGTCCAATTTGTGCAGAACTAAAGCAGTTTAACAAAGGGAATGGATGACTTGACCTTTGTGCCCAAGAAAAAATGGAAAGCTATAATCCTTTTTCAATGGCTGTTAAAATGAACTATTCTCCTCCTTCCATTAGTGCCCTGGTCCTAATCTTCTTGCAGAATATATGCATTCAGCAGCAGTCCAGGGGAAGGAGGCTCTGTGGAAGGACAGTTTGGTGTCATCAGAGCCTTTTTACCCAAACCCCCATACATCAAATCAGTTTGCTGTGGCAGAAACAGAACACAAACTTGGGAGAATAATTGCAACACGTATATACGAAAAATAAGGGATATAACAATTGTTTTCACTTTTGATTAAGCCCTGTAACATGTTAAGGGTGGCAGGGACAGGAAAGAGGGCACTTTGGGCAGGATGGAACAGCTCAGGAAGCAGTGATCCTCAGTGGTGTAACCAGCCATGGCACTGGGCATCAGGTGGGTAGCTGAGGAACAGCACCAAAGCTGACAAACTGCATCTGGACCTGTGAGAGATCCTGCCGTCTGCTCCAGGCCTTGAATGCCAGCTCCACAGGCTACTTTTTCTGAGTTTAGGGAGACAAACCGGGCCAGTAAGGAAAAACAAGCCATGCAAAAGCAAACTGTTGTGGCTGGCAAGAGAGTGAAGCCCAGGGAAAGCAGGTGAGTAGAGATGATTCCTGTTCAGCATTACTGAGTCATTCCAGCCTGTGCTGCGTGGGGTTTGTCATATTTTTTTAAAAGTGGCTTCTTGTGCAATCAACATCTGGTTGTTGAGAAGGTGGAGAAGGATCTGAAACTGCAGTGGCCATGCAAATCTATGGCCTAATGGTGAAGCATGGGATTTGTCAAACTGAGTTTGCTTTCTTTGTGGCTCTGGGGGCATTTGGAGAGTTTGTGGGAGGATTACACCCTGCTCACAAGATCAATGGCAGCAGATGGTGCCCAGGAGCAGTGCTGGGATGGATGGGTATCCTCAGGCAGGGATGATGTGTGAAAGACTGGGGAAGGCTGTTGTAGGTTTTTGTCACAGAATTGTCCAAAATCTCTTCTCTTCCCCAATGCACTGATGGCTGAGCTTCAAAGGCACATTTTTTTTTCTTGTCACATGTAAGCTAAGAATTTATAGACAAATGGGAGAGTTTTAGTTACTGTAAGTGGATTAAATTATTTTGTATATATGCCCATAAGGTCTGACTCTCATGTTCAAAATTTAATTTTATTAAGAACTTTGCTTTTTGTCTAAATATAGCTACATTTATTAATTTGATTTTTGTTTTTAAAAGCTGTCTGGCTCTGAATTTTCCTTTGAATCCACAAAATAGAAACCCCAGAGCTGGAAGTGTATTTTTTAAAAGCTTGATAGACTAAGTGCTAAACTCAGTAAATGTTTGGCAAAGTCTAAATATAATCACTGTATTGGCTGGAAAACCTGACCTAAATGATTTAATGCCTGTGATGCATATACAGAAAATGGATTTCCACTGTCCAAGGCACTAAGAGATGACCTTTAGAGGTGATCTCTGGCTGGACTCACCAGATAAACTAAGTTCCTGTCCCAGGTTTGCAGCCTCAGAAGGTTCCAGTAATGCCAGGGCTGGTGGTGTTTCTTACTGCTCAGAGAACCCAGAGCCTGGAGGAGATCTCATCCTGGGAAAGTGAGGAGCAGTCAGAGCAAGTGGTTGTGAGGTTAAGAATTCTGGGTTGCTGCGTGGCTGCAGCAATGCTCCACTCTGGGATGATCTTCATACTTAGCTGAATTAAACAGATGCTTGAAATCTTGCTCGTTAGCCAGAAATTCCTCTTAGAAGAAAATAGATCCAGACAGCTGGTGCAGAGATTGGGGAGAGAACACCTGGTGCTGTCGGGTGAGGAAAACCAAAGTGACCCTGTGCTGCCCAGGGGCAAAAAGAGTGTAATTGAGAACAGACAAGGGACCTGTGCCTGGGAGGTGTTTGAGGCACTTCAGAAGAGCCTTGTGGTATTGTGACTTGGTGTCACAAAGCCACAGTTCCTGAACAAGGGATTTCCACATGATGGATGTCACACTGTACCAGATTTCTGCCAATATGTGCTTGGGTTAGGCTTGAAGTTAAAGAAACAAAGTTGTGTGCCCTTGAATAGGGTCTGCCATGTTGGTGCAATTCTTCCATTTACTGTTTGCCACTACATTGGCATCTTTTCCTGTGCTGGTGGCCCTCCTTAATTGCCTCTAAGCAGTGGTTTATAAAGCCCCTTTTGTTCTGGTGAGCTGGAGGCAGTCCTCTGCTACTCCTCTCTTTCATCCCTTTGTGCATTCTTGGCCAAGAGCAGCCACTAAACAACCAAAGGCTGAGGCCAAGTGCTCAAAGCAGCCTTTGGCATGTGTGGAAGGTGCTGAGCCTTGTCACAAGGAGAGCAGGTCTTGCAGCAAGGTGGGAAACGGCACAAGGAGCTTCCCAGGTGCTGCTGGATAATGCTGATGGCCTCTGAGGGAAACTTATGGCTGGATGGAAATTCTGCACGTCACACAACAGGCTGCAAATGGTAATGACGTGTGTGTGCTGCCAGCGTGGCTTAGTCAGGCCATTGGCACAGGATGCAGAGATTTTTATGGGAAAGGGGTGGATTTGTGCCACTTTGCATCAAGTGTCATGAAGTTACATGGGGTTGCATTTTTGTTTGACACACTGGGGTTGACTCCTGACTTGTTCAGACCCAGGGTGAGGATTTTTTCTACAATCTCCTGGCTTATGCTTCTTACCTTTTCTTTCTCTCACTTCTCCTTCCTGCCTGTGGTGACTTCTGCTCCCCTGGATGCCATCAGTCAAAGTGCAGAAGAGTGACCACCACCACTGCTGGGACCCCTGTGTCAACTATTGTCACACCCACCACCCCGGACATTGCAAGACACCCACTTGGAACCAGACATCTGGACAGGATTACTGCAAATGTAACCTCCTCACATGGTGTTGCCCCCATCCTGCATGTGTTCATTCATGTTGTGGCCCTCCATTTCCTTAACACCCAGCTCCGTAGCCTGGTTTGTCACTCCTTTCCTCCTCAGTCACTGGGTCTCTTTTTGTAGGCCTAGTGCTGAGTAAAAAATCAGAATCCACAGCCAAGCACACACGGCTCAGATAACTGGAACAAGAGCAGTGTATTGGGCAGAGCCATGTGCCCATCCTCTAAGCCCTCACCCCAGTGCCTGGTTTCATATGGCAAAAATGAGTTGCTGGGAGACAGGGAGGGCATCTCCAGTGGTGTGTAGGATTGTCATATAGCAACCAGCTCCACCCTGGTGCCACACAGGTTGTTAGCAGCAGGATTACGGCTACCTCAAAATCTGCAAACCCATCTCTAGCAGGAAGCAGGCTCTTTGCAGCTCCAGATTTCTTGTCCTGTGGCAGTAAGGTAGGAAAGAGGAGACATTGCATTGTGTCCAAACTGTGGGAAGCAAACTCCTGGTCTTGAGCACTGGAGCTGGAAAGAAGGAGCTGGTCTGAACCTGTTAGATGTTTGATGACACTGTTAGGTGAACCCCCTGCTGCGCTTCCCTGTGCCCATCCCTAACACACTCTGTATTTCCCCAGCTCTGGTGGCTGCCAACTTCTCATCCCCCACCATGAACGCGCAGGGCTTCCCTTGCCAGAACTCGAACACGCTACCTCGCAGCTCCCACCCCATGAGCCCCCGCACCACCATGCTGAGGAGGAGGCAGAAGAAGAAGGAGCACAAGAGCTCGTGTAAGAGAGGTGTTGGGCAGGGGCTGGGTTGGACAGGGTGTGCATGCTGGCCTTGTTGTCAGCTGTTAGCTGGGATGGAACTGCTCGTCTCAGCACTGTCAGTACCTCCCTCCTCCTTCATTGCTGTCCCCACCACTGCCAGACCAAAGTCTGAGACTCCGTTGTGTTGACTGTCTGCCCTGACCTTCTGCCTCTCTCCTCCTCCTCCTAGTGTCGCTGGCCTCCAGCACGGTGGGTCCTGGCGGGCAGATAGTCCACACAGAGACAACAGAGGTGGTGCTCAGGGGAGACCCTTTGAATGGCTTTGGACTTCAGCTCCAGGGAGGCATCTTTGCTACCGAAACTCTGTCTTCCCCACCTCTCGTCCGCTTTATTGAGCCTGACAGCCCGGCAGAGAGGTTAGAGACCTTGCCCTTGGATGCTGATGGTGCTGCTGCTGAACATTTCATGGTTTGGTTTGTTTTCTCTCCTCAGAGGCTCATTTAGATATTTACTATCATCCTTGTAATATCTCCCATTCTTCACTGGGCATGGTTTACTGTCACTGCCATTTCTGCACTCGTCGGCTGACCGTGGCCTCCCTCGCATCCCAGGTGAACGTCTTGGCACCAGGCTGCGGCTGGTCTGGGAGGAGGAGGAAGGGAGTGTGTGTCTGTGTGAGAGTGCCATTCCCATTCCTATTTTTAAAAAAAAAATTCTCTTTGAAAGATAAATCTTTTATATAGGTGCAGAAAGGGGAAAGGTCTAAGTAAGTGTCCCCTGCAAAACGTTTTCTGTCTGACTAGTTTCATCGTAGCAGAGCTGAGCTACATAAATTGGCCTTAAAGCCAAGGCTTTGAACCACAGAGCAGGGGCTCTGATTGAGGAGCAGGTCAGTGCTGCAGTTAAGCACTCTTGCTTTTGGCTCTGTAATACTGGGAAAAGAGCAGAAGGGAGGAGCAGCTTTAACTGCTGTCTGCCAACCATGAGGATACTGGGGAGCAGTGACTTTTCCTGTGGCAGAGCCACAGCCCCAGAATTCCAGCTGCTCTGGCTAAACTTCTCCCTTGCTGTCTGGCTTTAGAGTCTGCTCAAGTGCCTGTGCACTGCAATGTAAGTGTCTCCTAGAAAGGCTTTTGTTACTGAACAGATCAAGTCCTAGCATGGCTCTTGTGGGGTGGAAAGGAGAGCTGGTTTTGTTAAGCAGAGGAAACAGTGAGAGCTGAGCGAGCTGGCACTAATGAACCCTGTGCTGGTTTCTCTTCTCACCTGTGGTTTCCACTGTGGTCTGCCCTGCCTAGGGATGCTGGAGGTGCAGTGATGTGGAAGTGCTCAGCGCCAGCTGCAGACCCCCCTTGGGAGAAGTCTCTGATGGCCCCATCAGCATGTGCTGATGGTTTGGTGTCCCCGAGCCAGTCCAGAAAAACAGCATGTGAGGGAGTTGCAGAGTTCTGTGCCAGGGAAAGTGTCTGCAAAAGGAAATGCAAGTCCTCGCAGTGCAGACCAGTCTCTGTTGTAGCATCTCTGGGAGGCCAGTGCAGAGGCAAGGTGGAGCCTAAGTACCTGGTGCTTGTGTCTGTGGGAAGACAGGAACAAGGGACTGGCACAGGAAAAGTTGCTGTCCTGATGCAGGTTAAGAGATTTTCCAGACCTGTTATGCTTTTTGTTTATTTGTTTGTTTCCAAACAAATAAAATGAAGGTGGTGGTGTTTTGGTTTTTTTTTAATCCTCGATTGCCAGTCAGAGTTTGGCTCACACTGCAAAGCACCAAACTCCATTTATAAGTCAGGCAGCAACAAAGCCTGTTGTCTCAGGGGATGAGGGAGATGTGCTGAAATCCTCCTGGCTTTGCTTTATCCTCTTGCCAAGCCTGGCATGAAAGCAAAGACTGGCGGTGCAGTCTTGCTTGCCTCTAGTGTGTCACACAGGCTGCTCGCCCCCTTGGCTGCCCACCCAGCAGCATCCGTGCTCTCCTGGCTGCCTCTTTCTCGTGGCTGGGAGCAATCCTCTCTGCTTTTGCAGCCTGGATTTGATTTGGGGATTAAATCTCTGCGGTATATTTCATTCTTTCCTGAACCATACTGCTCTTCCTCACTGGCAGGAAAACACTGTCTTTCCTCCCCATCTTGAAGCGATAAGTGCACAGGCTTTGCAGTGCAGAGAAAAAGGCACTTTTTCGTTTTCATTTCACTTTTTGTTTCTTGCTATTCCACAGAGCTCTTTGCTCCATCATTCAAGATGCCTTATTCCCTGTTCTTGAGAGGTTCTGCTGCAGTTGCAGCCCAAGACATTAGAAACATTTTCCTCCCCTTTGCCAAGTTTGGCTGCTGGCTGAGGCTGGACTGTGCTCTTTCTTGTGGTGCAGTTGTTGCTTTTTTACAAAAAGGTGAGCTGTGAGGATGCAGGGATGAGGCCTAGCAGCCTGGGGCTGACCTGAGTGTTCACACACTCTGTGCAAGACCTGTGGATCTGAATGTGCTGTTGTACAAGCTCGTGATCCACACTCACTTTGCCCATGTGGCTTGCCCTGGAGGAGCTGCCTCTGGGGTGTCCAGCGAGTGTGAGTACTACCAGGGAGGAGCATGGCATCATCATCCTGTCTTCAGGGAGGTTGGGCTGCCTCACATTTGTTATCTGCCTTGTGTTAGCTTGTGGCAGGCAGTTTGAAGCAAAAGCTCTCACCCGCATGGCTTGTGATTTGTTTTACTGCAAATATCCTCTAATAGACCTCCCTCCCCACCTGTTGTTTTGTTTCCTGGGTGCAAGATGAAGCTTTTGGATTCCAAATGAGACAGTGATTCAGCCCCTATTATCAGCAAGGAAGGTAGAAGGAGAAGAAGCCTGACATCCTCTCTTCTCTGCCTTGAAGCATGCAGCTTTTGTGTCCTTTCTCCCTCAACTGTCATTGGCAGCAGAGGGAGGATATCTGACTTCTCCATCCTGGTATCCAAAATCAATGCTTCCTGCAGAGTTACATGTTTTCTAGCTTTGCTCAGACACGGTTGTTTGGTCATTGTGTTTCTGGCTTTTGAGTATGAGTAGTTTGCAAAAGCAAAGTTTAGCAGCTGGCTGAAGCTTTGATCCTCTGTGGGTGGAGATCCACTCACCAGCATGCAGACACGTGGATACACACACAGATGTGCACATCTGACCTGTGAAGGCCAACTTGGGGCATGCAAGGGCATGACGGATCAGTTTCTGTACCGTGGCCACGGTCACAGCTGCTCAGCCCACAGCTGGAGTGACCACACAGATTCTGATGATGCTGAGTGAGCTCTTGAGTGCATACCCTGTCCAAGGCTTGAATATGTGTTACTCTCTATCTAGCAAGACACCTCCGCTGCTCTGTTGCTGTTTTTAAGCCCAAGGAATGAGTCATGACAAAATGCAAATCTCTGCAACCCCAGGGAGACATTCCCATTACGGACTCCAGCACATCCAAAGGGCTGCCTTTTACTTCAGGAGATGCCTGTACTCTTGTTCTTTCTGATTTTAGAACACTTCTGCTCCCATAGTCTCAAAGCACTTTGTAGGCAATGATGTCAGACAGAGCATCTCTGAGACAAATGCCTTCACGGTGGGAAAACTGTTCAAAGATTCCTGTAGGAACTCACAGCAGAGCCAAGGAGAGCTCTTCAAGAGCCTTGGTTCCGAGGCTCTGCTCCCAGTGCAAAGACACATGACAGCTGGAAACCTGTGTCTCCAGTATGATTTGAGGGGTTAATATGGCACATCAGGCCTCCTTGCACTTGCAGAGGGAGCCAGAAGGTTGTGGCTTCACTCCACAAACTTTTATAAACCTGCAAGACCAGGTCTTAAACAGCTGTGACTGACTGAGACTAATAGTAAAAGAAATAAAATACTGCTGACCTAATAGAGGTGTTGGCAATAAAACACACAGGCAGATCTACCCCGAATAAAGAAACACAAGAAACAGTTGTCTTGTGAGAAGGCAGCTCTGGTGGGAAAGGTGGCAAAGATTTGCTTTGATGCAGTGTAAAAATATCCTGTGAGCTCCCAGCCCTTGCAGCTGAAACAATGATGTGACCTTGAGGTGACAGTGATGTCTGAGTGATGCGGCTGTTGATCCTTCCTTTGCAAAAGGTGCAGTGGGGCCATAGCAAGAGAGCTCTTGGTGGCAGAGGAGTCATCTCTGTTATACTCTGTGCCATCTTCATATTTATAAGCTGATATTTCTAAGTGCATCTATGTGGCTGCATAGCCACAAGTCCAGTAAAGGACTGTAATTAAACTTGATGTAATTTATTCACAAGGGTGGATTCATTTATACATCGTGGAGTTGTCTGTACTCATCCAAGTCTCCTTGAACAAACAATTCTGAATTTACATCTGATAAAATAGCTAGCATTTTTCCATGGGTGTCATGAACTGAGGCAGCAGCATAAATATAATGCAAGGTTAATACCTTCCTACCAGTAAAATAGCCTCCCTAGGCTCTCTCTAGCCTTGTTCATATCTCAGCTTTTGATAGGCCATTGGCACAAACTGTTGTGCTTGTTCATTTTTCTTGAATTCAGATGTGTGTACTTTTTCTTGATAACCCAGCCTTTCATACACATCCTTGTTGTTTGGAGGTGAATAATCCAGTCAGTGTCTGTTGCCTTTGATGTTCCCTTCATGTACCTGGAAGCCATGGAACTGTGTTTTCTTAGAGCTGAATTGGGCGTGAGTGATGGAGACTGATTGGAAGGTTAAGTGAAAAACAAGCTGTCTTCTGTGAGGTATCAGTGGAAGGAAGGAGAAGGCAAAGGATATGTTTGGTCATTACACAGGAGGGGAATAAAGGTTCTCTGGACAAGGCTCAAAACAAGATGACTGATGGCATCTGGAAAACCTTTGTGATAAAATAACTCCAGATATTAAGGCATACCTTAGGTTTGATGTCATGGCTCTCAACCTATTTTGGAGACCACTCTGTAGTTTCCATTAATGGTGGATAAAAAGAGGTTTCCCAAGCACTGTTCAAGTGGGCAGCCTTATAGACAGGTGGAAAGTCTGAAAAGATGTGGTTATAGCAAACAACAGATAGAGGAGAAGGAAGATGAGAAGATGAGCAATTTCCCATGGCCAGTCACAGGGAGCACTACAGTCTGGATTTTGTAGAGCTATGGGTCAGCTCAGATGAGCTGTGGGAGGTAACTTGGAGGATCATCATGCTGGTGTTGCTGTATATTTTTAAAAAAAAGGAGTGTGTGGGTAAATAGTGAAGGTGGGAATGGAGTGGTTCATGTGTGAACCAGACCTTGCTTACAGAGAGGGGTCCCAAGAGACAAACAGTGCTGCAGAAGTATCTCTCTAACATAGCCTTGCCATCATGTTCTTCTTCCAAAGTTAAAAACCTACTGATCTCTGTTTGTGGGGAAAGTGGGTCTAAACCAAAAGCCCCAAAGAGTTGGTTGTGGTTATATTGTCAGGCTGTCACGTTGGAATAATAGTGGCCTTTCAAGGCAGTTAAACAGTATCAGTGTACATTGGGCTTTCACAGATGCAATTAGAAGGGATAAATGATTACCCAATTTGCTGAGACATTCTGGTGAGTTTATTGGATTGTATCTTCAGTATTCACCATGTATTAGGCAGAGGAATCTGTGCAATTTTCAGTGCCATTAGTTTGTGTTCCAGAGGGTGGAGATGCATGGGAAGAACCACATAAGGTTAGACAGGAAATGCCCATGAATTTATCACTCTCTCAGCCATGGTGTTGACTTTTAGGAAGGTGAAGGTTACTTCTTTCTCCCCCCGGGATGTTGCAGGAAGTGTGACCAGAAATGGTTATTTAGGACCAAATTATGTCTGAACTTAAGAAAACCACAAGGGTTTGCATCCTTGTGCACTTTCAGGGACACTGGGATGGGCATTGCAAACTGAGTTATTTTCTCTTTGGGTCCACTTCTGAGGATTTGTCACTACTTTGTGTGTCTTTTAACAGATCTGCCTGGCAAAAGTAACTCATGGCTGGTTGTGGGGTTGTTTTTTATCTCCTTTCCTCTTTTTCCTTGCCTCCTTGTTCCCATTCCTTCTTTTCCCACTGTGAATGCAGGTGTGGGCTGCTCCAAGTAGGAGACAGAGTCCTTTCTATCAACGGCATCGCGACTGAGGACGGGACCATGGAGGAGGCCAACCAGCTGTTGCGTGATGCTGCACTCACCAACAAAGTGGTGCTCGAGATCGAGTTTGATGTCGCAGGTACGCTGCCAAGGGAGTTGCTGCTCCTCACCACCAGCAGGACTCTTTGCCAGCTGGTAGGAATTCACACAAATACCTGAGGACTTTGCTAGAGCTCAGAGGGAAGAGTGAGAGGCCCTGTGAGGCACTTTTCCACTTCTTGTTCTCTAATGTGCACTGAGATGGAGGGTTCTTCTTCTAATCCTTTCATAAATATTTTGTGTTTGCCACTTGGTTGAGATAAGCCTAAGGAGTAGATGAAGAGGACACCTGCATTTTAAATGTTTGTCCATTAATATTAATAATATTTATATTAATTTATGATCTTGAAGCCAGGAGGGAGCCAATGCTGTTGGCTGGGGGCAAAATGCATCTTTGTATTAGCAACAGAAAAATTTTTTTTCCTTTTACATTGACAGAGATGCTGCAATCTTGAAATACAGCGTGTGAGCACTTCACTTGATGTTCAGAGCATGTATTTTTAATGAGAATCCAAATTTCAACCTGAAGTCCACAGGGCCTCAGATAACCTTATTTGAACCAACAAAGCAGAGCTTTGTGGGCTTGCTTTCTTGGTTCCAAAGAAGCCACCCATGCAACTGAAAACTCCCTTTTTTCTCCTTTTTCTTTTTTGTCTGTTTTTGGTTTTATAGAGTCTGTCATACCCAGCAGCGGTACTTTCCACGTTAAATTGCCCAAGAAAAGAGGTGTAGAGCTTGGAATTACAATCAGCTGTAAGTATTGCTCAGTCTTGCACTAGCAGTTGCAAGAGCTGCTGCTTTCCACCCTGGCACATTAGAGAGTCCCAATGGAGAGAGATAAGATTATGTGGCTCCTGCCTCCATGAACTGCAGAGAAAAGCAGCTGCATGAAGGGTTGGGGTAAAGGATGTGTCTCAACTGATCAGTTGATCTGTGTTGCAGACTAATATTATATTATTAGTAATATTATTTTTATTTCCTTGCTCACAGTTGTATTATGTTCTTTTTAAAAAAGAATTGCCTGGATGTGGTGGGACCCTTGCAGGGAGAGGTGGAGGGAGGAGAGCAAGTGAGAGGTGAATGCACAGCCTGAAGGGCAGAGAAAGGAAACTGCCAAGAGGATCAGAAGGAACATGAAGAGATGGACTTTAGAGGTGGAGGGAAGGCACTGCAAGGACAGGAGGGTGCTGGGCAGGGTTTCCCAGGAATTATTGCATTGGGTAACTCCAGCCACAGAGGGGGAGATCCATGTGCCAGGACTTGGTGTGTGCTGAGAGAATGAGGCATAAACCTTTTTCTTTCTTTCCTCTCTTCTCTGCTCACTTCTGATTAATTATCTTTGTTTCTCCTCTGAGCATAGTTTTTAATTTAAAGACATTTTGACTTCTTTGGAGAGGCTGCTATAGCGGATTGATATAGGGATATCCATCCCAAATTTCTAACTTGGGGTCTTGTTATGCCTCACATCAGAGAATTTTTCCTTTGTGGCAAATGCAAGCAGGTCTCAAGTCTTTCATCCCTCTTTCATTGCTGCGTAAACTGAGTTAAATCATCTCAGATTTGTCATGCCACCACCTCCCATCTGAAACAGAGCAGCTTGTGAGGCTGCAGTAATGGGATCTCATGTCTAAGCCCTCAGGAGCATGGACCCAGCTGTGTCTGGAGAATGGAGTCGCAAGGGACACTTTAAAACTAGATTTCATTAAAATAGATAAGCTATTTGTAATTACCTCTTGACATTTACAGCATTAGCTACTGAGTTAATTGGAGGTGTTCTAGTTGAAGTGGGATGATTCTCAGGAGTGACTTGCACATCAACAGGATGATGGCTTTGCACCCTGTAATATTTCTTCTCCCTCTTCTCAGCGTCTCCTATTTGTGCCACAGGGACAATCCTGCGAAATAGCAGCACAGTATTTAACATTTGGCTTGGTAGTAATTACTGTCTGAAGATATCAAAGTGCTTTCTGAAAGCAGCAGGGTGTCCACAGAAGCATTTCACTGGCAGGGGAGCAGGGAACAGTGCAGCCCGTGCTGGGTTCCAGCCTGCTGCCCTGCCCACTGCCTTGGCATTCAAATGTCAGGTGGCAACCCTGGACAGTGGATCTGGTAGCAAAAAACTTCTGTCTTGTGCAAGGCCAGGATTTTCCCCCTTTTCAGTTTCAAAGTTTAGTTTGTGTCTGGGGCTGAAGAGCAAAACTAAGCTGGGAGTTGCTGGGAAGAGCATTAGTTTTTATTTGTGAAGTTTCACTTTAATGGGATCTGCTTCAGATGTGCATTTACACTTCAAACATATTTTTTTGTTGAAAAGGTTTTCATTTGAAATTTGTTTAAAAAATTGATTTAACACACTTTTTTGAAATCACCACTAATAAAAGGAAACTGACCACTGAGTCATCCAACTACAAATCAGTTTTTGACACTATAAAGGATTTGATCTTTTTGATTGTTGAACATATTTGCAGGATATTGTTCTAGTAATGCATAAACTTAAAATACATTTCTGTCCTTTGCTGAGTCAAAGCCAAAATTATATTTACAAATGGAGCAAAAGACAGGCACCCAGAAAATGCAGTGGCAGGGATGAAATGCTAGCTGAATCCTAATTCTGTTTTCATACATTAGTCTGTATAAGCCTATGCCCACATGACTCTTAGCAAATCAGATCATAATTTTGTCACTCTGCCTCTGACCAGGCAGATAAATATACCAATTTCAAATATTGAACCCAAAAGCAAGCAGCCTTATGGTAAGCACCTCCTGCAGAGATATGATGTGCATGAAGGAGTGTGATGGAAGCAGCAAAAGAAAAGAGGTAAAAATAACTCTTCTCTGTTCTGCTCAGTTCCTTTCCTCCCAGTTCTGCTGATTTGAATGCTTGTATAGATCTAGAAACAGCTTTTACAGCTTTCCTTCTGATGCAGAGAAATATATAACTACTGGTTTAAAGTAGGGGACTTGGTTTACTGGCCTCTTACACTGGATTCATGTTCCCTACTTGGTAAAACTGGGGCAGCTTAAGTAGATGACAAGGTGGAGGGGTCAGTAGAAGACTCCTTTCACTGTTATGGCTACAGAATTGGGTTTATTCATAAACTTTGTGATCTAGCTACACTGCAGATGTAGGATGAGTTGCTTTTGTTGAGTTTTACCTCTCAGATTCAGCTAGCTCATCTGTAGTTAATTCCTCTGCCTGGGAAGGGTTGCCTCTGCCTTCTTACATGGGCAGAAAGTGTTACGACCTCATCAGAGGAGCACTACAGAAATAAATGTGATCAAGTTCTTGCTGTGCTATGGCTCTCAGAGCTAATTGGGAGATGGACTAAGTAAAGGGGGGAGAGCAGGATGTTTGATGGATGGGTTGGAAGAATTCATGTAATGGAGCTGACTGCAGGAAGAACCATAAATCTGCTGGAAATGCTCATAAAAGGGCTGAAAACCCAGGAGGTTTGTGTATGAGGGGGGCAGACGCTGCTGGTTCTGGGATGAACATGCAGAGAGGGGCTGTGCTTGCTCCTGGTGAGGGGCAGATTTTTGCTGACAGCATTTAACCTTCTCAGGGGTCTCAGGGTTTTCTGGAAAGGGAAGGCTCAGGCTGAGTAAGTCTGTGAGCACGGATGGGTTTCTTCCCCCTGCTCAAACAGGGCAAAGGGATGCAGCAAATCAGGGTGCATGATGCAAATACATGCATATAGCACTGCTTCCTCTTCCATTCCCCAGAGGATGAATAGAAAATCCAAGGGGTGATCTCTCACTGACTGTGCTTTGTATGTGTGAGGGACCTTGGTGCCCTCAAGCCTCATGTTAGTCTCCTACATGTGCTAAATGGAAGACACTGAAATTGCCTCGTGTGCGCTGTTCCATTGCTTCATCCAGGGGTGAAGGGACATGAAGCCAGCTGAACTGCTCTCGTTTCCTCTGTACTCCAGTGTCTCAGCCTCTGTCCCAGGGAGGAGGGCATTTTTTTATAGAACAGCTGCTCTGACTGAAGAGCATAACGTGCTCCTTTCTGCTCTGAGAGCTGTGTGGGCTCTCAAACTCATTTGTTTGCAGGGACCTCTGAGGCTCTGAATGGTGAGGATGCAAAGACGTGCAAATGGAGAGTTTTGGCACATGAGTGTGAAGATTTGACTCTTGTTAGCCTGAACTACCATCTCCATTAGCAGAACACATGCCTCAAATGCTCTCATCTTGCTGGCTGCATTCAGTCCTAATGATACAGTTATGCCTTGGTAGGTTTTCTGTAAATGTCTTACAATTTAAAATCTCCAACAGCGAGAAGCTAATAGTCACGTATTCTTGTACGTTCAATACCTAACCTCTTAAAATACAATATGGATTTGTTATTAGTCTCTGGAAAATGATAGTTGATTACATGAAAGATTGCTTTTTGTATTGAGAGGGTATTTTTTTTTCCTGTCTCAAATATCCTCTCCAAGGGCTAGTTGTGACATTCACTGTAAGGGTACAGGTGTGTTGATGTTGCTCTTTAAAGAGATATTGAAACTACCATTCGTTTTAGATATGCATTAATGCTTTATATAGCGTGTTTATCAAATTACCTTTCTATATCTTAACAAATCAATCCCTGTGCCCTTGGTGTGAAGTACTGCAGATAAGGAGTAGGCAGTATATCTGCTTGCTGGTGATAAAACCGGAATTTGCGTAGATAGATAACTTCGATTAAGTCGCTTAAGCAGTGTAATCACTGTCCCGGTGAGAAGATGGATTTGTGAGCTGAGCAAATCTAGTTTTGCTGGTGCTGGATTAGCCTGTGCCCTGCCACCAACCAGCAGAGCATGTCTACAAGCGGCAGCGAGCCTGGCACTGCCTGTCCTACCCCTCCTCACACTGTAGCTTCAGCTGAGATTTGCAGCTGATTCACTCTGGTGCTTTTATCCAAGTGGGATATTCTGATCTGGTTTTGCTACCTGGAGATTGTGAAAGGAAGTAGATCTGTGCTGGAGCAGATACCCTACTGGAGGCACTGATAATTTGTGCACCTGCTGCTAAACTTAATGAATGATAAAGGAAGAAGTTGGGTACTGAGATTTGATTTTCACTGCTGCTTTTTGTAATCAATTCTGATTTGTTTTTTTTTTTGTCTCCTCATTCCTTAGGTATCCTGAGATTATTTAGTTTCTGATTTTGTTTGTTATTTCCATTTTAAAAATGCTTTCTTATTTAAATGCATTCTTACAGCATTGCAATTTCTTTAATTACACATTGGCAGAGTGTTTCTTTGGCTTGGTCAATAATGAAGGACATTTATAACAGGTTGATGCCCCTGAAATATGTGCTCGTGCTCCTTGGAGAGGAATAACTTACCAATACAAGTCATTATGCATTCTATTAAAAACACAAACTGGACATGTGTTCTGGCCTCGTCATCCATCACAGCGTAAACACTGAGCGAGCCAGAATCCCAGCAGAGGTGGCGAGAGACTGAAAGCAATTTATAAAAAGTAAATAACAGTATTGATCAATTCACCTTTTTATCACTGCCCTGTCACCACTGCCAAGCAGTGTTTTCGTTTCGAGTTTCTCCCCCACCACATGCTTCTTCCCTCAACAGCTGTTGATTTATGGAGCTTTCTCTGGGCCACTGGGCAGATTTAAACTTAACTTTTGTACTGGTAAACTCACCAAAAATACAAAAGTATCTGAAACAGAGTCTGTTTCCAACTGAAGTGGTTTGCCCTGGTAGGTGAGGCCACAACCAGGATGCCTGCTGAGACTGTGCCTGGGTTTCTGAACAGCAGCTCCTGCCTCTGTGCCTCAGTCCATCTCTTCCCTTGACTGCCTTTGCTGCCATGTCCATTTCACACTCAGGAAAGCAAGACCCAGAGGCAAGGCTGGGTGTCCAAGCCATGTCTTCCTGCAGCAGAGTTACCAAGGCAATGTCCTTTGAAGAGAAATAACCACATGAACAGCAGAATAAGTGGATAAAGAGGCTTTACTCATCTGTGCAAGTGTCTTAATGCCAAAGACCACGACCCTAATAAAATAATAATGTAGTTTAAGAGGTGTTTTTTAATTGCAGGCAAGTTGGAAATGGCGTACCCAAAATCTCACTAGGGTTCTATGTATCTCATGGCTCAGACGTAGACTGAGCCACCATTTCAGTGAAATTGCAGCTCTTTCACCTTTAGACAGACAACTGTTACACAGAGAGACATTGTCAACCCTGAGTGAATGGCCCAGCAGTGGTCAGGGCATCCTGATCCCAGCAGACAGGCGGAGAGACCATCTGAGCACTCTGCTGGAGTACCAGGAAGGGCTTTGGAATGCCAAAAGTGAATTAATGGAGTTAGTGACTACTAGATTTTAGAATGAACAGCAAGTGACTGTTTTGTGCTGTGAGATTCCATTATCTTGACTTTGTATCTTATACCTCTTGAGAGAACATGGTTATTCATTAAGTCTCTCTAACTTGCACTTCAGATTTGATGGTTTTATAAAGCCTTGCATTTTACACTAAGTGATTATGCAGTGTGATGATGCCCCATCCCTGGAAGTGTTCATGGCCAGGTTGGATGGGACTTTGAGCAACTTGGTTTAGTGGAAGCTGTCCCTGCCCATGGCAGCAGGGTTGGAATGAGGTGATCTTTAAGGTCCCTTCCAATGCAAACCATTCTGTGATGATTATTTAAAACAAAGGGCTGACATTCATTAACGTTTAGGTGCTCTGTTGTTAGGAACAGTTGTATGCAGTTGTACACGGCTCTTTCATTTAACTTGAGGTCTCGAGAAAATCGATTTTGAGAGCAAAACATAAAAAAACCAAAACAAAACCCAGAATTATTTTTCCTTAAAACTTGCTTTGTTTCCTTATGGACAAAGCACTTGGTTTATTATCCAGGCTTCTGGTATGGGAAGCCTGTGCTGTGTTCAGTGTTGACAATTGTGGAGCTGCAAAAGTATGAGGTCTCGTTCTCTGCTCTGAGACTGACTGTGGACAGGATCCCTCCACGTGTCTCAAGGCTTGCAAGGCAGACGCTGAGATAAACTTAATTTCTGCAGAGCTTGAGGCGTGGTGTTGTCTATACTGGCATGCTTTCTTTTTTTAAAATTTCTTTCTCTTTTTGAGTGTTCATGGTCTCTGGATGCGTCGTTCTAACTGTGATCGTGCCAGGTTAGAGATGGCCATTCCCAAATCTGCCACCAGAACTGTGGAGATCCTCCCTAACCCCTTTCTGTCACACTGCCTCTGCTTTGAAACTAGTAAACAAACCTTGCAGTGAAAAGTATTTTTGCTAACCTGGATTGTTTTGACAGAACCAGGTTAGGGAGTGATTAAACATGCAGCAATGCCTACCTGACCCCGGGCTCAGGGTGTGCTCACAGGGTCTCCCCTCATCACTACTCATACCACCACATTGTACACCTCTGTCAGCAGCAAATACATCTCCTGTCTTGAGAAAGACAACCCCAGTAATAATTATCAAGGTGATACATCTCTGTCCCCTGTGCTGTTAGCCCATGGTGCGTGGCCTTCTCAGGGTGGGTATTTCTGTGTTGATTTTGCCTGCTGCACTCCATCCTTCCTTCCCACTGTTCAGCTCTGCCCAGTGTGTTGTTCTGTCTGCAGTCTGGTCCTTGCTGTGGACAGGTTGAATACAGGTACAAGCCCTTAGTGACTCTCCACAACACATTCCCTTCTCTTCGATCCACATCTGGATGCTGAATGTGAGTGTCCAGTCCAGAATTGTCTGGCACCACACTCCAGTAAGGCATGGGAGAGAATTCCTCCAGGCCCTGTCCCATTCAGCAGTCACATTGCTGGGACTGTTATAAAATCAGTCACGGTCTGCTCGTCGCTGTCTGACCTCACTTTGATACTCAGCCCTGCCACGTCTAAGACTGGCTGTCTTTTTGCTCTGTTCAGTACAGAAGGTTTAGTTATTTCTGGGAGAGGGTATCCTTAAAGGTGTTGGGTTAGCACATATGTTTTTAAGTCTCATAAATGAATGTAAACAACAGAAAAATCTAGAGCAGAGAGGTTGATAAGCACTTATTATGTCAGACTTTCTGGGTGCTCTCTAACTGCTGTTCAGACTGGTGGATCTCCATGTAGTTGGTGCCACGTGCCTCACAGATATTTTAATCTCTGACCTGCACTTGATATGTTCAGATTCTGTGAGTTTCTTACTTCCCACACAGTTTTTGTGAGAAGCTGAGAAGCTCTGTCAGCTTTAAATGAGGCAATGCAATTCCCATAGCAAGGCAGGAGGGAGTGATGCAGGGTGGAAAGGAAGCTCTTGGCGTATGTTTGCTGTGTAGATGACAAAGAGGTCAGGAGGGGTTCAAGTCATAAATCTCTCTTGGGTTTCTCGGGAGGGCAGCATGTCTTGCAGGCAAATTTGAAAATGCAAATTCTCCCAGAGATGCATACTCACATCTCTCATGGGCTGAAAAAGTTACCAGGATCAGGCAGG
This sequence comes from Campylorhamphus procurvoides, assembly GCA_013396655.1. NCBI lineage: Eukaryota > Metazoa > Chordata > Aves > Passeriformes > Dendrocolaptidae > Campylorhamphus > Campylorhamphus procurvoides. Next base: position 2,463,388 of record WBMV01016873.1, on the reverse strand, counting down.
AGAGAACAGTTGGAAACCACCCGTTCCAACTCCAGCACAGACCAGCCCTGATTCATCGGGCTGTATGATAAAGTGGCCTGGGGAGCTGAACCAGCTGGAAAACAGGGCTATATCTAATTTTTGCTGGTTTTTTTTTTCTACCTGGAAAATGTCCCAGCCCACTTCAAGAGCACAGGGCTGAGCTGGGTGCTCTCTATGCAGCAGTGCTAAGGTCTGAGTGCTGCCACAACCATTGACTTACTTGTCTTGTGTCTGAGGTGTAGGTGAGTGGGTGCTTGACAGGGCTGGGATTGGGCAGTGCCACCTCTTGCTGCTGGTCACCACACGTTCTACCCTTCAGGGGGAGTGCAAAGGAGAATAATGTGGGTGAAGGGCAGCCAACCAACTTTTCAGGGATTTACTACTGGTTTTTTAAATTATTTTTTGTGGTGTGGTTTCCAAAGTTCAAGTGTAAAGCATTGTTTTGTGAAGGGAATATAAATCGCCTTTCCTTACAACTCCTTTTCCTTATTAACCATCCCTGTCCTGGGCAACAGACTCTACACCAAGCTTTGTTCCCATGTGTCTCTCTTGCAGCTGCAAGCAGAAAACTTGGCGATCCTTTGATCATCTCTGACATCAAGAAAGGGAGTGTTGCACACAGGTGAGTGCAGAATTTTCCATCTGCCAAATGCATTGTAAAATATCTATCCATGATAGTTAGAATGTCTACCAGAGAAGTAGAATGAAGCCCAAGTAGTAGCATTTGGGTTTGGATTTGTCCAGCATTCAAGAAGTCTCAACCCTATATGTTTGTTTTAGACCACAGCAGGGTTTGCAATAAAACTGTCTGTACTGAAGCAAGCAGAGTTGAGTTAATGGAGAAGGTGGCCAGGGCACTTGTTCAGATGTCTGCTGACTCTCTAAGAGATGGATTTTTAGCATTTAAGAGCATATTGTAAAGGATTTTATGTATCCCATGAGGTGCTATGGCTCATCAGGTAGTTTGCCATGTCCCAGCTCCTGCTCAGGTGAGCAGCGTGAGTGAATTGCGAGCACTGGTGGAGAACTGTGCAAATAACTCAGCATTTATTGGCTTCACCTCTGATCCCAACACCTCATAGCAAGGCTTTCAGAGGAATTTAGTGCAGCTGCAGGCTCATTTCTGAGAGTACTCACACACAAGTTTCCATAAATGGGAGAATATCTGTCAGTTAAACAGGAGGCATTTTCAGTGCTGTAGGTTACCCAGGATGAATATCTCATCTTCCTGCCTGGTTCTGTGTTGATACATGCTCTACACAAACTTCCTCTCTTTAAATTACAGTTGTCCCAGACTCAGTTCATGGTTGTTTTCCAGAAAAGATCAAGGACAGTAAAAAGTTAATATTGTCATTTCCACTGCAGAACTGAATGTGTTGTGGGATCTGAAAGGCAAATACAAATGTACTTTTAGTTTTCTTTTCCTCTCCATGTAGAACTGGCACCTTGGAGCCCGGAGACAAGCTGCTAGCCATTGATAACATCCGACTCGACAATTGCTCAATGGAGGATGCTGTGCAGATTTTAAGGCAGTGTGAAGACCTGGTCAAATTGAAGATTAGGAAGGATGAAGATAACTCTGGTACAGAAATCCTGATGCAAAATGGTGCCCGTCCACTGTAATGACATTCCCAATAGGTAGTGCAAACTAACAAAGATAAGGGCTGCTGCTGTCCGGTCACCACTTTCCAATTGATTATAGTCTATTTTTGTTATTCTGTCCTTAAATGATGTCTCAAGGTTAAAATCCTATTTGGTATAAGCATGGCTGAAGACTTCCAGCCTTTGCTTCTAAATGCTGCGAGTCCTTCCTGTGACTACTTTCATACAGCAGATTAAAAAAATTCAGTATTCCTGTTTTCTCTTTCAGATGAGCAGGAGACAACTGGTGCCATTATTTACACAGTGGAACTGAAGCGGTATGGGGGGCCCTTGGGAATAACCATCTCTGGGACGGAGGAACCTTTCGATCCCATTGTCATTTCGGGCTTGACTAAACGAGGACTGGCAGAGAGGTGAGGTTTGGGGGAAGAGTGGTTGCCATCGCAGTGGTGTGTCCTTCTGAAACCAGAGATCTTGGGCATCTCCTGACCTGTCCTTGCTGGTTGCTTAGTCTGTTACATGTGAAGTATCTCAGTGCAGGTGTGGCCAAGCATCAGGCATTTATACTGCATGAACATGGGGGCAGATTTACCTTCGGCCACCAGGGAGGTTGAATGTGTGTGTGCCTGTGTCTGAATATCTGTGCATGCGTGGGATTTAAAGGATCAGGACATTCCTGAGAGTATAAGGTGGAACTGAGTCATATACTGTATCTTAATTAATCTGTCTGTACGGTAGCTCTGACTCGTAAATTGATCATTCCAGCAGCCCTGACTCATGCTTCTCCAAGGGTCTCTTTAGTTTATGCTTCCTGACAGGCAGAACAACAGCAAAAAAACCCAGAACAAACAGGTGTAAAATGCAGGACCTTGGGGAGGTTTGATTGCAGATCCCACCTTTTGGTTCTTTCTGCTTCAAGGCCACATTCCCTCTTAGCTGGACTGTGAAACAGCTCAGTACCTCTTTCTGTACTGGGTTCTCAGAGCTCTCAGCGTGCTGCTGTGCATTTCCATTGCTTCCTTTTGGTGCCGAATGCAGAATGTCTCTGTCTCCTGGGAAGGAAGAGGGATAGACTTAGTCATCAGTGGTTCTTCTCTTTGGGGATTTATATCACTATCAGGCACTGTAGGATTCAGTCTCTTTCCCTATGAAATAATAGCCACAGTGTATCTGAGGCTTTTCTGCAGCGCAGTTCTGCACTGTACCTGCAGCCCAGCATGAGAGAGGTTAAGGACAGGCAGCTCAAACACTGTCAGGTGTCAGAAGACAGTCTCTTACCCTTGCTGGTCTTGGTTCTGTTTGCAGTGCTGTGGCTGTTCCTCCTTCAAACTCAGATACACATCGGTGACGGCTCTGTGGAGAAACGTAGTGCGGGCGAGTGCTGCGGTGCTACTGAATGTTGATCAGGAGTGGGCAGGCAGTGAGCAATGAAAAGCCTTGTGAGAAGAGCAATGGAGCTGTTCAGCATTGGCTGACTAGCAAACAGCAGTGCCTGTGCACAAGAGCAGCAAGGGCGCGGGCCAGTGCAGGGACATCTCTGTCCTTGGCTCCCTGTGGGGAGGGCGAGGAGCACTGGGATGAAGGCTGCCTGCAGGAAAGGTGCATTTTTTTTCTCCTGCGAGTAACAGAAGGGAGTGACTTGACCTTGTCAGGGGAAGAGGGGTGCTCCTAGTGTTATCCTGAATTGTCCCTTTCCTGACATCACTACCTTTCTCTGTGCCACAATCGCCCTTAGCCAGGCTCTGAAGGGTGGGAGAGGTTTCTGAAGGGCAGGGAGCTGGAGCACAGGACACGCTTCAGCAGCACTGACACAGGGTGGACCAGATCCTGGCGTCTGAGAACAGGAATGCACTGGCCATTCTTGTAGAGGCACAAGTGAAGGTCTGTGCTGTGGCTCGGGCTGCTGGCAATGGGGAAGGCAGGGTGTCCTCTAGGATCTGTCACATGTCTGTCACAGTGGATGACAGGCTGCCTAAGCCTTCAGATTCAAATGACTTAGGTTTTATCTTGACCTTGAATATTTTTCTCCTTGTAAGTGTCTAATCTTACAGAAACCTGCAAAGACAGCTCAGGCTGTTGGATCGGTGTTGAGCTGTGGCTCTCTCCCATGTTATTCTGTTTTCCCTTCTTCAATGCCTGCAGATGGCTTAAGCCTGTGCCATGAGACTTGTTTTCTTTCTTCTTGAGGGAAGGAGTGTGCCTAAACAATATTGTTCAGTTTGGGTCAGGGTGTAATGGTTCTCCAAGAGCAATTTTGGGCTATCACTGGCATTTTAAAATGCCTGACCAGCCTCCTTTAGTGCTTCCTACTGAAGTAGATGAGTGTGGCTGCAGAAGAGTTTGCTCCAGGAGTGTCCAGCACCAACACATGTTGGCAGGGAGGAAAAGGGATGGTGGCCCTTCCCATGTGCCAAGTCAGTCCTTACCACATGCGTGCAGCCACCTCTTCTCCAGTGCTTGCTGGGAAGTGTTTGCAGCCCCTTTTACACCTTGCCACTTACCAGCTGCTTGATTGTACTCTTGCACATGCCCTTTGAGCAAGAAGGGACATGTAGCACACAGCTTCTCAGGCTGCTTTGTGCTTGAGGTGAAGTAAGGACTGTTGGTAGTGATGGAGAGGCATGAGGGTCATTAGCTAGAAGCTGCTTTCTCTGTCTCTCCTGCCCAGCTTCTGTCTGCTTGTTCTCACACGGGAGGCTGAGAGAACTGGACTTTTTTTGCTTTCTCCCTCTTGTAGAAACATGGCTGAACATGGTCTTTATTTTTAATTGTTTCTGTATTTTTCCCTGCTGAGGGACTTTCACAGTTACTGCAGGACAGTCATGTTTTTGGAGGCAGGTGGTTGGGTTGGTGTCTTGGATAGGTGTGTCCCCATGTCGGATTCAGGGATGCAGCAGGAAACCCTTGAATGCTGAAGCACTGCAGTGAGCAAAGCATTGACTGTAAACTGCCAGCACTTTCACTTGATTTTTTTTTTTACTATGTAGATGAAACTTTTAAGACATATACTTTGGTTCCAGTTTGATCTGTGATTTATTTGAATGCACAAGTTTTCCCTGCCAGCTTTTCCAGTTCATTTTAGATGGGACAAGACGGACATCTAGTGGCTGGTAGGGACCATTATGGCACTGCTCGAATACCTCAGAAGCAGCAGAAACAGCAGTCCTGCCTGCTGTTTGGCTGCATTCCCTCATTTGATGTACTCAGAGTGGATGTTTCACAGCAATGTGTCTAAAAAGTCTGATATTTTGGGGAAAGCCAAGCAGCTGTTTTGCCTGCAACAACATGGCAAATTCCAGTTCTGCAGGAGGAACAGTCCAATTTGGAGATGTAACCTGAGGGAGGCACATTGCCATGGACAAAAAGATATTGCAGTCCAGATTTGCATCTCCTCCTGGCTCCATCACACAGGTTCCTGTTAGCAGAACGTCATGCACTGCTGGAGGAGGAGGTGGTTGCTGCTCTCATGTGCTGGCATTAGGGAGCTGCAGTGTGAGTGTGGTGAGCTTGATCCAGCCATGGGTGAGCATGAACTGCAGCCTTGGCAGCCAGTGATGGACACATCCTGTCCTGCCGGCTCTTCCTCCAGCTGCAGCAGCACTGGGAGAGGTAAATTGAGCCCCTTTCTGTGAGCAGGTACAAAGGAGGATAGAGAGGGGAAAAACTGCCTTGACTTGTTAGTTTGCTCCTGGCTGTTGCTGAAGCCTGAGCATTTACCTATCTGAGAGCAATAGGCGGTGCTGAAATGTGGCTGTGGAATGAAATGAAATGAAACAACCTCTTCCCAGGCTGACGGAGAAAGTCACAGTATAGCTATGTAGGGGTGAACTTTAAACATATCATGAACTGCAACTGGTTCAGCTCGAGCTTGCACACGCAATCTCTCTGTGTTGAGCCATTTTGGTTTTTTTCCAATAGGTTTCTTGGTTTCTCTCATAATTTCTTTCTGTCAGTGTGAACATGTCCTTCAGTTCCACGTGTGGTGGCAGGTGGACAGCACACATAAGAAATGCTTGTGCTTTTAACCCCGTTGCTTTGAAACATTTTGGCTGTAAGCCAGTCTGCAGTCCCAGTTCCCAAGGGGCCTGGGATTTTGTGGAATTCATATGTTGCCATGTGTATTTGTATGTGCATACACATGGAAGATGGAGAGAACCCAGATTGCTGGCAGTGGTGATGAAGAGTAAGTCACGAGAGTGAACAAAGTCATATTTGAACGTGCTGAGAGTTGACATGCTCTTGCTTCAAGTGACAACTGAATATCCTGTCTCACAGAGGTGAATTGCTTCTCTGGAGTTTCTGACAGTGCCTTTTCTCCCCAGAACCGGAGCCATCCACATCGGTGACCGGATATTAGCAATCAATAACGTCAGCCTCAAGGGCAAACCGCTGAGCGAGGCCATTCACCTGCTGCAGATGGCAGGAGAGACGGTCACCCTGAAGATCAAGAAGCAGACAGAGAGTGAGTTGGGGAGCCTGGTTTGGGGTGGGAGGGCAAAGACACACCCTGGGCTGTGGAGTCGGGAGTGAATGTGGTGTGAAAGGGGAGATGAGGCAGCGTGGTAATGGTGTGGCTGGGCACCGGGGGAAAAGGTGTGTGTTTCTTGAACTTCTGACTCATAGATGGAAAAAAAAGGCAACCCAGGGGCTCTCTGTGATGCTGGGAAGAGATGAAACAACAGGTTTATTGATGATAGTGATTTTTATTTCAGATTAATGCCTTGTACTGTTGGTGCCATTTGCTGTCCGTGTGGGTGTTTGACACGGAAGGGAAGCAGAAGTTGCTTTTAAAAGTAGAAGAATGTGGGATTTTTTAAAAATATAACCCTCCAAAATGAACAAGGGGACTCTGAGCTGATAGAATCTAGGGGAAAAAAGCCCACCTTTAACTCAACTTTTTGAAAACAACTGGCAATAAATCCTTTACATCCCTTTTCCTGGCTTGGGGTCCTAAGGTCATCTTTCAAATAAAACTTCACTTAGAGAACCCCTTCTCATTTTTCTGACAAGCTCCCTGTGGGTTTGAAGCTGTTCTTGATGTGGTATCAAAGAGCAGAGGCATACTTACAGTGGCAGGCCACTGTTCTTTGGGGACAGAGGGGTGACTGGCAAAACCAGGGAAAACATTTCTCCCCAGTTGCATAACCACAGTCAAACAGAGATTTTTTCCTGAAGTTCAGAAAGTAACAGATGCATTCTGGATTCATTCCTGTGTCCCCCACACCCACTATTTTCCTTTTTTTTTTTTTTTTTTGGTGCTATGCTTCTGCAATGTGTAGATTTGATTGGACCAACCCAGCCAGTGGCCCATGGTCCTGTGGGAATTAGAAGAAATCAAGCTTTTCCAAGCAAGAGTGTCCAAAGGGATGCCTGTCCTGCATCTGAAAAAGTGACATAATTCTTTAACATAGAACTTCTGCAGACCTCAAAGCAATTTGCACATGTGTGGCGATGCACCTATTTTTACGAATGGTGGAAACCTGGACAGGGCGTGGGGACTTGGCAAATAAGAGGTAGAACTGGAGAATTGATTCCTCTTCAAGAAACCCCAGTCTCTTCCCCTTTAGCCCAAAGTGTCTTGATCCATGGTCTGAAATGCTCTTTTTTTCCCTTCTGCTGACACTTAGCATTGTCACAGCCACTTGGTGAAATAATTGACATGCAAGTGCCAGTTGGAGACTCGTTAATCATTCTGAGAATGAAGCAGGTGTAATTGAAATTTCAAGGTAATCTTGAGTTAATCATGGTGAGCAATCTTCTGAATGCTTGGAAAAGAGGGACTTTCAGGACACCGGCTTTGTTTGGTAAAATAATCTGTTCTCATTGACAAATGCAGACTTTCAGAGGGCTTGTTATCCCTCTGGTCAGAGGTACAGGGTGTGGATGGCTAACAGGATATCTAATCAGCAAAGAGTTTAAAATATTCAGTACAAAGAAATGCTTGTGCTGAGAAACCATTCCATGCATAGCTTTTGCCTGAAAGGGAATTTGATATAATGATAATAAGGACTTGTTAGTACTAAAATAATGAAAGGGAAAGTCTGAGCTTCATCATTCACATTCAGCCTCCATTTTTCAATCACTGATCAGGGGAAATTCAGCCTCAAAATACCAGGCTCTGGAATTCCACTATTGTCATGAGACTGCATGGGAGACTCTGGCAAGGTGATTAGCCTTGAATTGTTACAAGGTTGTACAATCTTGGGAGGGTGCTGTGACTTCAGTGGTGGTGTTTGGGACCAGGTTGCTTTGTCATTGGACTCGTTAAAACAGTTTGTAGCAAATTCTGCTGCCAGCACCTTGCCCAGGTGCTGTTCTGAGTATAAAGAAGCTGTGGAGTATTGCTTGCAGGGGCCAACACTTCTCTGGGCAGGGCTGTTTGGAGGAAGCTTCCAAAGGCACAAGAAGATGTGCTTGTGAATTGAGATTAGGTCCCAACTCTCTCATATGTGGTAATCCTCAAATCCCCATGGCTGCTCCTTATATTCCATGTGCTAAAAACCCAGAAAGGCATTTTTTTATTGATTCAGCTTGAGATAAGAGTAATGCATTAAATCCTTTCAGCTTCATTGCACATGCCTTTCTCAGCTACTTTTGAAGAGCTACAGAGGTACTTTAAAGACTTACAGTACCTGGGTTTGCTCCCGTGTCAGCATAAGCTTTCCCCTGAGGTTTGCTCTTCGTGCCTGCTAAAGCAGGATGTTCTGCTTTCAGAATCCTATCCTAAGAAGTCGGGGAGTATAAATGAAGTGAGCGACCCAGAAGATGAACTGATAGACTCCCAGAAAACTAGCAAGCTGTCTGAGATATACTCCACCACAATTCCTAGCATGGAGAATACCATGGAGTCTTGGGATGGCTCTGCCATTGATGCTGGGTATGGAAGCCAAGGTAAGCCAGGATCATCTTTTCTTAGGGATCTCTGGGCCAAGGTGAAGATAGACAGACCCTCCAAATCTGTGTAGTCTATCTGGCTCTTGTTTCCAAGCATAAGCTGAAGCCTGTGATCTGACCACATTTTCATGGTCTCTTGCTTCCAGCAAGGAACAAAACGTATTTTAAAACGGACTCCTGTGATGCTCTGAGTTGTCGAATCTAGTTTAGTCTTTTATTGGCACATTTCTTCTGGTTCATATGGTATCATACTGTTCTCATAATTTTCAAAACCGTTACAGCACTTTATAATTCACATAATCAGAAGCAGTATTCACTGGGAATATGTTTTACAGAGTGTTTGTTCCATAGCTCACTTCTAAGTCTCCAGAGAGGCCTTGTAGGACATATTATCCTCTTCAGGATGTTTTAAAATCCACAAGCTTGTCTTGTGACTAGAGGCACTCACTTAAAAAATAATTAAGGTAATACTACAAGAAAGCATCTCTAACTCTCTAGTGAGTGATCAGATGAACAGATGTCTTCCAGGCCAGGTTTATTCAGCTGGAGCTTCTGGCAAACATATGGGATTGGGATGGAGGATGCTCTAGTCATGGGGATAGATTTTTATTTGGAGAAAAGGACTGGAAAATAGTTATTCCAGTTCAGAGTTAGTGACATAAGTATTAACCTGTGTTGAAACAAACCAAAATCCTGAATGGATGCTGCAACAGGAAATTGGTGGAAAGACTCCTGCCCAGAACAGAATCTGAAAACAGGCAGGGATGCTGCAGGATGCTGCTGCAAAGCACCTGCACTGTGCTGAGCAAGGTGTGTGCTGTGCTCATTGCACTCTGGCTTAGAGAAGTTCAAAGGATAGCACCACCTTTGTGTTCTTTCCCCATTCCCGTGTCTTCCTTCAGCCTCCATTGGTCGAAGTCTTAATTTGGGAGCACAGTTGGGACTGGAGGCTTCATTAAGGAGGAATCCCCTGGCCTTTATAATGCTGCAATCCTTCTCCATCTAATTGGATATTAACACAAGTTGGACACTGGAAAGTGATTGCTTTACCAGTAAATTATGACCAAGTAATTGAGCACAGAGCCCTGGGGAGTGGGGCTGATGCCAAGTTGCCCAACATCCACACACTGCAGCTTTGCTTCAGGGGTTCTCTTGTCTTCCCTGGTAATTGCATTTGGCTGCATGGTGATGTGTTGGTGCTGGCTGGGAAGAGAGTTGCTGGAAAGTCGGGAGAAGGGCACTCAGGGTTGTCCCTGGGATGGGCAGGGAAGGCAGGATGCAGGGAAACCTGGGATGCACAGACCCTGGAGACTCGGGTTTACACTCCAAATGGAGAACTGCAGATCAGACTCTACAGCCTTGTAAGTTTTAGGTTCATTCACAGCATTAGGAAACAGTTCAAGGAAGGATTTGGGTAGGGGAGTTGTGCTGGACCTGGTGGGAACATGCCACCGGGTGGCTCTGAATCCCAGAGATCCAGCCCTTCTCCCTTGAAGCAGGAGGTGAACCTGTAATGGCACCAAGTGAGTGCTCTGCACCCAGCCCAAACCTGCTGCCCATCTGCTGCAGGGACCTGCATCCAGGGCCCTTGTCCTGCAGGCAGTCAGTGCTCCCGATGGCTCTGAGATGTTGGCAAGCAGTTTTCCTGGGGCTCTCTCCAGAGAAGTCTAACCTTTCAAAACATACAGAGGAAACACTTGACTAAGGGAAATATCAGGCCTTGGCATTTTCAAAGAAAGTGTTGACATTGTCTTTGGATATTTCCAGTGCTCTTAGCTGTTTAGGAGGTCCAATCTCCCTTAATTATGTGTTTCACCATTACTTTTTCCTGTTGGCTTGGCACAGTCTGTGATGGGAGCGTGCAATGTTTCTTGGAAAGGCTGTGAGGTTTTCTCTGAAACACTGAACAGGGTGCAGGAGGTGAGCAAGGGACTGGGGGCATTTGTATCCACTGCAGATGGCACTGATACTGCTGAGGAATGGTCTGTTTTGAAAGTTTTCTTTTCAGGAAGCTCCTCACGAGACGTGGGGGTCTTGTGACTTGGTAGTGATGGATTTGCATCTCTGGAGTAAGACACTGCAGTATGGAGAAGTCCATGGGGGCAGACATAGCAAAACCTGCCTGGTTTCATCCTAATGGTATTGATCTTCTATCAAATGTGATACATATGAGCCTCCCCTGCTCTCAAGCTAGCAGAAATTTTCATCCTATTCCTTGCCTTTCACACGTATGTCCCTGAAGCAGGTTCCTATACCTGCACCAGCTGATCCCAAAGGCACAGAAGGGCTGAGGGAACTGACTGGCAGCCCTCAGGATCAGGGCTGACTCTTCCTATTACCACTGCTGAGCACACTGGAACTGTGACCACCTTCAGGTACCCTCAGCACTATTACACTTGTTAAGGGAGACTCTTGCTTCTGGATGCAGTTTCTTTGCTGCTGTCCTTTTTTATTCTGTTACTTTTTTCATGCTGTCCATTAGGTCACAAACACAAGTGAAGACTTTTGTTTCCTAATAGAAATCCAAATCCTTCAAAATGAATGGGATTGGGCATGCTTATAAAGGAAGCTTGGCAGGATCTTCTCTTTGCCTTTTGAAGGACTTGTATTTAAAAGTGGCTGATTCAATGCCATCATTTCTGCTGGGCTCAGTGTGGAAACAGGAGCCACTAACCAAGGCTGGAGCTGGCTGGGGACAGGGCCTGCATCTGTGGGTGTGTGTACTCCCTGGGCTGTGGGTCCCAGACCCACACCATAAAACTGCTGAGAAGCAGGGGAGCAAAGGAGAAATGGGGTACCCCATATCAAGATCCTGAGAAGCTGCTTTGGTTAAAGCCAGAAGAGATGGGAAGAAGAACCACTTTTGGACTGAGATGGAAGCAGTATGCAATCCATGTAGCCTCAGGTCTGGGGCCCAGGGAAGGACCCTGGCTCAGCGTGAACTTACTCCATTTGGGGTTTCTGACCAGATATTGCCCTTTCTCTTTCTCCATTCCCTCTTGCCTTCCCTAGGTACGTACATACCTCAGGCTGCAGGCATAGCCCTCCATCCACATGAATGGAGACACAGTAGGCAAAAGAGCAGCACCCCTCCAGGGGACCCCAGGAAAAACTACCCCTACATGGATGGAAGCTTCCGTGAAGATGACTGGGACAAGCCCAGCAGGTACGGAGGGGTGGGAGGAGGTAGGGAGGTACATTTGGAACTCTGGGTGTCACTGCACAGGGACAGGGGGCATGGGAATGTGGTGGAGCAGCCAGGGATGTCCCAGTCGTGGCTTTGGGGAGCCATGGGGAGGGATGTTGGGGTGGACTCTGTTAAGCCACTTCCACATTGCCAGGTTACTCTCAGTGTCGCTGTGGCATCTCTGCCATGGCCAGGTGTACATTTGTGTCTGGAGTTAAGGTGCTCTCAGCTACGTGGACCACAGGTTCCTACCATATCCCTCACTCCTGCCATGTCAAGGCTGCAGTATTTTCATAGTTTAGGTGTAATAAATAGATATGGTCAGGGTTGTGCCTGCATGTGTTGGCCAGACTTTTTTGGGCCAATGCTCAATGCTATGAAGCAAAAGAGGCCAAAGCACTCAGAAGACCAGTGTGAGGTTTCATATCCAAGTTAAAATCTACCAAAGCTGTGGCTGGATTCTCTCTCCATCACACTTTGGCCCTTCCAACACCACAAACAAAGCTACTGAACATGATTGAGTTAATCCCCCAGCTCATCTAGGTGGGGAAAATCCTCCTGAGGCCAGGGAGGAGGCAGCAGCTGCCCCTTACTTTGAGTGAAAATCCTGCTGGATCTGCTTTGGCCAGAGGCTGCCCCTTTCTGAGCTACACATAGTGGAAAAGCCCCACTGCTTCAAAACTACCCCTCCCCTCGACATCCTCCAGAGTCCCCATAGTTGTGTGTGTTGTGTTGTTACTGTCGGTTCTTTTTTTTTCTTTTCTTATTTTTTTCCTTAACTTTTGTTTGTCCAAACAAAACCCTTAGAACATCTCATGGCCATTTCCACCTATTTAAAGATGATCAAACTGGCAGGAAGGCTGGCAGCGGCAGAGACTTTGTTCTTGTTTTGCCTCTCAGCAAGAGCCAGCTTGCAGAGGTCACTGATCCCTCGTGGCCCCCCGGCGAGGCTGCCGACAGCTGAAGTTAGCAAATCTGAGCACTCGAAGCCCCCGTGTCCCTAATGAGGACTCCGAGCCCTGATGTCAAAGTGCAAGTGAAATGGTTCATGCCATTGAGCCCTTCTTATTAGGGTGAAAAACAAAATGTCTCTAACCCTGACTGCCTTTAGCCTGGAAAAACCTGCTGACCCAGTGGTGTGGGAGCCCATTCTGAGTCATCTGTGCCCTGGATGTGTTTGTGTATTGCTGCTCTGAGAGCAAGGAACTGGTAGCTGGAAGGGACATTTGCCTCTTTGGGAACCTGGGGGCAGAGGAAGGAAATGAGTAAGGGGAAAGAATCAAAAATTCCTTTTGGGGGGAAATTTCGGTTTGTTTTTATAAAGTCTTGCTGGGTGTTTATTTGACCTTTCTGCCTGGTGTAAAGGCTACTGTCCTGTAAAACCTGATGAAAGGTAGGGGGTGAATTTAAAATACAATAAGCCATGTCAGATACTGTTCTTTCCAGGAAGGCCACCCACAAGGAGCAAAAGTGCCTGTGAGTGAGTTTCTGCCTGCTACAGATTTCCATTTAAACTGGTGGATGAAAAGCAAAGCATGTGCTAAAGACTTTGCAGTTGTTAGAGATCTGGAAAAGTCTCTATTAATAGTCCAAGGGGTCATTATATATTTAATGGAGGCCAACCTGTCTGTGACTTGTACTCATGTAAAATGTTTTGACTTTGCTAAGTGGCTGTGGTGGATGAGTGTCCCTTCTCATCTGCAGAGTGGAATAAGCCATGCAAGATGCTGCCAGATGTTGCAGAGGTGGAGCCTCATCCATGTAGCTTCTTATAAGATATGTAGAAGATGCATTAGGGCTGCTTTGATGTCACTGTCCCCTTGAGGCCTCTCCCCATGATGCATTAGTGGGTTTATCATGACCTTGATTTGACACCATAGTTTCCTTCAAGGGACCCCTGTTAAACTGAACACTGATGGTCTGAGTTTTGGTATTCAGTAAACAGTGTCCAGCATCACCAACTTTTCTGTCTTGTTCAGAGGACTTCAGCATGTTGAATTGCTGTTTGATTTAGAGGTCTGAGAATTGACCCTGGCTTGTGGTCAGAGATAAGAGATGCTGAAACTGCCAAGGGGGGAAATTACAGAACAACCAGCACACGGTGTTCACATTAATGTGTGTTTGTACCAGCTTGAGAGAGGTTCTCTCTAACCTCACTCTCTGTTGTAGAAAAAACAGTTGGCAAACTTTACACAGCTTTAAGTGCCAGCACTGCTATACAGCCAAAAAACCAGAGACCTCCTGAAAGTAACAGCTCAGTTACCTGGCCATCCCAAAGCAAATGAAACTGGGTTTGTATGGGTTATACGTGACACTGTTGATACTGCTGGCTGTAGAGTGCATTTGTTTGTTCAGCCCAGGGCAATCATTTTTATATACATCTTTGCATTATTTACTCATAGAGACCTAATGTATTTATCATTTTCTCACCATGTCTGTTACCCTCTGTGTTTTTCTCTCTCTTCTCAGGTGTTCTGTGTCTCAGATCTGAGCTCTATCCCATCAGCCTTTGTACTAACAGTCTCTGAGGCTCCTGGTTTACCCATAACGCATCCTTTTTTCTTTCACTTCTCTATTTCACCAAAACGTCTTCCTAAACCTACAATCTTCCTACAGGCACTTTTTAATTTACCCTTTGAACTTTGACATTACTACACCAACTTAATTCTTCCTTTGAAGGACACTTGCCCCGTTAGTAAATGCATGGAGGTCTCGTATGCGGACTCTTGTTTGAAAAGTTCATATTGTTTGCTTTTGTATATGAAGACTCTTCAAGTCTGCTTTTACTGGTGAGACACTTGCTGTAGCCTTGAGGCTTTCATCCCGCTGCAGAAGAGTGCTGACAATGTTTGGTTCCTACGTTACAACAGATACCCCACCCGCCAAAATGGCCTTGAGACCACTCACGAGGATAATTTTTGGCGTGTTTTTGGAGAAGCTTTGGAGGATTTGGAAACATGCGGCCAGTCTGAACTTTTGAGGGAGATTGAGGTAAAGCACTTTCTGAATTTGCTGCTCATCTGACTGTGTTGCTCTCTCCATAAATGTTAGACTGTTTCCCCCAGATCTGTTAATTGCCTGTAGCATCCCTATGCTGCTGCAAAGAAGGGTTTGGGTTTAATTCATGTCAGTGTTTGTGCTAATGGGTAACTGTGTCTCATTAGACAGTTGCTTGCGTGTGCTCTTTCCGTGCACCAATGTCTTACCCACCAGGAATTCCACGCTTTTTTCGTGAACTGTTGCTGGCCAATAATCTTCACATGACTGTTGGCAAGCCTTCCCTATCCAGTGGTAAACCCTCTGCTTGGAAAGATGTTGTCTGTCCAAAGCACTTGAAGGCCAAGCTAAAGGAGCCCCCCAAGCTCCCGTTGGGACCGAAGCCTTGGCTTACTTCAAGTACAGACAGGCACAACATCCATCTTGCATTCAGCTGTCACTCTGCCGGAAACTGTTTTAGTGAAATAGGTAATTGGAAGCTTTTCAGCCAGCCTTCCCCATGGAAAAATCTGAGAAAGTAATTGCTTCCTGCAGAAATAAAGGTGTTTCCTCTCTTCACAAACCACTTTCTCTTTTCTTTATCCAAAATGCTTTGGAGGTCATGTTATTGTGTCCGGTTATAGGATAAGGAGCCTGGATTTCTAAGTCATGGGATGCAAATAAAGGCCTCCCTCGAGACTGTGAGACCTGCTGGGCAGGATGGGGCCCATGCTGCTCCCCTCTCCAGTTCAGCTCCCACAGCCCAATCGAAGGGACAGGAGCCCATCTCTCCCCCTGCCTTCCAGGTGCAGAGGACTCGGGAGAGCTCTGTGGGTCATGCCCTCCGTCACTCCCCGTGGGACTGCCTTTATGCATAGTTGCATATTGCTGAGGCTTCAGAGAAAAAAAGGCAATTTCTGACTGATTGAAGGTCAAAAAGGAAAGTCCTGTTTTGGCCTCCATGGTGACAAGGGATTTACTAATTGTCCTTTCCTCCTTGATCCTTAGCAACTGTAAGTGGAGAAGGAAATCTCAATTAAATTTATTGTGCTGAAGCATGAAATGTTGTTTTTATTATCTTAACTGCTTTACAAAATGCTGACTTAAAAAAAAAACCATACACACAAAATCCCAAAGCCCCAGCCTCCCCAAACTGTAACTTTTCCCCTTGATCACTTATTTCCTGCACCTGAATGTATTTAAAAACAAGTTTAAGCAGCCTCTAACAACCTTTCTGAACAGCTGTTGACTCTTAAGAGAAAATACCCCTTTCTGTGATGCATAGGTGTTTCTCCTCTGCATAGTGGCTGCTGACATCTAAATGCAAAAGAAAGGATTTCTTGGGCTCCCTTTCCTTTTCCAGGCATCTGTGGTGCAGTTGCTGTTGTAAGGCTTAGGAGCTTTGGCAGTTACAGCAGTGCTTTTAAGCATATAAAGGAATTCAACTGAAAGCTGATCTCCTCCTGGGTTTTGGGATATTTAGCACGTTTTGAGAATTATTTTGAAAATTCTGGGGACAGAAGTGAAGTGCTGTGTTTTTAGCAGGAGTCTAATGGGTTCAACTCCCCTTTTATCAAGTCCAAATTAACACTGATCCATTCCTCCCTCTCCATGTGCCCAGCCTTCCTGAGGCATCTGTGGGATGTGCAGTGCTCACTGGGCATTTTGCTGTATTGCAGTTTTCTCAGCCCCAGATCTCAACCTCGTGTGACCTCATGACAGTCACAGATTTGATTTTATTTTATTTTGAGTCTTCATTCTTCACATTTGGGGAAAAAAAAAGTCATGCAAGATGACCCAAGATAGCCTGGAAATAGGTTCACACCCAGTAGCAATCCAGTTCCAGACTATGGGTATGGGTAGAAACAGACTTTTTCCAGTATGCCTAGTAGAGCATGTGTCCCTGCTTTGCTTTGAGGGCAGCTGAGACGTGGGAAAAGTAAAGTGGGGCAGCCACAGGCTGGAGGAGTCTGGAAATGCCCTTTCTGCTTCTTGCATTAAACCCAAAGCACCTAGGAAATTGCTTGTGATGCTGCAAGAAGGATTTAAATACCTTGAAGCCAGAGAAGCAGCCCAATGCTGTTGGGTGCTGGTTGGCTGTGGTATTTGCAGCTCAGGATGGAGGGCAGGAGCATGGTGTGCACAGACCTTCCTGTTCAACCTGGCTCAGCAGGGCTGGTGCTGGTAGGGCACAACACAGCGCCCTGGGGGTGGTGGGGCTGCCCGAGGTCAGTGAACAAACGTGCCCTGCTTGGCTGTACTGCTGTTTGTTAGTCTGTGTTTCACGTATGTGGTAAGTCACTGTCCTTCCAGCACACAGCAGGTATTTGAGTTTTGCCCAAACTTGAGCTGACCAAGTCACGTGTGAAGACCTGAAAAGTGCAAAGTTGAAAGGTTTTCAGTATTTTATCCATCCCTCTTTGGGATAATTCAGTTTATTTGCCTCTGTTTCAGCTTGAAGCAAAGAGCTGGAGGGTCTTGATTAGTGATTTAGTTGTATGATATTTCCCCTGTGCACAGGAGCAATTGCTCTTTGACTTGCCATGTTTAGTGTTTGAGAATTTTGCTATCTGCTCCCTACCTTTCCTTTCTTCTACCTTTTGACATTTAATAGCACTGCAGACCCTTGAAGCCTGAACTTTGAAATTACAGTTTTCATTATGCTGTTTAAATGGACTCTGTGACCTGGAGCCAGCTGAGGTTCCACAGAGTGGATTCTTGACTCCTTAGTTAGCTTTGATCAATGTAATCTCATTAGTGAAAAGCATTGCCAAATGGAGTCGAATCTACTTAGGGGCATCTTTTAATGGATGCTATCAAGGATGACCAGGCTTAAATACTACTTAATTTCATATTTTTAACTCAGTTTTGCTCAGTGACAGCTCCCATTTACTGACAGATAAAATCCTAATTTCTCTGCTGAATTGGCCTCAGTGGAGTCCGAGGTATTGACTTCCCTGGGCCATTGCCAGCACTGTGTGATGCTGTGGGGACCTGCAGCCTGCAGGGGGAGGCTGGAGAGCCAGGCAGACTCTGGTTCCTCTGGGAGTCTCTTGAGATTGGGATATTCAGCTTTCTTGACTATCAACGTGGTTCCTGCACAAGATGAGGCCTGTCTGGCCCTGTTTGTGTAGAATGGTTAATTGAAAAATGATGAGATGCTTCACGAGCGCTTCCTTCTGGGATAAAGCTCCCTGTTTGGGTGGGGATGAAGAGCACAAAGCGGGTCAGCCTGTGGGTCAGCAGGCTCCTGAGCTCTGGGAATGGCTCTTACAGCTAATAGGAAGAGCTTCTTGGTACTTATTTCCTGGTTAATGAGAGCAGTGATGCCACCCTGTTGTTGTCTGTGCCACTTTAGTTGCCGTGCAGTCCATCTCTTCCTGCTCCTGGCTCAGCAGTGACCCTGTGCCCTCTCCCTGCAGGCATCCATCATGACAGGGAGTGTGCACAACCTGGGCCTGGAGGGCAGCAAGCTGCTCCTGGACTCTGTCAACCCATCAGGAATGAGCCCACTGAGGAAAGCGAACTCCAGCTGTAGCGACGGACAGACCGAGGGCAGCAGCTCCCCTGCCAAGAAGAACGAGAGGAACCTGGACACGAAGAAGATTGAGAAGGAGATGCAGGAAATCATGTCCCCAACCCCGCTCGAGTTTCACAAGGTTCGTGTCACCAAGGGTTGGTTTAGCTCTGGCACTGCAGTACCACTATAGTTAAAGCTGTAGGACCTTTTGCAGCCTTGTAAAAAAATCTTTGTTCAGAGGGATCTCCACAAAATGTTCTTATTAAAGCCATCCCTTACCAAGGTCAGACCAAAGGTTTCCAGACGATCAGATTTAAGATGAAGGGCCTCTTTGGAAGAGTAACAGGATTTAGCTGCCATGATTCAGCAGGGTTCCAACCTGTGCTTTGGTGTTTCTCTTTATATATGACATTTCCAGGTCCTTGTGTTTTAGAGCTCGTTAATTGGTGCTGCAGATAAAAATGAGAGAGCTCAAAGTATGGCCCTGTGGAGACCCATCAGGCCTTTTTGTGTGGCACACTCTGTTCAGTAGGCCACTTCCCATATAAAAAATAACTTCTATTCCCTCCCCTTCCACTCCACCCCCAGCCTTTCCTGTAGGGGTGCCAGTGGTGGGACTGGGGATGGGACACTGGTTTGAATTCAGGATCCAGCTGAACGTAGCCAGTTTAAGCATGGCACATGGCAGTGGTAATTAGAAAAAGTAATTAACTGTAGAAGCTGCTGTTGCAGAATGGAAGCAGGGAAGGGAGCTGGAGAGGTTTCAAAAATTTGATTGCCTTTTTCTTTCCTAGTGTGACTTTAGAATGAAACCTGCAGTTATGGTAGATGGAAAAACCAACTTTTCCATGTTTGATCTGCTTCTGCCCTCCAGGGCATGGCAAATGTGTATTTAAATAAAACTCCTTCACACCTAAAGGAAGAGAGCTGTGTAACTAGGCTTGTTATAGGGTGACTTTTCATTCTGCTGGAGCATCTGGTGTTGCTGTGTTTGGAAAAGAGGTTGAGGCCAGGTGGGCTGCTCCTGTGTGTCATCCTGAGCACTGTCCTTCCCAAGGACTGCACATTAATGAGGCTTACCCAGCACAGTTACAGGGTTAGAGCCATGGTAGAGATGCACTCCCAGTTCATAGGAGGCAAAAGGAGATTGCAGTAGTGTTGGGGAATCAGTTGCCCCTGGTTCCTGGTGTTCCCTCATGGCAAGACACGCTTCCAGCAGTGCTCTCCTCCTTTAGGTGAGGCCAAAGTGTGATGTGCTCAAGGGAAGGGCAGTGAGGTTACCCATTTCTTGTCCTCAGTGCATCAGTGCTTGTTGATAGGGATTTTCTGAAAAGAACTTGTGAATAATATGCAGAATTTTAGATGCTCCTGCTGAGTGATGTATTAAAAATGAGCTGTTTTCACATTTCACTCACTACATTGATATTTCCCTATAAACATGTTAATTCTTCATGTGCTGGTCTGGCACACACAGAGGATACATGGTGTAACCTGGCCAGGGAAAGAGATACTCCATTAGATAAACACTTGTTTGTTGTTCTTGAGGTGAAACAGCAACTGTCTGTATTACACTGCTTGTGTTTCCTTCCACATCCAAGGGTGAGGGACTGTTGTGGGGCTGGTTTTATGCCAGCCACCAAAGCAGTTCTCCGTGAGATCTACCTGAGATGATGGTGTCAAGTAAATAAGGCTCAGTCTGTGTTAGCTGCCCAGGGTAAATAAAATCTGCCCAGGAGACCCAGAGCAGAATTGCTGTAGGTATGCACTCATTACCTGTGCTACTGCCATCCTGTACATCACCCCCTTATTCTGCTGCATTAAAACAGGCTTTGTCTATTTCTGCCTCTCCAGATGACACTCCACAAAGACCCAGAGAGAGAAGATTTTGGATTCAGTTTGTCAGATGGCCTGTTAGAAAAAGGTGTCTATGTAAATATGGTCCGTCCGGATGGGCCAGCAGATCAGTGTGGCCTCAAGCCATATGACAGAGTGCTTCAGGTAATAAATGCAAAATGCAGTTCTGGAGGCTGGGACGGAGTGAATGAGTGGCTGAGAGGAAGAGAGAAGTGAGACCCATCCATGGCAGCACTAACTTTAATGGAAGGTAATAGTTAGTCAACCAGGTGAGCTCTCAGCCACCACACACTCAATGAGACCTGTGTTTTATAATAAGAAATCACTAGGTAGTACCTTCAGGTGGTACCCCTAGGTTACACCTATTCCAGAACACAGCCTGTCCCAGCACTGCCCTTTTTCAGCTTGGACAGCTCAAAACAAGGAATAAACTGTGTTGCTTCCTCTCCTCACCCTCAGTCCTTTTCCTGGTTTTTGGATGAACCAGACTGTATTGACTGATATGTGTTCCTGTGAAGCCCCTTGCAGAGTTAAGTGATACTCATGAAGTTCTGTGCATGCTTTTGACAGCTAGAAGAGTTTTCTAGGAAAAACACATCCTTCAAGCAAAGTGATTTTTAATGGATATTTTTATTTGAAAGAGACTTGATCTGAAATAGGTGATGCAGAAACAGAATAAAAACTCTGTCCAAAAGCACAGTCTGTAATGTGTTCCCTGGGCATATTGGACTCCCAGAGGGACAGAAAGAGCATGGTGAATTTTGGAGATTGGAGAGGAGCTTTATATGGATGAAAACCAACTATTTTAGCTTTGGGGCAACACAGACAGCAACTGATGGAAGTACAGTCTCAACGGAAAAATTGCCACCATTTGGAAATGCAGATATTGTGACCATATTTGGAAACACTCAGAAAGATGTTTAGTTTTACCAATTTCTAGGCGGGGGTTCTTAGCAGTCGGCTTAGAGCCAATATATTATGTACATCAGGTAACTGGAGGACTGGCAGCACTGTGGGGAACCTTGTTTAAGCTTGTTATGGTCTCTAGCCAGTTGGCTGCTATACAATTATTCCTTCTCAGCTTCAAATAAAAGATGGTGCAAGAATGAACAAGAAGCTAATTAGGCTCTGGGCTGCCTTTCTGTTCAATGTTGGATGTGTTGCTTTTCTGCGAGTGCCAAGTGCTCTGGGAGGCGTGCCCAAAATCCTAAACAGAGCGGCATGGAGACTTTCGACACCCTTCTTGCACATGCTGCGCCCCACAGCTCACACCTACGAGCAGACGAGGCCATTGCCACGGTGTTGACATGTGGAGTTGTGTGAATGAGGGATTGCAGACCTGGTACGGGTGACTCCCCTCAAGAAGTACAGAGATGCCTTGCTGAGGATGCTTCACAGTGCTGCTGATTGTGGGTGCCGTGATGTGCCTGAAGGCCAGCGAAACACCTTGTCCCTCCTGTCACAGACCCTCTGCCTTTCGGTTGGATGGATTAACTGGAGCATGGCGCTGCAGTAATGGCACTTCTGCTCTGGAACCACCTGGCTGGCAGGGAGCAAGGCCAGAGAATCATCGTTTATCTCTCCTTGGCCATAAGTTGGGCTAGAAATTGTCCCTTGTTACTGTGCTGTAAGGAGCAGTACAGAGGTCTGTGTGGACACTAGCTAGGGCAGGGGGACACTGCTGCCATCACAGAGCCCAGCTACGTGGGCACGCATTAATTCTGGGAGCGGGTTTGGGATGGAAGCCATTGGTTGTATGGAGTCATCCAGTTCCTACCCAGTGGCCCCAGGGGTTATGTTCACTCCAAAGGTGGGTGGGAAATTCCTTTCTCTGTTCCCTGCTTCCCATCCCCTTGCTGTTTGCCAGCCTGCTCCATCCCAGTGCTCTTGTGGCACCAAGCCCAACTGTTCTGGTAGCTGTAGGCAAGAGAGCTGGGGTGGTTTCTGCAGATGACCCAGCCCACAAATGTAGTTGAAGGTCTGCGAGAGCCAGCAGTAACTGCTCTCACTGCTGAATCCTATGGAGAGAATTTGCAGCTGCCTCCCGAGCCCACATGAAATGCATCCATACTCCTATGAAATGAAGAATGTAAATGGGGAGAGGAAAAGCAGAAACTGTTGGGTATAGTCTCAGTTTACTGCTGTTTGAGCTGACAAATGGTTGCCAGAAGCTTCAGGGCTTTATTTGTTTTCTGGGTGCTGAATACTCAGCACCACAGATTTAGGGACAGTAAAAGCCATGATGGCAAAAAAATCATGGGAAACAGCAAACTTTCTTCTACAGGCTTGAACTAGAGAACTGGTTTTGAGCCCTGCAGTGTTTAATACTCGTACTACTGCCCCAGGCACTGGGGGACAGGGTTCATGCCTGATCCAGACTATCTTTTCCACTGCCTCTACCACTTCCTCATCTAAGCAAGGATGCTCAGTCTAAAGGGGTGCCTCCACTCTGCTCCACTGTGAACCCGGAATCAGGGACCCCCAAGTGTTGTGTGTTTCCCCAGGTGTGGGTTTGGCACTAATCTTACATTTTCTAACTAACAAATACGATCTTTCTGTTGTTCCTCCCCATGGCACATCCTAAATCCATCCCCGCAGGTAAATCGCATCCGAACAAGAGACTTTGACTGCTGTCTGGCGGTTCCCTTGATTTCGGAGGCCGGAGATAAGCTGGACCTGGTGATTAGCCGAAACCCTTTGGCACTGGCTGCCAACGCTCCCTCGGAGGGGACCAGAGAGCTGCCGGCGCAGGTGCCCCACGGAGCCGAGGCCAAGGCGAGTGTCCAAACACTCTGAGCAGGGGGAGCAGAGCAGACAATGCCCAGGGCCTCTGCTGAGCCATTGTGGTATCTGGGGTGTTTCTCCTGTGTTTTGCACTGGTATTTGTAAATGCTGTGTGTACCATAACCTGCAAGTGGAGACTTGGGTCTTCAGTGAGCCTCTAGACCGCCAAACGTTGCTGGGAAGGTCAGAGCTGGACGTGCATCTGGGGGCTGTGGCAGTGATGGTGATGGGACGAGCTGCCAGCTGGAGGAAGGAGCATCCACAGCCATCCCCTGTGGCAGGGCATCCCCCTGTGCCCTGGCTGCTGAGCGCACAGGGTCCTGCCTCCAACATCCTTCTCACCCTGAAGGCCTTGGCCATCCTATAAACACACATGGTGCTATTATGTTCCTTGTTTGCTCAGTTAATTGCATACAGCAGGACTGAAATGCCTTTCCCTTTATGTTGTGCCCAGCTCCATCCTTCCATCACTCCTGACAAATCGATTCCTGCAGCCCCCTGCACTCCTGGTGCAGGGCTGTGGAGAGTGCTGGTTAAAAGACATTTCAAAATGTGCTTGAGAGTGGCTGGATGCAATTCTTGTTCAAAAATTGGTATTTGCAGCTGCCTCCTGCCAGCCCCATCCACACTCCCTGCCAGGCCTGGCTCGCCCCATAGTGGGATGAAGCACCTTGCTCGGCATCGATTCCCATGAGCAATGTGGTTACCTGTGCTGCAGTACTTAATACAGAGCAGAGGCTGTACCCAAGGGTAGAGGTACCTGCAGTACCTGCTCAAATCCCCAGTCACCTTGTTCGGCTGAGCTTAATGGAGACCTCTTGCTTGCAAACCTGGTCTGTGCCTGCAAGTAAATAGCAGCATATTGAAATTCCCAGGGCTGCCCCTGATGTTTTGAGTTAATGAAACCCTGTTGCCTCCCATCAGGCAGTGGCATGACAAACCCTTTGTGAGGTGGAGGTTGTGTCCCCGTGTCCCATGTGGGCTGGGCAGTGTGTGTGCCCATTTGCTTGTTTCTGGCCTCGTGTGGCTTTGCAAGCATGATGCTCCCCTCCCTCCCAGGAGCCCTGCAAGGAACAGGGGTTGTGATGTTTGCATCGGTCCCTCGTCTGCCTGCCATGTTCCACGTATTAGCACTTTATGATGATGTCTGTGTCCTGGTGGTGGCGTGAGCCTGGCATTGCTTTCCTCTGGAAGGCTCAAGGAGCCTGTCAGCTGGACACCGCAGCCCTGGACCCATTGCCCTGCTCCCTGCTCACCCTTTGGGCTTCTCCATCACCACCTCAGATGGTGTCCACAGGTGGTTGGGTGGGTGTACAGCACATGTTTGTCGCTTTGCTGAGCCACGACTTGTCCCTCCGCTGTCTGTCCCTGATGTCCCTCGGTGATAGCACAACGTATCAGGGTGTTTCTTCCAGACACGTGCCCGGCCCCATCCAGCTGTTTGTCGTTGTAGCCATTTTCTCTTTGAGTATGCAATATCCCATACCATTGCTGCCACAACTAGATAATGTGCCATAATTGATACTGTGGAGCATTGACAGTGCAGCCGAAAAGTGTTTTTATATGCAATATTCTGAGCAGTGGAAGCTCACTGGGGCTTCTCATGGGTTTTTAATGAAGACTTTTATTAAAGGCTTTAAAAGAAAAAAAAAAAGAGGAAGAAAAACTTGGTCCTTGTATCCCTTCCTATGCATTTTGAATGATATGAAGATGAAATGCATTACTTAAATGTGTATTTTTATCCATATATTAGAGTGTATTCCTTGTAAAGTATTTTTATATGCTAATTTTCTTATGTATCTATGAAAGCACAATATTTAAAAGTACAGCATTTCAAAGAATATTTTAGTCCTGTTTTGGACCTATTTGTAAATCTCTGTATTTAAATGGGATTGCAATGACTTTGACTTTTTTTTTAATTAAATAAAAGCAAATGAAATGCATTTGTTTTGGTTCCTGTCTCTTTCTGCTGCAGGACAACAGTGAGGCAACACTCTGCTTCCAGCAACATTTTAGCTTGCCAAAGGACCCCATTTATGAGACACTTTGAAAGGCAAGGGGGAGAACACGCAGAGGGTTTTTCTGAGAGGCCACTGTTTGTAGGGCTACCATGTAGGGCTGGTGTTGTCCCCTGCCAGCACACAGCAGAGGGCCTTGGGTCGCTTCCTTCCCTGTGGAGGCAATTTTGCTGTGGCTGGTGGCAGTCAGAGCTGGAGATGCTCACACACATGGTTACAGCACTGCTTGCAGCTTTTGCACATCAGAAATCTTGTTGGGGTGAAGTTGGGCTATTTCATGAAAAAACACTGATGCAGCAAAGCACGTGGTGGCCATAGTGTGGTGGTGTTTGCAAAACTGTGGTTAATCCCCAGGGATGGATTAGAAAACTGCTGGAGGACAGTGTGCTGGCAGGAGATGTCCCATCTGATGCTGAGCACCCTGAAGCTCCAGTGGAGTGCCCTGGGGAGCTGCGCTGTGGTAGACAAGTGATCCCACATCTGAAACCAGACATCCAAAGAGATGACTAGAGCCTGGTGCTAATAACACCAAGGTTATGGGTTTGATCTATGGATGGGTCATTCACTTAAGAGTTGGACTCAATGATCCTTGTAGTTCCTTTCCAACTCAATATTCTGTGATCCTGTGACTGCCATGAGCCCAGAACATAGTTCCTTGTGTCCTTGCGTTGAGGGTTTCCTCCCCATGTTCTTGCAAAGGGGTTTGGAGAGTCCCTGTGGTCCCAGTGTGGGCAGTGCAGGCTGAAATGCTGCCTGGATAAGGCCACAGTAAATCTCTGCTCACTGGCAAGGAAAGGGTAGCTGAGTTTTGCAACCCTTCATGGCCAAGTGGGTAATGCAGGAATTTTCGGAGACTGAGGAGGGTATAGAAGTGCTCCTGGTTAGGCCTGGGGAATCATTGCCACGTAAACAAGCCTTATCTGCCAGATTATCTGCCATCTCTGGCTGCCCTCCTGGGGCAAAGACTTCAGAACAAGGCCCTTCACACATTTGGCACCAGAGCCTGGCCAAAGCTGTGCGGAGCCAACCAAGGCACTGGAGCAATGTCAGGTTGAACAGGTGCCTGTGCAATGTGACCCACAGGGGTTTGGTGTGTACCAGGTAAAAGGTTAACACGGTGCTGCTCCCCTGGTCTCCTGCTGCTGTCACCTCTTATCCTGATGGAAGCAGCTGCAGCCTTGGGCAGGTGATGGCCGCCCACGGCAGGTAGTTGAAACCCTTCAGCAGCACCTCGAGGCACTCAGGGGCTTTTTTTAGTTCCTTGTTTATTTATTTTAAATTGCAGTTGCTGCCTGTGCTGGTATCAGGCTGCTCAGCCCAGGCATTGCAGGCTGAGCCGACGAGAGGAGAAATCCCTGACAAAGTCCTCAATCACACCCAGAAAAATAACCAACCAAGCCAAAACCCCCAATTAAAGACAGGTGTGGGGCTGATCCTTGGCATGGGGTGCTGAAGGCTCAGCAGTGATATTAAAATGCTTTACTTTTCACAAATAGTAGCCACCTACATGTTGGTTTTTTCTTTCCCTACCTCAAATCAGGGGTTAAGGAATGGATGCTCTGGTTTAACCTCCATCTGTTTGACTGAAGAGGTCATCAGTGAACTTGAAATAACCAGTCCCACACACCACCAAAATGAATGTTGGAGTGGGATTTTTTCCCCCATTTTTTCTTCCTATTGTGCTTTTCTGATGTATTTGAACCTCGTGGCAGTGGTGCCGTGCAGGGGCGAGGCATTGGCTTGTGAGAGGTGAGAAATTGTTCCCTTTTGCATCACTTGTTTTTCTTGGTTTTGTTTCTTACCTCTTTGATGTGCTTTGTGGTGGGTTCTTTTATCCCTCCTTTTTTAAAAATTATTAACCTTCTGCATCCCAACCCACGAATTTTTGCACTTTTACCCTTCCAATCTGTCCCCATCCCACTGGGTGAGGGGGTGACTGAGGGGCTGCGTGGGGCTGAGCTGCCAATCAGGATGAAAACATGATGGATGTGAACTCAGACAGTGATAATACTTATTTTATATATATGTATAATGGAATATTTTATAAGGATTAAAAAAACCCACAACCCCAAAATAAGTGATAGGTTTAAAGGAAGAACTGAGCTACTCAAAGACCAAAAAATCCATCCAAGAGCACAGATGGTTTATAAAGGAAAGTTTTATTTTCAGTTATAAGGTGATTACAAACTCATCTAAAAAAGCAAAGATGACTTAAAAATATCCATATACATTTTATTTATCTAAAAAGCAAAACAGAAACTGCAAAATACAAACATTTACCATATACACAAAGGTTAGGGGGTTTTAGGATTAAATTACACTCCAGGATATTTTTTTCAAATACAAATATTCCGCTTTGGAACACACAAAAAAATGTTTTAAAATGTTTTAAAAATATTTTTAAGGTTTTTTTCTTTAAAAAAAGTTCAGATGACATTTTTAAGGAGGCCATCATCAGCCTCGCCTCCTTGCTGTATGTGCTACTCATCACATTACTGTAGTCACAGTTGCTAGGAATTTAAATAATAAAAAAAACACCACTGTTTTTTTAGCCAAATACATCAAGATGGACCACCTCTTACAATGTGAAGTCCCTGGCAACATTATCAGGTAACAATCACAACATTACACTGGAGAAAAACAACATCCTATTGAACAACGAGCACTTCAGAACAGTACTGGGATGCTGCGATGCCGAGAGACCGGCGCTGGCTTCCAGGACAGGAGCAGGTGACAGACGAACTCCACTTGCCCTTTTTTTAATCAGCCTCTCAACAGAATTTTGCCACTGGTTTGGTTGTTTGCTTTTTTCTTTTTTTTTCTTTATATATTGACAACAAAAATTCAAATTGTTTTAACATCTCAACTGCAGAAGCAGGTAGAGTTAGAAACAGTGTGCGTGGTGCTCACAGGGACTCTGCTCCAGGGCCAAAGCCTCCCCCCGATATGCACACACACAGAGCACGTGCACAGCTCCACAGCATCACTGAGTTTCACTTTTTTTCCCCTTTCCTTTATTTCCCCCATTGTTTCCTCTGATTTCTCAAGTCAGGCCACGTTTTCCCTCTGGTGCAGGTGGGAAAGCAAGCAGCACCATCCCGCTGTGCACTGCAGAGCCATGGGGAACAAGCCTTCAAAAACTCACCCCTTTCCATATTCTCTTTAATTTAGTTAACTCCTAAAATGCCTGGTAATTAAATTCTGACTTTTTCACTTATTATTTCAAATTAGGACACAACAGCTGTGTCTGCTCTGCCTTTCAATCGCCCAGCAATACCAGCAGGGTCAGGCTCACCCTGTCACCTGGGGATGGGTGGGGTGATTTGTTTTCTTAATATTTTCAACCTGCAGAATTTTGAGCCTGCCTCTTTTTTTTTTTTGGTGGTGTTTGAAGCTATTTCTGCTCCTGTTTTAGGACACGGGTAAGTTGAAATCACCAATTCCACTGACAATTGGGGAAAAAAACCCACAAAAAATGTGACTTTTTATTTTTTAATAAAAACAAATTCAGATTTATTTTTTTTAATATAAAGCAGAGAAGCATTGTCCATGTAAACATTTATTTTGGGCTGGCTGGAAAGAGCCACGATCTGGTGGAGGGTGCAGGGCTGGTGCTGGTTGTACTCAAGTCTTCCTTGAGCAATCTTTCCCAAAGACTCAAACTGACCACTAATATCATAAGAAAATTTTTGTGACCAAAATATGAAGCTCAGGGAGCCTCTTTTGCATCAGTTCATGGGTTTCTTAAGTATCAAGGTGTCAAGTATCACTGAATCAACTGAATACTTTGTTTCTTAAGCTTAGCTTTGATTATAAGAAATAAAAAAGCTACCAGGGTCTGACAGTTCCTGACCTTTGCTCATGCAAATATACAAATACACAACTACATGTCAATCCTAACCACAAGGCTTTGGATGCTGATTTTGGAGAAAACAAGTCCAAGGCAGCTGCCTGAACCCACACCACACCCAACCTCCCATGCCAGGAGCCATGCAGTGCCTACAAGGAGCCAAGAGAGCTTTAAGTCCAACATCAAGATCTCCTTGGAGGGGCCATGGTCCAGGATTTTGTCATTACTTTCTCTCTTACACCACCCCCATTTAGGAAAGACCATTTGGACACCCTGGCAGGTTGGCTTTTTGCAGGCAAGTGGTGCCTAAACCTCCTCAATCCTCATCCTGAACAGCTTGGCAAGACTTACACACATGATTTGCAGCCTAGGAATAGAAGCAATGTCCCCCCTGTGTGCGTGCATATGAGGGTGGAAGATTTCATCTACTAGTCTACTTAAACACAGATTTATTTTTATTCTTTTTACCAAAAGTGAGCAACTTCCATTGAACCTCCTTGGAAATGATGTCAGCGTCATCTTTCTTCCAAGTGTACTTGAGCTGCTTAACTAACTTGTCCACTCCATTCAATGCACAGCTTATTTAACATTTTATATACATTACGCCTCCAGGAGTGATCCTGCAGTGACCACAAGACATGGAAGCTAATAACCAGTTATTCAAAAATGTTCAAATCCTTCTCCCATGGATGGAAGTTTGTCACTGACGCAACAAGTGGGAGCTTTGAACCTAAGTGTGACAAGCACAACCTCAACGAAACTCTAAGTCTCCTTAGCAAAATAAAACAGACCAGGAGGAGACTTGGAAAAGACCTATCAAATGGAGATGTCCGTGTGTCTTTAGATGTACTTGACTTATCCAACACTGAGACAAAGGAGAGGAACCAGGAGCATCTGCAGTTGAGAAAGGAGGATGCAACAGGGCTGAAAACAGCTGCAGAAGGTGCCATCCTGATGGTGACATTAAAGGCTCTGCTGATGGCTGCTGAATTGTTTTTTTTGTTGTTTTACAACAACTGTAAGGCTGCATTTTTTCCCTTTCCTCATTTCCTCCTCTCCTCAAGAACAGCAGCGAAATCAGTCCTGCTGAGCTGTCCCAGCAGACCATTCCCAACTCCCCTCCAGCCCCTCACTCCAGGAGCTGTGCTGCTCCTGTAGGGTGACCAGCGCTGCTCTAGATGGAAAACACAGCTTTTGGATTTTCATTTACAACACAGGAACAAATCCATTGTGGACCTACTGTCTTAAACTTTAAAAGAGGACTTTTCTACGTGTGTGAATCTGTTTGGACCAGATGAAAAGGAAAGCTACAGATGAGAAGGAAAATTAGAATAATAACAACAACAACAATAAAAAACCAGTTCTATTTATGAAATCATACTGTTTAAATACCGGGATACAGACTACTGGTAAAGTCCCTTACAATAGATGCTCATTCAGTGAGATCATCACTAGTGACAGGTGAACTGACAAGGTTTGGAAAACTGGGAAAAAACAAAAACAGGTCAAAAAAGCTCGTGGGGAAAATGTTCCCCTTTACATTTCTACTATGTCTTGATTTCAGTTCAGCTGGAAATAAATACTGCTGACACTCTGCTGTTTTCAAGCCCAGGAGAACCCATGAATACAAAGGTACATGAAATATGAAAAGGTGTGCGTTTTGTCTTGGTTTATCCTGGCTTTAATCTCAGGGATCTGGTTCTACAAGATCTCACACCAAAACTACACTAAGTTTTCCCTGGATCCAAACCAGTTCATCTATTACTAGTCATGATACTTAATATAGAGTTCCTCATTTACACAAAACAGGTAAAATAGGTCACAAGAGTTTCAACAAGTGAATATATGAAAAAAAATCAGTTGTCTTTGCAGTCAAAATAGGTAGAAAACACAAAGTTTTTTTAAAAATGATTTTTTAATAAATTTGGCAGAGGATCATCTTGAAATGCAAATTTATCATCAAGAAAAGTTTAGAAATCTGATAAAATTGTTAGGAAAACCCCCCCAAACTATAAAAATGCAAGTGTTCTCACTGGAACTCAACCCCCAGATAAAACAAGAAGAATTAAGTATATTTTTTGTTTTCAGGAAAGGGGAGAGGGGAATTGTTTTCCAGAAAGAACATTTTCTTGGCTCTTGGTGAGTCCTAGGCCTGCCCTGCAGTGGTGCTGGGGAGCCCAGCAGGGCCAGGGCAGCTGATGCAGAGAACGCTTCAGTGAGGTTGTTGCATAAGTGCGAGACACTTTCCCTTGGAACATGGAAGAGACTGATTTCAATGGCACAGTTTGTATCCAAATGGGGCTGGGTTCTAGTTCTCTAGTAGTTGGCTATTGAAAGGTGTAGTATTGGCCCTCTGGTTCTTCACACAAAGACACTCTCCACAACACGGGAGAAGTTTAAATACCCAGCTGACTCGCTGGAGACATCTTTGATGTACCCAAACCATTTCCTTCCCTAACTAAAGCTTGTCTCAGCTCTACAGCACAAAAGTGATGTGCAAACTATATAATCTCAAACACAGTTATATGACAATGTATATATATAAAAAAAGGAAACAAATCAAGCATCACTGTTTCATCTGCACTCACAAAAACCATTTAGACTCCTCTAACCTGCTAGTCCCTCTTCACCTGTGCCTGTTTGCTTCAGACACTAATTGTAACTCAAAAATGAGAGTCCAAGCTGAAGCCCTCTAAGAGAGTAATCTTTGATTACATTTCCTTGCCTTTGATTGTTAAAGGCTATTAAATAAGCTGTACGCATGTTTCTTTATTTTGGGCACATTTGATGACACCCTGTGGCTCTCAGAATTCCTCCTGTGACCTTCAATGGCTATTGCCACTCACCCAGAAGGTGCCATGAAATGTTTGCCATCTCCAGCTGTGGAAAAGTTTCATTTAGAACTCTCATAATAGAGCAACCAGAAACAGGAAACAAAATGTCTAGTTTTGTTGCTGCAACTCAGCTATCTGATGTAAAAACATCTACAAATTAGACCAAGAAAGATTTTGAAAGTTATAGATACATCCACTTTTTTGTTTCTTTCATAATTGTTTTGGTCCATCTCTTAGTTTGAAATCACCCCTCTTCTGTTACAGGAAAACCAACAAGTTAACAAGTGTTTGTGCTGCTGTGGCCAGTTAGCCCATGGGACAAGAAAAGGTAAAATAAAACTACTGTGTAGGAATGTTAAGAACTGGTTATGTTCCTGTTTAGATAAATGACAAACCCTGCCCTGACAGACTAAGCTGACAGCAGCATAAGCAGACACAAACTCTGCTTTTATCAAGCATTTCTTCTAAATGCCTTTGGATAGCCTGTGGTACATAAGAAAAAACTCTAATACAATGCCCACAAGAAAAGGCTGAGTTTTGCCAGAGAACCTGTTCCCAGCACAACCTGCTCAAGTTTAAAAAAAAATAAAAAAGGCCTTTATCCATGTTTCAGACAGTCTTCAGGAATCCAATTCCCCCATGGAAACAAATCACCTGGTCCACATGAAGTGGACCCCCCATTCCCACACTCCTTGTAGTCGTTTCTCTTCACTCCCCAGTCTCACCTGGAGCGGTACCCAATTCCTCCTGATCAGTACAAAATACTTCAGTGTTACATGTTCCCTTTGCTTTCATTTCAGTTCCAAAAAGCCCTGTTTCTTCAGCATGTAAGATTAATAAATATGTCTTCCACCCTTCCCCCCTCCCCCCGAAAACAAACCAAATCAAATCAAATCAAATCATGGTTTAACCCAATGGTGAGCAAGGAGACTGAGGGCTCTAAATCCACTACTGCTATTTAGTAACATGGGACAAGGGACTTACAAAGTCCTTTTGTCTGTTCCTCCAACAGCAATGATCCCCCCCAAATAAATAAATAAAGCAAATCCTGGTTACTGAACTTGGAAAAGCATTTTTGAGATACATGGATGAAAAGCACCTGTTTGCTGTGTGCTATTATTATCATCATTACTATTATTATTAACAACGTGTCTGTTATCAATACTGGTTCACCAGGTGAGTGGTTTTGTTCCTCCTGTCAGGGTGACCTGGTTTGTGTTCACTTCTGAACAGAGTCCAGAAGTGATTCTCTTTTTTTTCCGCCCCAAACCAAAGGCCAAATGACGAAGTGAACATCTGAAGCACCCAGAGGGCTTTTCCCCTCTTGGCTCCTCAGTGCTCACCCTGCTGCCCCAGGGACAGGCTGCCATCCCAGTTTGCAGAATTCAAGTTTACACCAGTGCCACCACATCAAAATATGCTTTGCTGGAAAACTCAGGAGCAGGTACTCAACCTCCCTGCTCATGCACAAACAGCAGGCATTTCACTCAGGTAAAAAAAAAACCCAAAATCTAGAAAAACAATAAAAACCCCCCGAACCATGGCAAATCCTGCAAATGCCTTCCTGAAGCCCTCCTCTGTTGGTGTGACAAGGTCCCCACGCCATCCTTGGGAGGGACAGCCACAAGGCTTTTCACACCCAGCTTCTCTGCTTCCCTTGCAAACTCTCTGCTCCAGCTGTTTGGCCATGTCCTTATTCAGGGACTGTGATAAACAGAACTGTACCCACTCCCTAAAGTGACCCTGACACCTGTCGTTTACCACAATTGAACCAGAGGGTGGAAATACTACACCTTTGAAAATTCTCTTGAAACAGCATTTTTAAAAAAATCGTATCTCTCAACAGAGCTCCTTTTGTGTGTTCTGTAGGTTACCCTGCTCCCAACCATACCAGCACCTAAAATTTCTTTCTGAGACTTGAATGTATTGCTGGTAAGACAATCAATTCAAGTGGTAAGGTGTATAATATTTAGAGATAAAGATATATATATTTAAAAAAACCCAATAATAGTAAATTCCTGTAATATGTCTAGTCTGATATGAAAGCTCTCCCTCTACAGAGAGACGTCTGCTGTGATTACCTTACAAAATATTAAAAAAAAAAACACACACAAAAAATAACTTTCTCTGTGAGAAATAAAAATAAATCCTAGTGCAAATATAAAGCTCTGTAAACCTGGTCCTATGAGAATCTATGGTTAGTAAACGGCAGTTAAAGCAGGTTTATCCTCTCACAGAGAGAGCTCACATCATGGTTTCCACAATGATATGAGTTGGCTTGATCAATCCGCCATTCGAAGTTCCATTGGGGCAGAAGGGGGTGCCACTCTCCGTTTCTTTGGACCACCGATTCACTTCCTTGGGGGCGGCCACCGCCTTTATCCTCTGAAAGAAAGAAGGAAGGAAAGCAGAGTTGAGAGGGCCAAGAGGTGCCTCCATGTGCAGGATGGAGGGCAGGGATGGCACTGTCAGGGATGTGTGTGCACCCCGTGGCTCTGCAGGGAAGTCAGACAGGAGAGGAAACTCCCAGTGTTATCCAGCGTCCTGCACACCGTGTTGCTGCTGCTGCTGCTCCTTAAATGATGTGTGTTCTCCTTCTTCATTTAGAAACAGCCCTGCCCGTCAGCCCAGCCCTCACTGCCAAGTGGCAACTTCTCTCCTACATCTCAGTTCACAAAAGAAGAACTAAATGGCATCTGACCAATGTTTACTCTCCTTTCCTTTCCTAACATGGTCTTTGAGCAGGGTTTTGGCTACTTTTAGACTTGTCTCTCATGGTGACAATGGTGACAATGTAGGCAGGAAAATTAACACTTATGCCCGGGCCACATCTGAAAAAGACCATTAACACTTGGACCAAAACAAATGAAAGTGTTTGTGCTCTGGGAAATGTTTGGTTTGGGCATTTTTTTAAATTCTATTCTCTCACTTTTCCTAATCCAAAGTGTTCCACTTTCTCTTCCAAGAATACTCTGAGCTGCATTTAAGACCATCTCATTAGGCAAAAACAAAACTAATCTGAAAACTTAGGAGAGAATTGCTAAGTTGCACAGTCTCTAAAAACTTTGTATGAGAAGACAAACAAATTAGGGGAACCCGCACTGAACTGCAAAGGGCAAGAGACAGCCTGCAAATCCAAACCCAAGGGAATCTACCAGGTCTGAATCAAACTCAGTTTTCCAAAGATCAGGGCAATCTGGATGCAGAGTTTCAATTTGAAACAGAATAAAACCAAATTGAAAAAGCTAAAAAGTGAAGCCCACTGGTAGGAGGGTTTGGCTTCTTTTTAGTCTCCCACAGAGAAGGCCATGTCTGAGAGCCACACTATCCACAGGTGTATCCAAATTTCCCTGAAATGCAAAGAGCTTTTACACGTTTTTTTGACCCAGGTCTCTCTCTTGTTTTCTCTAGGATTTTCAGGATCATGTTTCCATGTCCCTGCAGGCTGGAGAAGAGAGACCTGATACTCAGAAACACCCCAGTCCTTGACTGTTTGTCTGCACGTGGAGGTAATGATTTGCCAAGCTGGAAACTGCACAAGTGGGACATGAGTAACATCACTTGATGTTTGTCTGAGGACAGAAGGCTTCGTGTTTGTTCTGTTTCTACTGTTTGCCCAAAGGACAGGTGATCTTTAACAGTCTTATTTGCCCTACTTGGACAAGGTGGCAGTTTTCCAGGCATTATTTTGCATAAAACACAGCAAGTTAAAGCCCCCTTTGTCCCTTAGACAAACAACTGTTGCTCTTACCTCAATGAGCGACCCATCTGACTGAATGATGCGGATGACCATCACCATAGGGATGCAGATCATGGAGGAAAGGGCAAGAACCCAGCCCAGGCCAATTGCCCAGTCTGGGTATGTGTAGACCTTGTTGTAGGTCAGTGGTTTGTACTTGGCCAAAGAAAAGATAAAGCACCCCTGTGGATGAGAAAGGAAAACAAAGTAAGGCTCAAATAATGCCAAATGCAGTAGGGCTCTGGTGCTACCACTGGCCCTGAGGAGGACAGGCAGTGAAAGGCAGAGCTGATGGATACCCTACCAATGGATAGGGTATTTTAAACCAATGGGGGAATTATTCTTCCATTTAAATAATTAAAAGAGCATCTGCATCTGCTTCTAGCATCTGCTTCTTGACAAGAGAGTGTTAAGAGATGGTGCTGAACAGCTGCAGTGTGCTGCCTGCTCTTACTCAGGGCTCAACTATTTGTTGTACATTGCAAGGAGATTACCAGGATGTTCTTGCCACCCAGTGAAATACTTCAAGCTGAGATCTGCCTCAGACTGCTCAAGGTTTTTAGTTACAATGTCCTAGCTGTCCTATGTGTGCTCTTTGGAAAGTGAGTTTTCTCTTAACTATTGCAACATTTTGCCAGTCCTAAGAAAAAGACACTGCAATGTAGCCAGCTGCAATGTGCACAGGCACAGCAGAGAGCTGTCATGTTAACAGCTGTCATCTGAGAACATGACGACCTTGAGGGGAACGTTCAAGCCTCCAGATTCTTTTTGCAAATTGGCCTCTGAATACAACAGCCTTCTCTTGAAGAGAAGTAAGAGGTGGCTCAGCACTGTCATGTAGAAGGCTTGAAAGAGCACAAGTCAGTACTCACCACACAAAGAACTGGTGTGATCACAATCCAGCTCCATTTCATCCAGGGACCAGGTCTGTATCCAATCATATCCTCAATGGCATCATAAATATTATCAGCGCCTGTAAGAATCAAGCACATAAAAGCCCTGTGAGGACTGTTGGATTAAAGCTGCTTTCCTAGGCCCCCAAGGGATATTTAAAAGGAAGATGAGGATGTCAGATGTATTCTTCAAATGCTTCCCACAGCTGTGAAGTCCGCAATGATTTTCTTGAGAAGCAAAAAGGCTGGGGGACTCTCTCATTCCACCTCTCTCCTCATTATTTGGATGCAGGAGCACAATGCTTAACCCTTCTGTCCCCTCCTGCCCCCTCCCCTCTTTCCAAACGCTCACTGAATTTGCAGGGGGATCACCATGGGAAGGAGCTGACAGCAAACAGCGTACCCTGCTTCTACGGAAACCTGACTGGCGCAAAACCATGGCTTTGTTTGTTTTCCTTTTCTAAGGAGATGGAGGACAAGAAGAATCAGGGAAATGACCAGTCCTAACCAGGAAACACCTGATCCTTCCCCAGCCACTGGCTCAGGCAGCTATGGAGGCTGCCGTCAGACCTTGGTACTTGGCACTGCCTGAAAACAATGGGGCAGAATACACTCTTCTGTCAGCTCTCTTTTTGTACTGTTTGGTTGGCTTGGCCCTGCGGACATTGCAGCCCTGAAAGGAAGTTCTCTGAGAGACAAAAGGGAATTATCATGGGTGGCCAAACTTTCAACTCTCCCCTCTAAACTTAACACATGTAAATGCTTAATTGTGCCTTTATTAATTACCAATGGAAAAACACTCATTTTTTTGGGTGGAAAAACACTGGAGGTTGGCTTCATCCCAGATGCAAATTTGTCTCCAAGAGGTCAGAGCAAATTTATTTTAATGGCATGTGTCTGTTGCTGGGAAGAAGATTCTGGGGTGGCTAATGATTAAATATTTGGCTGACAAAATTGACACTGACTCATCAAAAGGTATCAGATGAAAGGAGTCTCACTTACCATAAACCCAGGCTACAGCAATACATTCAAAGAATGCAACCCACAAAAGGCATACACCACTAGCTGCATAGTAGTCAAAGAGTTGAAAAACATACATGCCACCCTGTAAAACAGAGACACAACTGATTAGGATCCAACAGGAAAAAAACCCAAATATTTCAGCCCCAGCTCCCAGTAACATCTACCAACATATCTCAGTGACTGCTGTCTAATAAGAAGCAGTATCAAGCAAGTAAGTATGGTAAATATTTGGCATTACCTTCCCCAGGGAATATGCATGTTTACTACAGGAAGAATTTCAAACAAGACAATGACTGAACAAAATTAAGCCACTTAGTATAATCTACTGACACACTTAAATCTTTCCTTCTTAGAAGCATTTTAGGATGGGCATTTAAAGAATCAAATTATATACAAAAATAAGAGGTCGCCTCCTAACACTAACACCTCCAAAAGACTAAAAATGGAAGTGAGTTCATCAGGAGAGTCTTCATTTACTGAAAGGACATTTTTATGGGAATAGTTAATTTTTTCCTTTCTAACTCTCTTTATTTATACTCTGCTGTTAGACTCTCTGCTCCCACTACACTGAACTATATATACTTGCATTTTTACTTGAAAAACTGTGTTTGTTGGGCACCTCTGTTACAGGTGCTATTTTACCTTACACATTTGTGCTCTTCCAGTTGTTTTTAAAAACTGGATTGGATTTTATTTTGGAGATAAATATCACAACAGTGCAGGCACTGGAACATATTCCTGTCTTGTTTATACTAGAATAAACACAGTGGTATTTAATTAATTCAAATCTGTGTAACTAAGATAAAAATCTCCTTCCCTGCATGCATTGGATGGATTCTTAATCTGTTCTGCTGAAGGTTTCCAATGAGCTTCATCATTTAGAGCTAGATGTTAATATTCATACTCATGTTCATTGGTACTTGAGATCAGATGGAATGTAATGAGATTTCATGTCTCTGTTTCTCTGATGAATAGTGGGTGGACATATAGCTCCCTTTCAAAATGCTTTCAGATGTAGGGATGAAAGATGCTCTGTAGATTCAAAAAGCACTGTTCCTCTGAGTGGCAATTAGCTAAAACTGGCCTGAAAAATGGCTAGAAAAGAAGGCAATTTCCAGCAGCAGTGCTCCTTACCTCAGTCACCATAGTTAGTCCCAGAAGATAGCTAAGGAAACACACTATAGCGATGAAGATTTCCCGTCGGTAACCCTTCCTTAGGAAGGATGGGTGCAGATCAACTAATGACGTGATCTGTCCTTCAACTTCAACAAACTAAAGGGGGAAAACAACAACAGAGGAATGTGACTTGAAGATTACCTGCCATGCATTTTATCCAGGCTCCTACTTGAGCAAACCCTCCCCAGCAACACCCTTACTGTCCTCTGTGGCAAAATGCTGCTCTGAATAAACAAACCAGAAGCCATTCCTTTGTAACCCACAGGTTGAAGCATGGGGGTAGTTTTTAGGCTGGAACAAGCTTTCAGAATTGCTGTTTATTTCCTTAGCAGCCTTATGAGCTACCAAAGGGACCTCTCTAAATGCAAGCCACAAGGATAAAGTACATTAATTTGGTCCTATCAAGAGATTTTGTCCTACACCAGATTTTTTTGCCTCCTGTCTTGTTACTTTGACTTTTGTAAACCTGGTTTTCTTTTTTAATGCAACCCTTTCCTTTGGGCTGATTTGATCTGAAACTGCTCCAGCATTCTAGAAACCTGCTTGATTGCACTCCAAAAAACCAGAGGGGTGGAGGAGAGAAATTAAGCGCTCCAATTAGTTTTAATCATTCTATGCAGTGAGGAGCTTTTTAAAATTACTAGACAGCTTCCAGTTTGCATAAGCATAGGGTTGCTGAACCACAGCATTGGGTACTTTCACATTTACTTTGGAGCGATTGAAAGTTGCTCATTCGAGTTCAAAGATTAAGCCATAAAGAACAATTTAGGGCAAATGAAATATAAAAAAATTTATGAGATTAAGCACACAACAACCAGGTAAAAACCCATTTGCAGGGCTCTCCTCATGCGAGAGAGCATTTAGGCTACATAAACATTTCATCCTTATGAATTCATCTTTGTAAAAAATTTAATGACTTTCCATTTGAGTGCAGAAAACTTTGAATTTGGAATCTGTAGTTACTGCATAATCCCTGGTCACCCATGCTTCCTTGTAAGTGGACTATCTAGAAATGATTTACAGGTGCCTTGGCAGTACTTAGTCCAGCATTCCTACAAGCAACCACTGGGAAAAATAACCTAACTTCTTGGACTGAGCATTTTGATTTTCTCATGCTCACTGATTAATAGCAGTGTGTGCTATAAAATTAGTACAGCTGGAATGTGTGGCTTGTATGGAGATAGTGAATGGACGCTGGTGACGTGAAAGTCAGCAGGATACCACATTGCTCAGCACCCCCAAGCCCAAGGCCACCGAAAAAGGCTGCAGCTTTATCCTCTGACTGCTCATAGAGCCGCTCTGGAGAGAACATCTTGTGCTTTTTGTGTCTCATGACAGCTTCACTTTTCTTTTTCGGCACTTGGCAACTATCAAAGCCTGTATTTCTAGCAGTTATTCATTCTTCAAGTGTTTCATTGATGGTGTATACACACTGCAGGTGATCGCAATGGCACAAAATGCTCAGTTTTTTATGTTTTAAAATTATTAAGCTTTCCTTCAAAGTAAGAAAATACTGCACTGCAACCGAAATAGTGGCATTTTGTGGCCAGACTGGGACTGAAATTTAGGTTAGGATACTGGCCTAGTCTTGGGGACTCCACTAACTCCTGATGACAAGGACTTACTGAGCAACACCATGTAACCAATCAACATTCACAGATTCACCAAGGGCAGCCTCTCACTAAAAAGCAACCCAGATGAATTCCTCTTAATCCGTGCCTTAACTCAGCTTTTCTCCTTGAGCAGTGATGATACAACAAGCCACATACCCCTTACCCATCATACTAACCTGGCTATCCAGTCCAAGCAACAGAAGCATAATAAAAAAAAGGATTGCCCAAAAGGTGGGCAGTGGCATCATGGACACTGCTTTTGGATAGGCAATGAAGGCCAGGCCTGGACCTAGAGAAAGAGAAAATAGGGAAGGGGAAAGGGAAGGGAAGAGAAATAGTAAGTACCAACTCCTTGGTAAAGGTAGCCACCCTCAAATTCAGGAATGCCTGGTTCCGTTCAGATAAATCCAAACGCAGCTGGAAATACCAGAAGTGAAACAGTTTGGCTCTTTTATCTGAAATCGAAGCACGCATGACTACAGCAGAAACCACAGGCAAACCCCCGAGGCCATTGCTAACACATCACCAGTTTCAACATCTGTCTCAAACATGCCAATAATGGAGGTGTCCTAGCCCTGCCCCGCACGGACACAGGACATTGTTGGGGGCTGGGGGGAGAAGGGGTGGCCCAGGGGAATGGCAGAATCCCACTGCTAGCCCACATGGTCATGATGAAGATGATGGTGATGAAACTCTTTTGCATGCAGGGAAGGGGACTCTGCTCCAAACATTCCCCGGGATCTTCACTAATTCAACCACTGCCTTCCCTCTGTATGCAACCTCCAAACCCAGAATGGCTTTTCTCAAGAGGGGTTTGCACTCCAGGAGTTTGCTCCTTTGCTTCTGCAAACCTTCACTGCTGCACTGAGTGGTCAGACTACTCCTAATGGTATTGACTGGGGCTCTTGAAAAGAATTCCTCCTGCTGTTGGGAACTGTTGGGGTGTAAAATCTCTCTGTAAAATCGCTTCCCCATGCTGTCACATCATCTGCCCCTATCCAGCCAGTCTACTTGGACCTGCCACGGTGACACTGAGTATGAACATCAGCCCCAACTGCAGGATGGATTCCAACAGTCCAGGAGCACTAGTGGGGCTGGGACTAAGGGCCCAGCTTTGCTGCTCTGGAAAGCAAAGCCTTGTGTGCAAGGGCTTCTCTCTAGAGTGGGTCTGGAGCAGGCGGGATCTCACTCACAGCCCCACATGGAGCTCCTGCATGCTCCTCTCCAGAGGCACTCCCACCTGGAGCCAGGCTCTGGGAGCTTTGGTGGAGAGAGAGAGAGAGAGAACCCTCCCCAAGTGGGAGACAGGAACACTGGCAGCCTGGCATTTACCCCAGGCTCTCAGAGGGGACGGAGAAATTTGGTGAGGCTGACAAAAAGTTCCGAGGGCAGATTTAAATTCAGATTAAACCCAGGAATGCCTGGCTTATCTGCTTGGTTACTTTAAGGAGCCTTCCAAATCCTGGAAAATGCCAGTTATCAAGTGTACTCATGCAATTTTCAATGGAAAAAGGATTTTTTTTTTCAAATTGCTGCAGTGCAGGGCCAAAAATTCTTATCTCTGATCTGGATTAAAAATATCTCTAACACTGCTCTTCCTACCTCCCACTTTTCCTTTCCAACAAGAAAAGATGGAAAAAGAAGCAAGAGAAAGAGGTAAAAAAGATGACTCTTTTTTTCAAACTAAAGAAAAATTTAAGTCACTGAAAATATTTGAACAGAAATAAATACAAATTAGCCAACAATGAAGCAACTAATTTTATTTAAAATTAAACACAACTAAGATTTTATACGACAGAAAATACCAAAAAAATTGGTGAATGTCTCAAATTTTGGGGGGCTTTGCTTTTTTGCCCCCTTAATTCAGTGGATACAGTAGATTCTCCCTGAGGGAGAACTTCTACCAGATGGCATTTGCAGCTGATCTGTGCAATTGATGAGACAGATGTAAAACTGCTCTCCTCAAAAGTGCTGCAATTGTGTATGCTTTGGCCAGTGAAACTGTTCTTGCCCTATGATGCCAACTAATACCAAGTGCCCTAAGCCCTGTGCTAGTTTGGACTCTCCTTTGAAACTAAGGGCTGAAATATAAAAAGAAAAGTCCATGTGAAAGAAAATTTTCCTGGCAACCTCTCAGCTGAAACATAAATAATCTAAAAGTTGTATTTAATTTGAAACTCTGTTGTTTTGAAGGGTGTTTTGCAAAAGTGCAGCACTTGTGGCTGCTATTAAAAGCTGCTGCTGAGGACTGCCACGATCCCAGCCCACGCGCTGGCCCTTGGCCACCGAGTGCTGTGGCACAGCTGGAGAGCTGCAGAGGCAGAGACTGGGCAGGCATTAGGAAACCCAAGGCACTATAGTCAGACCTGTTTAATCTGAATTTTTTTTTTGCAAATGGAATTTAAAAAACAAACAAAAAAAAAGGCAAATCTTGTGCTGGTTTAAGAGTGCTACAAATTGCGTGGGTGGTGAAGTATTTCTTCCAGCCAAAGAGAGGCCACACAAATTACACAGGACTCACTATGGTTTTGTTGAGCCTCCACTGCTTTCCCTTCTCTCTCTAAAATAATTTCTGAATAAAAAAGCAGCTGTTTATTAAAAAATCTGCTCTCACTGAGAAGCCAGAGGAGTCTAAGTTAGCTTTTGTGCAAACCTGTTAAAGCCAGCGAAGGCCAGCAGTGACCAGTGCTTTTGGCAGGAGCCAACCCTGGCTGACAAGTGTGTCCCAGGCACATGGCACCAGGGCTGAACTTGGCACTGGTAAAAAATGTGGCCATGAGACTCTGCTGTCAGCAAATCTCTTGATGTTCCCGTGACTTGCAGGAGGGTAAACAAGGGAACAAATGGTGTCCTGGATAGGGCAGGAGGGATTTAACTCCCTGGGGGGAGAAGGAGGTCTCAGCCCTGTGGACAACGTCCTCCCTCGAGGGCTACAGCCAAGTGGCAGTGCCTCTGCTCACCTTTTCCCTGACCCAGGGGAGCAGTTCTGACTTCACATCACATGAAACCAAAAAGAGGTAAGGTCAGAAAAGAGGGGCTCAAGTGCCTGCTGAATGCCTCAGGAGCAGCATGGGGATCCTGGGACACTCATCCCAGGGGGACTGAGTGTCTTCAGTAGCTCTGCAGGTCTCTCTCTGAGAAAGGCAGCAAGGAAACACATGGGCAATGGGTCGGATACTTTTTGATAATTTCGGTAGTGTTTGCTACCATGTAAAAACAACCCTTAGGATTTAGTCAAAGGCCAGCAGTGATGATGGGCAACCCACTGCACAGGGTTGCAATCTCTGGCCATTAGTGTCTAGGGCTGGCTTTAAATAAAGGAGTAGACAACAATATATGCAAGAAATCAAAAGCCAAGTTTAGAAGCTAATCAGTTCCTTTGTTGCTAAAAAATCCTTCCTTTAAAAAAATGCTTTTTGAGCTGTTGAAAGAATGCTATGTAAACACTAACTCTGATAGTTAATTTGTGTTTAATCATTATTTAGCAATCCAGTGTTACTGTAGAATTGTTTAATTCTAAAAAATCAAGTG
This sequence comes from Campylorhamphus procurvoides, assembly GCA_013396655.1. Classification (NCBI taxonomy): domain Eukaryota; kingdom Metazoa; phylum Chordata; class Aves; order Passeriformes; family Dendrocolaptidae; genus Campylorhamphus; species Campylorhamphus procurvoides. The sequence continues at coordinate 2,419,873 of WBMV01016873.1, read as the reverse complement.
ATAGGAATACAGCTGCCAGTATCAGAGATTTAATAATAAAAATTAGAATAAATATTGACCAGATAAAAACCTAATGTGCAAATACTTAAAAATACTACTCTTGGAATTGATCCACCTACATACAAATAAAAAAATAATGGGGCTATTTATGATTCATTCAATAGGATTATTCCCTTGCTTCCTGTTTCCAAACAAAGCAATCACCCTCCAATCAAAATAAGCATTATGGCCAAGACTGTTAACTAATTGTACTTGCAAGAGGTCTGCCAATTGCAGCCACCCAACAATCCAGCGGTGCCATCAATGTCATTAGTTTTTCATTAGCCCTTGTGAAGTGAGATATTTTTCTTAAAGACTTAACTCCCAGACCGATGTGATTAGAAGATATATTGACTTTTTCATTTTAATAGCATGTTTGCAGAAGAAAACTTTCCAATACTATTCAGGCAAATTAAAAGTGGTCACAAAAAAAAAATCAGAAAGAAATGTCAAAAGTGCACTCAGGTGACATTGTTATTACTTGAATCTGATTAGCTTTAAGCCTCATGACTGTCAAGGCCTGATTCATTATTTTTCCATGGTAATTCCCACATAATCTGTCTGTTCTCCAAGAAAACACATGATTACACCTGCCCTCATGGACAAGAAATGCACAGAGGAAAAAATGTCATGTTTTGAGATAGTCACATGCTATGAGGTTTTGGCCTTCTTCATCTGCACGTGCATAGCTGACTGTTAATGGCAAGAACCCTTCTGAAATGAGGGAGGGCCCTAAGTGTTCATCCACTTTCAAAATGGACTTCTCATAGCTCTGTCAACCTCACCCTAAAGCTACAGAGGACAAATGCGGGATTGCAACAGCTGAAGTTCCTGTGGATGAAATGGTTCACAAAACCCTAGAGATGGAGTTCTCCAACTTCTCTTGCCTTTCAGTGAGATTTAGGAATATATGTCAGTATGACCCTTCAAATGGCCAAGGTACTAATCCTACTCTAGGGCTGCAAGCAAGCAAAACTAAGCTATGAAAAATATATAAACACTGGCAATTTGCATTGGAAAATAAAGGTAGTCTGAAAAGAAGGATGGAATAAGTTCTTGAACCAGTGACATTCTGGACCCTAGATAATGGTGTAGTTATCTTAACTCTGATCTCAAATCACATGGGTTAGCACACTCTAGGAAATGTGTTCACTGCCCTGTTAATCAAGACAGAGTAAACAGTACAACCCCAGCTAACCCTCACTGCTCTAGATGGAAGCCCAGATCAACAACGTGCTTATTTTTTCTGGAGATTATGGGAAATCTTGTTCTATTTTATTGCTTAGATGTTAGCTGATTGAGTCTGCAGAACTTTGCTCACACGCTAGGCGGCAGTGCCCACCACCACTGCCACCAACACCATCGTACCTGACTCTGCCACATCAGCAATGTTCACCCCTTGCTCTTGTGCCATGAAGCCCAGGACGGAAAAAATTGCGAAGCCAGACACAAAACTGGTACCACTGTTCAGGCATCCCAGCAGCAAACAGTCCCTAAGTCACACATATGTCATGGAGCAAGTTAATTAAAAAAAAAATTAACCCATTGTCCCTACTTTATTTACATCATTTAGCTAAAACACTAAACCCCCTTAGATGGAAACTTGCCTATAGCAGTTGTATTTGTACTTGTTGTAGCTCCCCAGGGAAGTCATTGCTCCTAAGCAGATTGCATATGAGAAGAAGATTTGTGTCCCTGCATCTATCCAGACCTAAAGGGAAAGATGGAAATCCTGTTATTACCAGCATCATTGCATTGCAACACTCAACACAAACACACAGTTCAAACTAAGCAATAGCAAAAAAACAATTGCTTCCATTGAGGGTGAAAGCTAAAGGATCAGGGAGACAGGGAAAAAGAACATCACATTTGCAAGTTTGGCTTTCACAGAGAAAAGAAAATTGTTAGCATCAGAACCCAAAAGAGCATAATCTCTACAACAGTTCCTGTTTCCCCTCCCCAGAGATGCTCAGTATTTCTAGTTTCTTAGTCATTCAGCTGATCTTTCCTGTTGGCGCAGCAATAAAGGTATTTCAGTGCAATAGGAAATGCAGAAGTATTTATAACAATGCTCATTTCTGTTGTAACTCATTTCAGTTAAGACTCAGCCGACAGATTCCTTAAACTGAGGATGTGAAAAGCTTGAGAAACAGGTTTGTGTATTTGGTTTGTTTATTTTTCTAGCTTTCTGGTTGTTTTTGTACCTGTTCAAATGCAAGATAAAAAGCCATAGGGGTGGGGGGAAAACAAGCAAAACACAATGCACTTTATAAAATACATATCTGATCTGGGTCTCATGATTCTTTGTTCCGATTACATTTAAAAAAAAACCATATACAGAGTGAAATAACCACACACTATGAACTTCTTGGCTAGTAAATACACAGAAAGCTACCAAAATGTATCCCCTGAATCCCATCTGTTCTTTCTGCCAAGGCAAGTCTGCTAACACCAGTAGAAACCACCAAGGAGTCTGAGTAAGTGCGAATGAAGACTAAGGGCCATTGCCTTCTCCCTCCCTCCCACCACTGCTTTCCAACACCTTGCTGACTTGTGTCTCCTCAGAGTGATGCTTTTGCTAGACCGTGGGAGGGGGCCTGTCAGCTCGCATGAATATCTTCTACATTATCAGCTGATACTCTGGTCAGGGCTAACAGTAGATCATAAAAATGATAGAGTCCCATAAATTCGTAAAATATGTCTCCTGTGAAAAGGGTGTCTTGGAAAAGAGGGAGAGACTAGAGAATGCACCAAATGTTCACAATGTTTCTTCTAATTACACTTTTCCTACTTCAGTTATTTAGCTATCATCGGAGTTTTGTTTTTACCAATTACTCAATAGAAAGAAATAGCAAAGACAGATGTTAATTCCTATCACTGCGATCAACATTTTGTTATTTTCAAAGATCCCTTGTTTTTGGTTTTTCTGGGGGGGAGGGTTTGGTTTTTTTTTTTTTCATTTCTCATGTGAACACTGCTGGCTGAAATGATGCTGCTCTGCTCAAGTGTCCCATACTGTGAGCACAAACAGGAATTTCCATCTACACAGAAGGACTAAGCCTGGCTCCCACTAGCAAGGGGTAAGCAAATGGTAGTTCCTGTGCTTCAGAAAGCATTTTGTCTACCTTTTCATGGGTTTTCATTCTTCAGTGATTTCATTCACCTCTCCCAGTCTCCTCCTATTGGGCAGTGGGAGCTAAGTGACACCGGTACTCACAGTTGTTGCTTGTTGTTCCAGCTGTGAAGCTCACATGTCTCTCCTTTGAAACTAAAGACTATCCTCATTAAAAAAATGCATCTCCCTTACCTTACCAACAAGAAAGCTGAGATTGTATAACGGGACAGAGTCTACAGCCTCAGAGTCCTTTGACACAAAAAAAATACACATGCATACACACACATACATACACATGGAAAGATGCATTAACACACTTAAGTGACCTTCTCAAGCAGATGTCTGGAAAATATAACCCAGCATTAGTGTTCATGCTATATTTGTACCTCTAAAGACCATGGAAAAAAATCTATAGCCATTTCATCACCAACATCACCCTCCACCATCCCCCTTCGCATAGGAAATCATCCCATGCCCGCCTCCTGGTCCTGTACCTGTGGGTCAGCTAACCGTGAGATATCAGGGTAAAGGTAAAACTTGATGCCTTCTGCAGCTCCAGGCAGGGTCACGCCACGGATGAGTAGAACAAGGAGCATGATGAATGGGAATGTGGCAGTGATGTACACTACCTGGAAAACAAACACACAAACAAAAAAGTATGTTTAGACCATGGCAGCCAAAGCTATACCTCCAGAACCAAGACAGATCTAATGATGGAAATTCAAAGCCCCCTCATACCTTAAAAGGACCCTACCTGAGTTTCTACATGTACTTTTAATGTTCTTCACCACCTTACTGCCTTAAGCCTAAAGGCAATGCATGAATCCTTCCAGAGCCCCCAAATCAATGGTCATGATTTTATACAACTCATGACTTTTGTCCAAATTCTGCCTTTGCCCTGTTTGTTGTCCCTCACATGACAAGTGCACCTCTGCCAGGGAAGTGGTTTCCTCACTGAGGGCGCCTGAAACATTACCTCATTCTTTACTGGAACTTTAAAACTTACAAATTGCAAACTGTTTCGCAAGCTCTTCTGCTACCTCTGACCTTGGTGTGCAGTCCCAATACTGCTCCTACAGGCAACTCCACCAGAGACTCCATTCAGAGATCAGGATAATTTAGTTCCTGCTCCTGTGTCTCCCTTCCTATCACCTTGAACACAGGAGGCCCTTCAGGTCAGCATCAGCCTCAACAGTGCAATTTCCAGTCCCATAACTTCATCTTGCCCTCACTGTCTATTCAGCAACATCATTATTGGAAACTAAGGCGCTATTCATCCAGTTTGAGAATATGTCTTCATTATCTTTAACCTCTATTCCCACTCTCTTTGAATAACAGCCTACTTCTTCTCTTCTTGTTATCTCCTCATTCATTTGATGAAAGAGCCCTTTGCTTTCATCTCCAGCACGAGGGTTAATTGCGCTTGCACTGGGACAGTTCTATCTTTAGACCCACACTTTTTGACCTCTAACATTTTGCTTTCTTTGCTCATCATTGCTTTCTCTCATTTTTCATATAACTGCTGTGTTACAGTCAAAAATCACTACTGTCCAGGAAAGGGCATTTTTCTTGGAGTCAAGATGATTCCCCCAGGTAATTACAGTTTTCTGGCATGAGTTAGAATGCATTTTTGTTTTCCAGAATTTGCTTAACTATTGCAAAGCTCCCAGGATGCTCCATTTTTCTTCTTAAGTGTGTCCTCTGAGAATAACGAGGAGAACTCAAAGCCTGCATTGCCATAATAATTCACAGAGCTGGACTGATTTCATAAAATGAAAGGAATTATTTTCATACATGTCCTTTGAATTTTCTGTATCTTTTCCATGACGAATAATATGTATTACACATTAGCCTGGTTTCACCAAAAGCAGAAGGAAGAAAAGGGGGATTTCTGCACTTTCTGCTTTTTCTAACATAAACCAGGCCTATGGAAAGTCAAAGTTTTCTTTCAAAAATATATGCCTTGACAAATTTGCAGGAACCGAATAAACAACACTCATAGAGAGGGCTTTGCAGGTAGAGATTTTCTCACAACTCTGCAGGAGTTTTTAAGATCAAGCATGTTATCAAAAAGCATAAGCTATTATTCTTCACCATGACTTCATGTTTATTTGTCCAATGCTCTACTACGAGATTTAAAAACTACATCTTTTTCCCCCTCCCTGCTCCCCAAAGAGCCATTAACACACTGGAAAGCAGGGAAGTGCTATAAACAACCATCTACTAAAGTAAACTAGACTTCCCAAATAAATTCAAGTCCTCCATTAGAGTTTACAGTTTACTTTTGTTTGACCCCAAAGTTAATGGAGTCAACCGGAGACTTCCCAGTGGTTTTGCTGGGCTTTGGCTCCCCACTCACATGAGCTCAGACGCCGCAGAGAGCGGGCAGTGAATTCCTCCCAACCTCCTTGGTTTAGAAGTGAGACCATTCTGCAGGATTTCCAGAGAACACAGTTTTTTAGATAACTGATTCTAACAGACCTTTTTTCAACCTGTTATCCTGACAGGGACTGCAAATCATGTACCACAGGGAGCTTGTTGGGATGTCTCTCTGCGCTACCATAACCTTTACTGAGCAGACACCAGGCTTACCAAAGGTGCTGAAGAAACGTGTGCTTCCATTTGGCTGCTGTGGGACATTCACTGCATTCACCTTTACTGTGAAACCTACACCATCACCTCATGGGAACACATCCCTCAGAGGGATCAGAGAAGCAAACGTTTTTGCCAGTGTGTGCTGCAGAGGTGTAGAAGCTGCTCTTTGGGGGCAAAGGTGGCAGAAATCCAGGGTAAGGCACCAGCCTTTTAATGAGGCTCCAGGGTAAAAATCACAAAAAGCAAGACAGAAACTACAGTAAAGCAATTAGTTTAATTAACAACAGAACTGATGAGATCTGGTTTCCTAGGGAGTTTTGTCTCCTGGTTGATTTTACAGCATGCAGCAAGCTAAAACTCTTAAATGATGCTCTTTCTGAAGTTGAGGCACTTGCAATTTATCCTCCTGACTTCTCTAGGGACTGATAAAAGATGAATTCACACTGTGGAAGGGCACTAATGGGGTAAACTACCTTCCACTAGCTGAGAAGAAACATGAGAAACTCATGTTTGAGTTCCCTCGAGGTCCCTGTCCCTCTGTCACTTACCTGAACACTGCCTGAAGCAACAGATTTGAAAGCTAAGACTCACACAAACAAAATGGCTTCAAAAGCCTCTTCTCATGAAAATAGGTATAAACTCACTATGAATCAAGGAGCAATAATATCATGCTTCACGCTGAGTGACTGGCCAAGACTTGCTGTAATTTGCTGCTTGCGCTGGAGTGGGATGAGGTTCAGGAATGATGCAACTCTTATCCTTTAAGGAAAACATGGTTCTGAAGAGCACACGAGGGGACTAAACCCACAAGATATCCAGCATCTCTGTTAACGATGGTGCTTCTAAACGAGTACCTAGGTTTAGTCTTCCGTGTCTTCCATAAGTGAGTGGCATTTCAAAAATCCTATGCATCCACCAGTTTCCTCCGACTTAAAACATCCCCACCACAGCTATGTTGACCTCTCTCCTGCTGCACTGAGAATGAGCTTGACTGGTGTGAGAACACAGACAGGCAGTGCAGAGCACCACCCATCACACACCTATGACCTTCCACACTCATGACATGCATCAGTGGGACACTCATCCGCTGAGAGGCAAAGTGGTACTCAAACTGCGCTGGTGTCTGCCTCTTGATGCCATTCCAGTAATGGCTACTTGACTCACAGGCATTTTGGGCACTAGCAATGACTTTCAAAAGTCAATTGAATCTGAATTTGTCTCTTATTCAGTGCAAAAATACCTATTTTTCCAGAAAATAGTGAATATCTTCAAGAACAGCATTATTTAGTATTTCTAACATCTGCTAACTGCAATGATTATAGGAAGGGTAAATGAGCACTTACTTTCCCAGTGGATTTGACTCCTTTCCAAATGCAGAAGAAACATATCACCCAGACAAGGAGGAGACACAGTGCTAGATCCCACTTGATAATACCAATATCTTCAATTCCTGAGGACAAGCTCAGTACATTGCGCCTGAAAGGAAACAAAACAAGAGAGATGCAGGAGCTCAGCTGATGCAGACTCTGATTGTGATGGCTGAGAGCACACGACGGTGTGTAGGGCGGCCGATGCACAGGCAGATCTCTGCCCTTGGAATGCTGCAGGCTACGTCAGCATGGCTTATGTGAGCAAAGCTGTGCTTTGTGGCCCTACACCTCCCCTATGCCTGTGGGACAATTATTTTCAACATATTGCACAACATTTTAAAATTTAAGCTATTTTTAGCAGCCTTTGACCACCTCAATATGCAATAGGAGAGAATTTCCTCACACACTAGACAGACCTTGTTGCACTAACAATTCATTTGTCAAATAAGTAAGAAAGAATAAACTGTTTCTTACTGTTGGTTGAGCTAAAACTCTTCTGCAAATGAACCTACTAAACTCTGAAGAGTTTCTGCAAGGTGTTTTTCAGTCAAGGAAAAGTTTGACCTCAATTACAATAGAAATGCTTTGCCCCAAGACTACAGAAGTGAACTTGCTACCTAAGAAATTGTTAATTAAATTTTATTTTCAGGCAGTTCTAAAACTCAGGCACTTTCCTTCACCATAGTCATGGAGAGCAGAGCCCAGGACAGTCTGGGTGCTGCTCCAGGTCAGGCCCACGTGTGTGGCGTGCACAGCCTTGCGTGTGGATCCAGTACAAGACAAACCACTGTGGTTTGGTTTTCCCCTGAATGTTTTGTGAGTTTGTGTTTTTTTTTTCTTTTTTTTTTTCTTTTTTTGCTATTACCATGGAAATAATAGCGAATGAAGTCACCAATGGAAAATTTGCAATTAGTTTTGGGAAAAACCCTGAATCAACCAGTTCAATAGGACTCAAACCCTCACCCATCTATTCTTGTGTCTCTGTTTGCCAAACTGCCTTGGATTACCTGTGACTGTGTTCTCACACCAAATGCATTATTCCCTCTGAACGTGTGTGTATTTTCTTATGGAAAAGGACTAATGGCTCCAGACAGGGTAAGTCTGTCCTAATCAGCACAGCTATTCAACAGCTATGAGAAACCCCTTGGTAATGAATATTTGGCATAAAGTCGCAGTCCTGCTTCACCTGAGCCTAAAGAAACAAAGGAAAACCCCGCTGTGCATATACAAAAGAAGAAAATACATTTATAAGATGACAAAATTCAGCTGCCACCTTCTGTGGCTTTTTTAAAAACAAATGGCAACTTTCCAATTGAAGTGGCAGTTCATATTAAAAAGGCAACCTATAGAGTTGGCTCTCGGGAAACCGTGAATAATTAACTGCAAATGCCTTTTGGAATAGGCGGCTTTATTAATGCATTCAGCTAAGACTTCTTTGCTTTTTATTAGGGAACTAAAAGCAAGGGGTCATTCTGTTCTAGAGTTTGCTCCAGCAATTCTTTCAAGATTGTTTGGAGGGCACCCCAATGGGTTCCTGAGAGCCAGATACCTTACTTTTGCATGGTGAGGCAGCAAGCACATCAGGTGATGCACTGGCTTTCTCTGTCCAGGGTAATCCTGTACCACAAAGACCAACTACCTCAAGGAATCTGCTCAGAATTACCAGGGGAGCCTCAGCATTAAAATTGTTTCATGAATTCTAACCCAATGTGTTTTTGTAGAAGAAGCACTCAACCTGGTTTTGTGACACCCTGTAAATTCAGGCTCGGGAAGGAGCACGAGCTGGGACGTGCTGATACCTCTTCAGTTTTGTTATATAATCCACTGCTGGGTGATTCAGCCAAGCTCACTCAACTACCTTCACACCATCTATGCACAGAGTCGTTACTCATTCTAATTTATAGTCTTGATGCTGTCATTAGTTGTCACTCATAAATAACCAATTGGACATCAGGCTGGGGCTGAGTTTGTTGTAAACATGAGTTCTTGACCCTTGTTCATACACTAGTATGTTCTAGTGGTGTGCAATATGGACATGTAATAGGAGCCGTAACTGGCTCTAGAACATAAACAAAAATAAAATGAAGAGAGTTATGCAATCCTTGAAGGATATTCCAGCTCATTAATCAAGTGAATGCTGACACGACTCTTCCAACCAGGAAAGGTGAAGCACTGTGCCACACTGGATGGACAGGAATAATTAATGCTGAAGTGGTTGCAGAGAAGACTATTAACAGGAGAATATGAAATAGTTTTTAAAATTCTAAAGTTTGCCCCCAAAGGCAGACACAGCTGCTCTAGATTTTGTTTATTTTTTGTGTTGCTCCTCTTAGGATTACATGCCATTAGCATGTGATGGTCTTTCTTGGGATTTGGACGACTAAAGTCTGCTGATTACCAAATATTTATAAACACTTGGCCAGCACCAGACAATCAGAGGTTTTGTTCAGCCATAATTACCCCATTACACTTATCCCTTATGCATTAATATGCTTGTAAGCCTTTACGGTTTTGGACTTTGAAATAAAATCTTCAGAAATAAGACCTGAAGCATGTGACACCAAGAGGTAAGTCTCCTAATATAAAGCCTGATTTGCTTAACCCGCTTTTATTGCTGCTCAAGCAAGCATGTGATCTGCACAGAACATTAATTCAAATGAACTGAAATGTCAGGCTGTACTATATGTCCAGCTGGGCTAAGAAGTTCAACGCAGAGAGGTTGATGCATCAATGCGGTCACTTATATCTGGGCAGCATTAGTTTTACAAAGCAATACTGATGAGGACACTATACAAATGTCCCACAATAAAAATGGCATTTGGTTTCAGAAACCAAACACCCACAAACCCCTGAATTAAACTGGAATTAGTTGTGCCACAAAGCAGATGGATATCTTCAGTTAAAGTCTAATTATTTACCTGTCCTTTCAATGTGGGTGGCTGGCTGGCAGCCAGCACTGTCTGTGATGGTAAGCCACCTGAAAGTTCTTAAAATTATTTTTAATTTCTGAACTATAAAGAATTGTAGCATGGCTGGGGGAAAAAAATGGGGATATTAAATGCTTGCAGCATGTAAAAGCTATGCTACTTCAATTACAACAGAGCTGCATGATCTCTGCCCTTACTTTAAGGCACCAATAGTTATTTATGCAGGGAGAACAGCTATTTTTAATACTTCTCTAAGTGCCATGGCTCCTGAAGGCAGCTCACTCTATTAAGGGCAGTTTTGCCCATTATGAAACAGTGAGTTATGGGCGGTATGTCTGTACTTGTAGGATTATGGAGCCAAACTCCCTCCCTCGTGTGACTCCAGGGAAGAGTTCAGCTCACGATGTTTAAAACTTACTTAAGGACACAAGTTAAAGTGGCTGCAAAGTGCAAGAAGAGCACTAATCACTGAGCAACCTTTACTCCAGCTGTGGTACAGACACAGTGAGGGCATGATGGAGGAAAAGAAAGGGCTGTAAGGGCAAAGGATTTGTTGTTCAGCCTCAGGCACCTCCAGCCTGACTAGATCAGGCTGTATGTATAGGAGGGTTTTGCTCAGCTTGTAGGGGAGTTTTCCAACAAGAACCTTTCCATTTCTCTTAAAGGAAAGTTAACTAAAAGCTCCACCTCTAACATGCTCTCATGTGGGGATGTTTCCCCAACCCACAGACAGGCTGCCCTGCCATAACACCCTTCATTGCATACCTGATGTGTTGTGACCCACAGAGAGCTCTGGTGTTCCCGGACATGCTGGAGCCCTCACTCTTTCTGCTACAGTCCCCTTCCCCACTCCCAGCCCTATTCCTTCGGTCTCCTGAAGTGAACTCAGTCCTCAAATCTGTGCATTCCATGAAAATAAGCTTTCAGAGTAGCAGGACAATCCTGTGGCCACAACAGGAGGCTGCCAAGTTCATGGCTGTCCCAGGGACAAGAGAACCTGTCAGTAAAATTACTGCACAAAACTCACAATGAACACAGTGCTTTGGAAGTCCTGGGAGAGCAACTATTTCAGGGGCAACACTGTGGACCTCTGCTTCCTCTAGAGACCTTGAGGAGTCCTTAGAACATCCTACCAAGCCAGTCAGTAATTTGGATTCATGGCCTGCAGTCCCAAAGACATTGTGGGAGAGTCCAATGGAGTGAGAGTTGTTTCCTCTTCTGCTGTAATTTGCCTCTAAGTTTCCCTAAAAGACCCAAGGGCACCATTCAACAAATGTTTTCCAATTTCCTCCACATTTACAAGGCAGGAAGTCACCTGGGAAATGGGCTGTCCCTTAACATGGAAGCACAGTCCTCACGATGAAAACAACTGCTCTCACAGCCTGCACCCCATCCCTCACACCAGCCACCAGTGCCTTTGGACAAACTGCTCATCCAAGGTCCAATCTGCCCTTTGTATTTTGGCTCTTGTGTTACACATTTTAGCACAGTTCATAAGACTATTTTTTTTCTAAACCTAATGCATGCCAAATATCTTCAGCGTGAACACCATTCCTGCTGAGGCTTTGGCTGATGCTTATTTTTAAAAATAGAGAAGTAGGTACAAGTTGATGAGGGACAAAACTGGACTTTAAACACACGGAAAAAGCCAAGCAGGGCCAGAAACTAACATGACTCTTAAGTGACTATCTGAGCAAGCCAAAAAAAATATAAAATTATTCCTAAAGTATTTGTAGATCCTTTAGATTTAAGTTTCCCTACAGGTGTCTCACTCTGCTGCTATGTTTTGACACTTATGTAAACACATAGAGATTTGAGGTCATGCCCATTCAGAGATCACATTATGCAATATGACTTAAAACTTAAAAAATAAGAGAAAAATGAGTGTAAGAAGCTTAGGACTGATGAAATTCAGGCATCTGGCAAACCACTCTCCTCAGAGTGTGCAGAGAAAAATGTAATGAAGATGACCTGAGAAACCTGCAGTACAGGACAAACAACGTTCAACACCTCTGTCAGATTTATTACTGAGGTCAAAGCCTCAGGTCCATTATTATCAGCACACAGAGATGTGCTACAGCTTCACAAAGTGTACTGCAAATGCTAACAGCTGGAGAGGAGGCAACCACAGAGGTGATGATTTGACTGTATTCATAGTAAATCCTGCTACAGGGCATCTGCAGTGACTTGTTTCTGTTCTCCTGCTGCACTCAGAGGATCCCAGCCAAAAAGGAAACAAGTTTTCTTCCAAACCAGAAGCTGCACTGAGCTTTTGGGGCTCCCTGTACGCTCTAAGATGAAGACACTTACACATCTACACATCTAACACCTTCCTCCACCACTCCCAGACTTACCAGTCTGTCTCAAGATAGGCGAGGACCAGTAGCAAACACTGGTCAAGCAACTGACATCCAGACCAGTTTTTTTTTCCTATCTAACACTCCCCTCTGGGCTTCCATAAAATCTCAGGCCTGAGTTCTGCCATGCCACCAAAGCTCCCCAAAGACATCACGAAGAGGGGGGTACTTACTCCCAAAACTCCGTGACAGGAGAGGTGAAGTTAGTGGCATTCAGTGATATCCAAAGTGTTTTGTTCTTCCTGAGAGTGTCTTCCACACAGGTAGGTGTGTTCCACTTCTGGTGGCAGTGGGCCCATGGCAGGACGCTCTGAAACGACTGGAACAGGTAGTAGAGTCCCCAGGCCAGGATCACAATGTAGTACACGTTCAGAAGGGACACAATCACTATGGAAGCATAACCAATTCCTGGAGAGAAGGGGAGAGAAGAGAAAAACATGCAGACGTGACAGCTGCCTCTTCCTAGGGCACCTTGTGATCTTGTGGAGCTGGTGCTGTTCCCACTGCGTCATGGACTGGTATCCTGTGCTACCACACTGCTGATGGAAACTCAGCCACCCACGAGCACTGACCTGCCACCACCTCTGGCACTCAGGGCTGAGTTTCTGGCTGTGGTTTGCTGACACTGAGGGGAGGTCTGCAGGATGTCTACCCAACTTAGCAATAACCTGGTTATTTCAAGTTCTAGCAGAGGGAATTCAAGGCATCGTGCTTTGCTCATTTGGGAGTTACACCATCTCACTGAGGTACCTGTGTGGGCAACCTTATTCTCATCACCCTGTCCTCCAAGCCAGCTTCCTCGGCAGCAGCTCAGCTGGGCAGCCCCTGCATCACTCAGTTATTGACTGGTTGGGCTCAGTTGATGTGCAAAAAGCCCCAAAAAACAAGGACAGTCCTTGAATGAGTTATAAAGGAAAATTATGAAGGAATCAATGGGAAAGCCACTGTTTCTGCCCCAATTTCACTTGTGCAAAGGAAGCATGGTACTTGTGGCTCTTATGGTTAACTGGATCAATCTCTTCTTACAAAGTCTGTCATTTATGAACAACAAGAAAAACAAAAATCCTTTAAAAACTCAGAGCAGTCTCTTAAAGAACCTATGAGGTTCCCTTTTACACCACTCTGACAGCTATTCCAGCACTTGGGATACCTGCCTCATACTTTACAGTTTAAAGCCTTGTTGTAGCAGGAGTCTTTTACCACCAGAGATTATTTTTATGTCAAGTGGAAACAAGCAGAGCAAGTGCTATTTATTCTGTACATTTGCATTTCCTTCAGGATTTACAGCTAGTCACATTAGCTACACTTTCTCTTTATGGATGGCTGTGAGATTGCTTTTTAAATAAGGAACATTCCTTACTCCTCCTCAAGAAAAAAAAAAAAAGGCTTCATAAAAGTGGGAGGAGGAGGAAGAAAATTAAGTTAAACCAGGACAATTACATCAGCTTCAGCAGCATTCTGAGTACAAGGTGGGAGTGTGAGCCCCAGAGAAAGCCCCCACTTCTGCTTGGGGTGACACAAGGGAAGAGAGATGCCTGGAACAGCAGCAGTGGCAGAGCTTGAGACACAGCAGTGCCCGCTCTTTCCAAACAGGACTTGAACAGTGTCACACTTACAGTGATTCTGCTTCTGCTGTCCAGCTGCAAAGGACAATCTAAACACAAGACAGGCATCACTGATCATTTTTCTAACCTGTCTTTCATATTTCATTCTAGCTTACTTCCAGAGCAGGCTCTGTGTTGTTCCTGTGAGCAGTGAGTCAGTCAAAGGCCCAGTGATAACAACACACCTGTTTGCCAGGACCTGCTCAGTTATGACCAAAGTCCTGTTCCTGAATCCTACAAAAACATGCTGTCCACATTTTGATTTATCAGTAGCACAGGGATGATGCCAATGATAAGGTTTCACGTGGCAGAGGGATTTTGATTTCCAAGCCAAAATAACATTTTGAAGACAGTTTCGTTCTTGCCATCCAGCCTTCCAAGACAACACTTACCCTGATACCTGTAAACAAAATGTGCAATTGCCTTTAAAAGGCATAGTATGCAATTTCTTTCTTGCTTATCGGCAGTTCTGCCAGTTAACAAGATGATAGCATCAAAATCAATACCTCACTTTGTCCTTCAGACTCTCTGACTTCTACCTTTCCAGGAAACAGTATCATACCCTCAATTACTAGAGAAAATAGTTGAATTAATGGTCATGAGGGGAGTGGTGTAGTTACATATGGTTTAAGGAGGTTCTTTAAGCGGGAAAGCACAACAAAATATACTAACCAGTGAAAATAGGGCAGATCTTTTCCCAGCAGGTAATTCCACCTTCAGAGGTATACTGTCCTAGCACCACCTCCAGGAAAAACACGGGAAGACCTCCCCCAAACAGGAAAATGAAATAAGGTATAAGAAATGCACCTGTTAAGAAAATACAGTAGTACAAAGTTCAGATGACGTGATTGAACTTACACAAGTTCACCTAAAAAGTAGTAACAGGCATATATAAACAAAGAAACACACTTGATACTTTAATATCATTATACAGTAAGCTTATTCTGGGGTATTTTTGCTCATATTCTCTGCAAAAAGAATGGGTAATGTTGGAAAGGGCATTTTCTTACCTCTTTAGAGTGAAAATCTGCAATAACAATAGTAGATTGTTAGGCACCAAACTCTTTCACATGGCTCAGAATGCTCTTACTCAGAAATCCCCTGATCTGAAATCCTACTGGTCTATATTAATAGCCTATCTTTTGGTTAAAACTCAGACTCAATTGTAGTACAAAAGGTTTAGTAGCGTAACATTTTAAACTGCTGTTGTTTTTCTCTAATGAAGTTTTAATAAAACCTCTTAATTAATAAAACAATCTCTCCTGAGGACTGGTGAGGAAGGCAGAAAACAGACATATGAATATTCTTATTCTAAACAGGATGAAGGCACTGAAAAAAATAGTGATCACAAGGCAGACAGATTGATTGTTGAGAGTGAAATAAATACTCACCTCCGCCATTTTTGTAGCAGAGATACGGGAACCTCCAGACATTGCCTAAGCCAATAAATCCACCTGCCACGGAGAGCAGAAAGTCAATCTTGCTCGCCCACTTCTCCCGCTGGGGCGGCTTCCCCTCTGCCTCATCCTCAGGCCGTGTCCCCGGGCTCTTGCCGGGGGAAGGTTTGAGGATGTCCTTGTGGAAGTCTTTCAAGCACTGAAGCTTCTCCTTTGTTGCCATATTTCTGCTTTCTACATGGAAAATAAAAAGGAGGGGAGTTTATTAAACAGTCTTTTCCAGTAGAGCTCTCTAACACTGCAAGAACTGTTTAGACAAACTCATTCCATTAAAAACCAGCGCTGTTTATCAAGCTGAGGTAGGAAAATATATCTGATGCCTTCGCTGACCAGGAGAGACAAACCACCTCTGAACTCTGGGGTCACCTCTTTGCTGCCAGTGCAGGGCAGGGGACAGCAAAGCTCTGACACTGCTCGCTGTGCCCCTGCTGCTGCAGGGAAAAGGTGGTCCCACAACTGCCTACTGGGTCAGCATCAGCACACAGAGTGACTGAGCAAGTGCCTCATGCTGTTTCCATGCCCAAAATAGGGTACAAATCACTGCATCTGATTCCTTCTCAAACATTTATGTGAAATACAGCATTATATTAAATCTCACCTTTCCAGACAAAACCCATTCTTCTATTTCCCAATAACCTAAGCGATCTTGTATCATTTATTGCCTGCAATTTCCATTCCCTGAAGTACTACTAAGCTTTCAGAAAACTATACAGTCATAAAAACTGGAATGGAAAGTCATTTGTTCTAATCATCCTGCAGGAACTGAAGGAATCTTTTCAGTTTATTCCATTTTCATAACTGCAGTGTTTTCCCTTGATATCAATAACGGGACAAAAATGAGTCTTTACATTCAATTATTGCGTTACACACACCTATGCAACTGAACAGTTTGCTGAGGATGATGGCTCCTTAGTTAACTAAAAAGTCAGTAGCATGAGTCATACCAAATCATAGCTGGATTTATGTAATTTATGCCCAAAAATCATAGACTATGTAAAAATAATAACAGAAAGAATTATTCTAACAACTGCCTTTAACATAGGATTTTCTAATGAAAATGATTTAGGAATAACTTGCTAACTCAGATCTCAGGCATATGAGGCCAATTAATTTCCCACGTAACTCAATTGACTTTAGCTGGATCTGACCAGTTATTTTTGCCTATTGTTTTATACTGAAATTTTCACCAGAACCAGGCAAACCAGCAAGTTTATTCCAGACCACAACCATTCCCTGATTGTACATGTCATTAGGATTGCACAGTCGTAAAAAATCATGCTACAGATCACCGTGTTTGATCGCTGCAAGCCTCCCTCGTACCTGCGTGCTGGTTTTGGTCTCTAACCTGATTTAGCTTGTGGCAGGGACCCAAAGCTCGAGCTGACATTAGCTCTGCAGGAAGTTTTTAATCCAAATACGATTTTGAGATAGATTTGCATCACTGTACCCATAAATCTTTCCAATCACCACGGAGAGTTTCAGAAGGCTAACACTGTCACAAGGCACAGCAGCTCGATACTCGCCCCACTGGCTTTCTGGTGGCCTTTGCTAAGCAGGCACTGTGACAGCAAGTTGCCTATCAGACCATAATCTAAAAAGGGACTTTAATCTCCACAATGTTAATCATTATGACTTTCTACTGGTTTTTAAACAAGGCCACTGTTGAGTGCACGGAGGTGACACCAGCATTGCAATACCTCGTGGTGAACAGCAGAGAGAGCTCAGAGGAGGAGAAAGTGAATCACAGAGAGATGGACCATCACCACCTACTGCAGGGGGATGAGGGCAGGACGCACATCACTCGAAAATATCTGCTGTTGGTATGAGATAAAGTAGTGCAGTAACTGAATTAAAATGGTAATTTAGTTGCTTTTGGGACTTAATTCAAACTAGCTAACTTGAGTTGTAGTATCGTGGATGGAGATTAATGAAGGTGCCTCCAAGGGGGATTCACAGTAGCCTTAACCTCCCTGAGACATCTGCATCTCACTCCAAGCCCCAAACAAGCACCATTCTGTATAATCCCCCCGAGTTGTCTCTTGAGGGAGATTAAAAAAAAAAGTGGATGCAGCTGCTTTTCTTCAAAGAGGTATCTTCAAGGTAGCTGATGTCTTGCTCTAAGTGCAACAGCTACCAGTCATGGAGAAAGCTCAATTTCACTTTCTTTTGCTATTGGAGCTGCTTGAATCCCTATCTTTCACCTTGCAGGAGTATGTCATAACCATCAGGCAACAGGCTATTCTGGGCTGAGGAATGGAGGGCATTCAGACTGTCTCATGGAAGCTGTTCTTCACAGGGCTTGTTGAAACACTCATCAACAGGAGAAGAGTGGGCAAAAGAGAGAGTGTCTCACATCCAGTGTTTAAGGGTATACTCTTGTTTTACAGACAATCTTTCATTGAACTGCAGGGACAGTCATAAACCTGCTTAACAGGGCACAGAGATATATAGATTCATAGGTCTCTGTGGGATTAGGTTTGAAATAAGAACTTAACTGCTCTCCATGGGGACTGATGCTGGAAATCCCTGAAAGAGAACACTGGGAACACAGGCTCCCCTTATGTAAAAAAACCCCAAGGGGACCTACAGCATTAGCCACCACCAAGATTAAAAACTCTTCAGGATTGCAGTTTTTTGCAATCTACTTTTATTTTGCGACACAGAGTTCTTTATTTTTCTGCCAGCTCTAATCCTCTTGCCTGTGGATTTACTTTGACCCAGGTGTTAGTCAGTTCTACGCAGAGTTTGCAAGGCTGGCCAGTCGACTGCATTCTGTAAACCCTGACTCTCCCTGGGACAAGGTGATCACCCTGTGGTTTGCCCCAATTACCTGCACACAAAGAGTGAAATGGTGCCTTTCCAGACTCCTTCTTTGTAACTGAGTGGAGCTGCATTTTAAAAGGGGATTTCTAATTTGTCTCAAGATACCCTAAATTAATGGCTGTGCTTAAAAACGTAATGAGTGAGCATAAATTTTGTTTCAGCCTTAGCTGGAGTGTGAAGATGGATTATGATCTTTCCCTTAGCCCACAAATGACAAACCCTCAAGGTTAGGGTTGCTTTTGGGGTGTCTGCTTCACCTTATGGGTGCCAAGAGACGGACCACCGCAACTTTGGTGGAGGTCACCAGCTCTCAATAGTCACTGTGGGGCACAGCGCCTAATCAAAGCCTGCACAAAATTAGTAACAGCCCAGTTTACTGTTTAGATTCACTAAAATCCCAATTGTGTTCGAGGGCCGGCAGCTGTGGCTGGCAGGCACGTACCGTCCACCAGTACCAGAGGGATTGTCGCTAAGCGGCCACCTGGGACTGCGGTCCCAGCCCGGGTCACGTTCAAGGGATGTTGGATTTATCCCCCTTTGCTGCCAACCATTGGTGTCCACCCAGCCATTCCCAATTACAGGAACTGTCTACAAAGGCTGCAAGGGTGGGGGGTACAGGCGATTCTCCTTGGCGAAGAAAAGCCAAGAAAATCAAGTTTGTTTAGTGAAAGGCATTGTCTTTTTCCTTAATGGGGTTGGAGTTTCATTTCCTTTAGTTATGTCCCACTGGGTGAGGTTAGAATGGCTCTTGAAGGAAATAGTCTGACAGAGATGCTGAAACAATATGTTGTCACCGCCCAGGTCAGAACTAGAGAATAATAGGTTATTTTTACTGTATCACTTAGTGGGGATGGTATCCGAGACCTAAGTCCATCAGATTCCCCCAAGGAAATACATTGAAAAAAATGCTCTTACAACCACAGAGTCCAAAAGGAGCAACCCAAGTCTGAGGCATATGTCTGCCTTGGGGAGACATGTCTGCCCTCCAGGAGCCACTTCTGCCTGTGAGAGTACCCCCTCCAGGAAGCTTCAGATGGCCCCAGGAAGCTCTGCCTTCATATGATGAGCTTAATATGGGTAAATAAAAAGCAGCAGTCAAGCCTGCAATTTACAGTGAGCCCAACCACGCTGCAAGAGCCTGACCCAAAAGCAAGGGGAGAAAGGATCCAGATTGTGCCAGGCCCAGAATCTGTTCTCACATACACTGGTACTCTTTAACTCAGTATGGAGTTATTGATGGCCAAACTGATGCTGGTAAAACATGGACAAACACAACAAGGGAGTGAGCATGGGCACTTTGTGCTTCTCAAGCATCTGCTCGCTTGTGTGGCCGGGAGCACCTCAAGGGCTCCTCTCCTTCTGCAGGAGAATCTGCATCTGTCCCTTGCTCAGATTTCCTCAGGTGAAATACCCTGCAACAACCCAAGCCCCTATGACTGATCAGTCTTTGGTGCACAGCTGAAAATAGCAGAAGTGGAGTGTTTTTGTAGCCAACTCGGCTTGGGCCATCCTCTGGGCTACAGATATTGGATCTTCACATGTACAGCCTGCATCTCAAGTAACCCATACCCTTTAAAAAAAAACTATGGGCATCGAAATGCAATCCTTCATAACATGTAAAAACATGAGGGGTAGGGGAAGGTGGAGGCACTGGGGAGAGGGGTCAGACAGTGAGTGATGCAGGGGGGGAAGGCACCAGTATGGCCAGGACCTGCTGGCTGTCAGAACAGACAACTCACACTACTGCTGACCACTGATTTTTTTTGACAGACAACCCACAGATTACACATCTGAAAATACACTGTTCAGTTTCTGCTTTGGGATTACAGTAATGATCTTCTCCAAGCTTCTTACAGACGGAGACAAGCGACCAACAGAGGGTAACACCTTCCAGGAGGAGCCTTGAGGACAAATCCATCATGGATGCTACCTCATTTAATACTCTCTAAAAACTGAGGCTTCCAAACAGTGGTTTTCCAAATGTTGCTGGAAATGTGAAAATCAAACTCTGCCTGTACAGACAGATATGTGTTTGTAAATATATGTATTGTTTACATATGCTAAAATGAATGCTCTGTCTTGCATCTGAACATCAGAAACCACAGCAAAGCAGATACTTCTCTTTTGGTCAACGCATATAAATTTTGACTAAAGATTCAACATAGTGAATTGGTGACTAGAATGGTATCTGAACAGGGGGTTATTTTTTCCCCCTAGCTGCTTCTTCTGTTAGAAAACTAAAAGCAAAGTACATATTCAGAGTGTCTCTGACCTTGGTGGGAATGCTGCCTGAGGAACGTCTGTCTGGCTGTCCTGCTGATTTTATGGACTATTTCTGCTGTGTGATGCATAACACCACTACTTTGGCTTTCCAGGACCATTCCCTACTAGAGCTTAGCCTGTGCAGACTGAGTGTCTTGAGCTTCCCATTGCTCTCTCCTCCATTTCTGACTCAATGACTTCTGAGCGACATCAATATACTACATTAATTTTTCTAACCTTATTTAAGCTCACTGCTTCTTTAGACATTTCCACCTCTCTTTATTTTTCTGCAATTTTTTATTTTTTATTTTGCAAATTGAGGTCAACCTCCCTTTAAAAACTGAACTTTTCTGTATCTGCCAATCTATTTGTGGGTTAGTTCTTTTTCAAACTATTATTTTACATTCATATTCATGAATATTTCAAAATTAGCTGCCCTGATTGCTGGATCAGAGCTGCTCTTCAAATAAGCAGCTTCCACTCTCATTGAGAGCAATGGAAAAGCTGTTATTGATTTCAACAGTAGTAGGATCAGGTCCCAAATAAAACTGCATTTATTATGTCTGGCTCATTTCCTAGGATTACTTGGAACTCTGAAAGCTGTAATTCTTGATGTTGACAGCTCTCCCTCCCTCCTGAAGCAGTGTGGTTACACCAATCAATACATGATTAAAATAAACAGCCCCTTGATCAAACTTATGGCTTTAGTGCAAGCCTTTCTGATCTGCAGAAGAACAAGCCTTTATGTTTGGCTGCCCTCAAGACCACACCAGTACCCAAAGAGCACTTGACTTCACTTATTGTCCTTAACTCATATCCAAGTTCATTCTGCTTCATCGAACAAGATACCTGTGTTTTCTGAAAATAATACCACTCCCTTTATTGCACACATTGCCTCTCTTCTTGAAAGTGCCTCTAAAAATTCCCTGAACTACACCTCACTGTTCTGACTTTAAAGCACTCCTCTTTTTCTGATTACTTTTCCCTGAGTACAGGAGGTTATTTAAACATCTATCCATTTTTCCTTTCTTCTTTCTTAGTCTTCCCTTCATCTTCATCTCCCTTCTCACTCCATCATTTCCTTTTCTTTCACTATGACACTCTTTTAAGATTGACTGAAAAATCTGCTACTGAAAATATTCTAGAAGCAAAATGCACTTCTTTATAAAGCTGGAGTCTATTCTGAAAGAAAAGCCCAGGGCTTAATGCAATTTCTTTTTCATTAGTTGTGGTGTGGACAAAAGATATCTTTTTTCCCTACATGATTTTTTCTTGCTGGTGTTTCCATTCATGCTCTTCAAATAAGCACCGTGTCACAGCACTGGGCTGTTATAAAATCCTGCATCTTTGCTCAGATTTCAGCAGCAGAAAATCTGCAGTCACGTAATACTCTAGATGCTCATTTTGTTCTACTTATTTATGTCAAAGAACAAAGCAGTTACAACTAAACCCAGAACAGGAGGAAATTAAAAACTCCTTTCCCGTTGTGTGGGGTGGAAAGGAGGAAAATGAATACCCACAAACTCCAATGGATTTCAGAGGGAACCTGACCCTGACCCTAAACAGAGCCTGGAGCAAAGATAATGCTTCCCAGCCTCAGGGTTGAGCCTGATTCTCCAGGGAGATGGCCCAGGCAGCCCTGGCCCCCACTGTGGGCAGTGAGGAAGAGCATGGGAGGCAGTGAAGTAAAACACTGGCACACTGAGTCACACTGGTTATGAGTCTGTCCTCCTAAAATCCTCTGTGGGCACAGTGAGAAACACAGCAGTATCCCAGTGAGAAACCAAGTGTCCTGCCCTAGAAAGCCATGGTCCTCCTGCCCTGTTGCCTCCTCAAAGAAGAAAGCCCAGGGTGACTCTTGCAAAGACAACCACAGGGAAGGAGAGCATGAAAGCAAAGGTTGGCAGAGGCAGAGAGAATGAAAGGCAACTGCTCATCCTCTGTACACTGTACTGGTAATTCTGTGCAGGAAAACAACCAGTTCAAACTTGGTTTTGTTCACGTGAAGCCAACCGCTGACCTAGTTTAATGCCTCTGGGTGTGCCAGCTCACAGGCTCCTGACTGTCAATAGGCTGGAAAGAAGCACCAGCTCCCCACTGCTGTCCCTGCCTGCTCCCTCTGCTCTACCAGCTCTCCCTCTGTGACAGTGGAAAAACATTAATTTACAGGGTGACACGACCTCTTGAGGCCTTTGTCCCTATGAGGGAGCCCTTAACAAAATGCAGGAGTATATCCACATGGTGTGGCAAGTTGATGGCCTTCCAAGCAAGATGGGCATTGTCAAAGAAGATTCAACAAGCTGTGAACATCCTCGATTCTTCAGCTACTTTGTACCCTGCAGTTACACACCTTTTGACCAAAGGAACAAGCATTGTTGTATTTTGTTTTCAATTCTGAAGGTCTGTGTGGTTGAGTGGATTGCAATGCTCTATCAAGTCCTCATGTCAATTAAATTAGTTCTATTGCCACAAATAAATGGCACCAAAATCAATAGGGGATGTCCTTCATTCTGCTATAAAAAAGGCAAAAACCTTAAAGCCCACAAAGCTTATGAACTTGAACAGTCAGTGGTGTGCACTGTGCCTATTGAATTTTTTGCATGTGATTAATGGTGTATTGATCCTCTGTGACACTACTGCAAGGCACTTACAACACATGATAATGTCAGACAGCAACCTCCGTGTGCTATGATAACCGAGCTATACCCCAGTGCAGGAAAGGGAAACAATAAAGGAGCCATTTAGCAAAGCAAATGTGCATTATAATGAATTAATTGTTTCAAAGTAATTTTTTTGGGGGGGATAAATCATTTCACTCTCGTCTGTTTTTTTTTCCCTAGCTAATTCTAAATTTAACCTTACATTTACTGCATTTACCAATGCTAATGTTCAGGGCTTTCTTGTAATTGAAGAGTAGTTGTTTTTTTAGTATGTTTTCTAGGTAAAAAACATACTATTATACATATAACATGTATAAAATAACATGTTTTTTGAAAAACAAGTAGTGTGTTCTATGCCCACCAACGGCTTTGATCACCTGTTGCTCTATCTGCCTTGGCCACCTCCACACAAAGCTGGAGTTGTAGTTTTATTGCCCCATCCATTCACCTTAACTTAAACAATAACTGAGGACAGATTTCTATCCCACCTGTGGCAGCTGTTTAAACATGTCACACAGCACCTTATTCCCACAAATCTATATTCCCACACCACCCATGGAAGAGAACAGTCCTTTCTTCTTTGTTCCCTTGCCCCATCTGCATAACACCTGATTTATTTTTTTGCTCGAATGCAGGAATGGAGGGAAGAGTTGTGCAACACGGCACCGTGGGTGGAAAACAGCCAGCCAAGCCGTATCAGGAAAACAGCTATTACACGCACGCGATCCGCAGTGTTAGACCATTACAGGGCTATAAAACCTGAGCAGGTTACAAAGCCCTGAGGGCGGGATCATGAGCACTAAAACTTAATGGGAAGAGTAAGCTACTTCTGATTTTAGCCTTGACTTCTCCTCCATGCTGGCAGTAAATATCAGCAAAAATACAATTCAGTGACAGAAATGGGCTGTAATCCTTTAAGATGTGGAACGACAACCCTTGCTGCTGAACCAGGGTACTCAGGTGACTGGGGTGCTCAGCCAGGGCACCACTGCTCACAGGCCTTTAGCCAGCAACCTGAGGCTTAATTTACTGTTGTTGTTTTCTTTCCTTCAAGTAAAAAAAAAAAAGGAACAGAAACTTTAAGCATATGAAGTTTCACACAGGAAATGAAATTGAAACCACTGATACGGCAGGGCAGAACAGGGTGTGGGGGGGCTCTGCAGAGGATATGCTAAAAGAAGAAGTGGCAAAGCTGGTGAAGAAGCTCACGGAGAGCACAACTTTGCAAAACAGGTTGGTGAACTGTAGACTTTCACACACACAAAAAAGTGAAGCTCTGCAGACACTCTGGTATTTATTTGCTGTCGTGCAGCTGGTACCAGGTGCTGGCTCGCCCGGCTGGACAATGGCATGTTTTGTTTAATCCCAGCACAGCCTTGGCTCAGTCTCCAGCTGCAGTTCTGTCCTCTCAGCTTCCATGGCCATCCAGAGCCACTCACCATCCTCCTGCAGGGCGTTTGAGAAGGACTACTGCTATGACCTATAGGCCTCTCAATAGGCATTATTTGATCAATTATCACAGATTTTTCATCACTACCCATCTGCTTTGAAGTTCTGAGTTGGAAATAAAAGCTTTGGTATTGACCACTAAACCAATATGCTTTCAAATGTCATGTGATTCAGACTGATTCCCAACCAGAGGTGTATTTTCAGTTCACTTTTGCCAGGGCCACTGACATCAGCTTTGACAGACCAAGAGCAGTGCTTGTTTTTATGTCAAGAGATATGAAAACCAAACAGTTTCAGGACAAATACTTCACTTTTCCAAGGAAACTAACATATAAACCACTTCTGCATACCATGGTCTGCAAAGTGCAGAGCACACACCAAGCATGAACAAAACCCTGAACCCACACACTACTTGGACAAAAGCCCCACGGAATTCACCGTAGAACTGCTGCCTCTGAAGGGAATTTTGTAAGAGAAAAGGCTTGGCTCTGATACAAGAAACAAGTATCTACAGTCCTACCTTTATACCAAAGTCAATCCCACTGGCTACAGGTACCTGTTTTTCTGTTGGCTTTTGCAGGTAAGCTTCCCCAAATACAGCATGACAATACAGAAACAGCCTGAGCATTTCTCTCCATTTATCTTTTCAAACAAACGCCAGCTGATGGTTTCATTGCAGGCTGCTCTTAGTCCTAGCTTGACTACTGTAAACGTAACTTACTCCTGTTACCAGCTCAAAGCTGAAGAGTTGAGGATTTTTCTTAGTGCAATTTCATCGCAGTGAACATGCTTACTTAGGTACCAATATGGCACATTAACCTTTAATACCTAAAGCTGTTTTCACCATGGCTACAATTGTTTTCCATGATTTGCTAATTACAGACAGGTGGGAAACTGTTAGCAGTTCCACTGTAAATGATGGACACCTGACAAACAGCTGAGATAACAACAAAAACACTCCATATATAAACTAATGGTAGAGAGACTTCCTTAAGTATACTCAGCTGAATTTTTCTGACTAAAAGAGCTACATGAACTTGTGGTGGTTTTGCGAAAGGAGAAACCTAGGTGATTCAAAGTCAGAGGTACTGCTTTAAATTCCACATATGAATACTATCTGCCTATTAAATTTGATTTGTAATCTACTGCTTGTATACTGCACAAAGAGTGGAGGAGAAGGGAGCTTCAACACTGCTAAGCAACAGTATCTTCCATTCCTATATTCCCTCTACATGACATAACACCTTTTTCACACTTGAAAAAGCAGCACTCTGCATCACCTAAGGAGGATCTGAATGAGGAGAGAGTAATTGATATGGTTACAGAAGAGGGAGGGCAATGATGAAAGCAAGCCTGGCCTTGATTTTAGAATCCCACCTTGAATAAAAAGGCTTTTGGTTGCTCATATTTAAGTCCTTCCTCAATCCATTATGGTAGCCCCATTTGTAAAATTTACTTTTGATAGAGCCTGATGGGAAATAGGGTGTTTGCATAAGCAATACACCTCTTGCTGACAAGGAGAAATACTGAAAAAAAGGACCTTATCTTGTCAGACTAGAAAAAGCATGCCTATGAAACTATTCCTGTATTTCTTTTTCCTAGCAAGGGAGTTTTGGAGTGTTTTGTTTCCCCTAGAATAGCTAGATCACTGCTGAAAATAACCTAGGCTGCTGTGGTGAGTCTGACTGTGATTTTGCTTTCTTTCAGCACAATTAAAAAAACATTATTTTGACAAAGGGTATTTTTTGGCCAGCATATGGGCCAACCCATGAAAATTTGCTAGCCGATGGAGCTTGCAGATGCCCCTGTGCACGTCCCAAGCTCTCTGGCAGACAGCTGCAGGGCTGGGAAGGCGTTTAGCTGAGGAGCAGATGCTCTGTGCAGCATTAACTCCCTCACGTGGTTACAGCCACATGAGGAAACCAGCACGTAACGGCACAGCGAGGGCAGTTGGTGACTCACTAAATCCTAAACACCCCAAAGCCCTCTCTCCAAGGCTGCTAGAGAATGGCATTTGTAACTGAAAGGGGAAAAAGGTGATCTTTAATTTTTAAATACTTATCATCCTGGTATTATTATGCATCAAACCTTTCAGCTGATAACTTCAATTTGCACTTACTGAAGATTGGAAGAGAACTTGAGTGAAATCCTGGCAAAAATTCAAAATAATTTCAGAGATACTCAAATTTCACCTAAAAATCTCACCTGAGGTCACCATTTACATCTTGATTTTGCTTCCATGTGAGTAAAGCCACTGTCACATCAGTGACCTTCAGGAGGTCACTCCTGTTCTATGCTGGTATGAACGAGTGACAGTGGCAGGGAGTGAGGAGTTAATGACATGTACAGCACCACGGCTGAATCAGAACAGGAACTGGGTATTAAACAGAACCATAAAGCAATTCAGGTCAGAAGGCAATTCTGGAGGTCACGTAGCCCAGTCTCTTGTTCAAAGAAGGGCCAGCATCAAAATCAGACTAGTTTTCTGATGGCCTTATCTGGTCAAGCTCTGAAAACCTGAAAGAGTGGAGGCCATACAATCTCTGTGCAACCCACCCCATTGCTTCACTGCTCTCAGGATGAACATTTTTTTCCATATAAACAATATGAATTTCTCTATCTGACATAGAAAGAAGATGAGGAGGAAAAGGGAGAGGAGGATTAACACAAAATGACCAGACAATACCAAATGGAAGGCTCAATCTTCATATTCTGGTGCTGCATGCATACAATACAAGTAGTTGGAAAACAAAAGACACTGAGGGGGTGTGAGGTGAGTGGCAAATGAGTAAGATCCAGGTTAAGTACAAAATAAGCAACAGTCCCTGGTGGCAGCATATCAGACAATACTCATTTTATTGTCAGAGTAAAACATATTCCTTTCAGAAAACCAAACAAAAAACCCTACTGAGTGCTCCAATGCATGCCAAGCAATTATTGCTTTCCACAATGTGTCCTGTGACTCACTATGCCACAATGAATTGGCATATGGTGCTCATTCAGGATATATAGCTCACACATTAGCCCTGAGGAGCTAATAGTTACTTGGACTGTAGTTAATTTTGGGGGATTTTAATTTCCCCACGGCAATGCAATAAATGTCATCCTTATTATTCTATTATTATTATTTAAAAAAATGTTTTTAGTGGCAGGCAAGTGTCATTAATGCCTGAAATCTCTTGTATGCTACGAAAATCCATTCAGACAAATTCTGGCATGCAAAAGCACATAAATAATTGGTAAACACTACCTGTGGTCTTCTGGGTCCAGATCTGACTGATGCCAAGAGCAATCAACTCCTTTTTGGCTGCAAAGGATAGGAGGGCACTCAATACCTTGCAGAAGGCACTCAGTACCTGGCAAAAATCAAGCTTTCTGTGTGCCAGCACCCCATGAAAGAGCAAACCTTAGCACGTGCAACAGAAATGGTTCTCTTCTCTTGCAAGGGAAGGCAGCCTCCTAGAGAGACACAGAGCCAGCTGGCTGTAGGGTGATGAATACTCTTCCCATCTGCAAAAGGGGCACTTTCTATGCCTACCCTGCTTATAAAAGAGCTTTAACTCTCTTATTGAAAGAGAGATAAGAAGCAAAAAAGCATCTGTCTTTCAGTGAGTCTGCCCAAGAGCAGCAACAGACTGAAAATCCAGTTTTTATCACGGCGAAGACATGAGAAATGTTTAAAATCAGAGACTGAGTAGTGGCAAAAGAAACTGTGTGATTACAAGAAAATTCTTCTCCTGTAATCACGATTACTCAAATGATCCCAGGCTGCACCACGACTTGTGATTATGACCAAGAGAACATGACTTCAGAGTGCTAATAGAGCTTTTTACCATACCAAGATGATTTAACGGGGGTAAAAATTCTCTACAGGCAAGGTCTACCTAATACTTGTACACATTTGACACAAGTCCACTGGAGCCAGTGCTATTCATTAGCAAAGGTGGATCAGCAAGACAGAAGTGGACCACGGGGATTACACCCATGCAGGGACAGCAGAAGTGCCATGGGTTTCAAAGTCAGCAGGACTGATTCCCGAAAAAGGGGGTCTCACTTTTGACATTAATTACACAAAGAAAAAGTAATAGCAATACTACTGGAAACAACAAGGCTACGCTGGAATAACATCAGTTGAGAATCAGATCCTGAATTTGTATGTCTTTGAGCTAATTTCACAGGTATCAAACAACACTAACATCTCAAAATGTGACTTGGAAGGAGAATATAAACAAACATCTCAGCCTACAGCTCTATTGCTCCCTGATCCCCAAGGAGGCAATTATTCCCTCAGTGGTGTTCTGTATAGCCCAAATGCAATCACTGCCAATACAAATATTTTGTTCCTGTGTTTGTGCTTTACTAAACATAAATTTGGACTCTGTGGTCTCAGGTGTTCTCTTCAGTGTTTAACACAACAGGTCCCAAACAGTGATCAGAGAATATGGCCATGACCTTAGCATGACTGGTGATGGTGAATAAGGACCTGCTCTATCTATTTCCTCACCTTGAATCTCCTGAACCATTTACTTGTGTGGGAGAGAGCTGAAATTGTGTCTGAACCAAAGACAACCAGCATATGACCTACACTGCTTTCATTGATACTCTGAAGGTTCTTTGGCAGTGGTCACAAAATATTCTCCATCTCCTCAGAAATATCTTTCATTTAGTAAAACATTTGTTGCACCTCACTCACCTATGTTCCTCTAGGAATGTACTCAAGAAAAGGCAAAAGTACATATGAACTAAGTAGAGTTCAGGCCTTTTTCCAAACAAAAGTCATATTGATCTATGCAGAAATGTCAAAGTCTTCATTTCACCCAAGGATATAAACTCAGCATTTAGGTTATAACCACCTTCTCCTCAGTGCAGAGATCCTCCTGCCAGAGAAGGAAATGCTGCCCTTGTCCAGATCCCAAACATTCATTCTCATGTTGGCTAATTCATGACAGTGTTAGCTAGATTTTCATTATTGAGTATTATTTGTAGCTGCTGTTTTCATGAAGCAGCTGTAATAAACAAGGGAGATTTATGTTTTCTTTTAAATTGCTTGAAATAATTAGTGCTGTTAAATTTAGACTCTGAAAAAAACCTACTGATTTCTCTATTTTTTCAATACAGAAGCTACAAAGCAATCCACCAGCACCAGTCAGACCTGTGCCAGAGCAGTACGCATGCCATGTAACAGCCAAGATGTGTTTTAAATGAGGAAATAATCTAAGTTCTCCAAACAATCTTTTAAAAGTAAATGATGGTTGTGCTGAATGAAACATTTTAACAATTGCACTTGTGTTATTCTTCTCCAGGCTCAATGCAGGCAGGGCTTTGTTTTATTCCTGTTTGTGTCTGTACGGGTTCAAATGGGCACCCTGGACCCAGACCATGCGTGTAAGATCAAGGGAAAGCAGAGCCAGTACTGAGATCCAGACCCAGATCAGAATTTTGCAGCTCACTTCCTAGCTTGATGATTTATCCTGATGATTTATACTTCATCTAAAGTCCTGACCCATGTCAGACATTCAAATACCAAACTCGGGAGCTTGTGGTTTGCCCTCATCTCTGCATCATTTACTTTTTCCACTCACAGCCCCTCAACCACAGCTTGCTGTATTGACAGTCCAATACTTATTTAGAACAAGTAAACACGATGGCCTCTGCAGCCCAATTTGGCCTTTCACAGCCTAATCCAACAAACCTGTTTTATGACAACACTGGACAAACACCCTCTAAAAAGCTTTTCACTCGTAGTTGGGGTGTTTTTTGGTTGGTTTATCAGTTCTGTGACTCATCAGCCTTAGAGTATTTTTCTTGGTGCAGGTGCCACCATCTCAGCAGTCCAGGTTTCCTTGGTGCAGTGGGAAATACAAGATGAAATCTCAGGGGTCATGACAGAACTTGGCCATAACAGTTCTACGTGAGGGCAATGATATTGAGCTCACTACAACCCCAGAGGAGGTGAGGAAAAGATGATCTGCTGTGGGAAAGACCACATCATGCCATGCACAGAAGAGATACAGAAACAACATACTAATTCTATAATGAGAAAAGGTACAAATGAAGACAAGGAGTAGGCTAAAACTGTCAGTTTTTACATTATGAACCGTTTTAACTGGAGGAAGGAAAAGTTAGGAAAGGTATATAGACAAGAATGATGAAGCTTGGAAAGGAGTCCAGACTAACACACAGAAGACAGCTGTAATAGCTATAAAGTTATAAGTACTTCTTTGTTCTATATATAATAAATCAGTAACAACTTATACTTTAATGATAAAATCCCAGGGCATTCAAATAAACAAAGGAATACTGTCTTAAGCAATTCCTGGATAAAATAAGTAAGTGGCATGCAAGGGAATGGGGATTTAGTGCTAGGAAGTATAAATCCCTACATCTCCGGAGAGCAGTGACATTGCCTGAGGAGCAGCTAGCAAAGCCAAGAAAGACCTAAAGGTGATTGCAGGTAATATTAGCCAAGCAATAGAATTTCTCTGTGTGATGCTACTAATTGATGTAGAAGGGTCAAAGGCTAAGCTATTTCTGGATGTGTACATGGGAAGGGATGACATGGAAATCTAAAGCATAATGCTATGTCAAAACAACCACAGGGAACAAATTATGAGCTGTTCAAGTCTGCACAGATTAGAAAGGAGATAGAGAAATGAAAGGAAATACAACTAAGGACAATAAAAGTGACCTAAGGAGAGGGTAAGAGAGCTAAAATTAATACGTTCTATAAACGAGAAGACTCCTGGGCTGAGATCCAGCTATAAATACCTTCAAGGTACTGTGTGTAGAGGAAGGTAATTAATCTAGCTCAGAAGATAGTAGGATAAGAAGCAATTGCTTGAATTTAGGAATGGAAAAATTCAGGATATATAATAAGAAAAAGCTGTTTGAAGAGACACATCTGCTCAACAAGGTAGACTCCCAAGGTGATTGCTAAGGCACACTTTGTTGTATGCAATCCAGAACAGGTTGTATAAGGAAGGAGCTCTGGGAAATTTTGCCATCATAGCTTTCTACTGTCCAAGGAGATCACCACAGCTCAACTTACTGATCTGTTTGTCTCATTCTTTATGGCTTATCTTGAAGACTGCTTTTTTATTTAAAAAACTGCAACACAACTCTCTAACTATATATCCATGTAGCAACACTACATCTACACCAGAGCTCAGGTAATGGCAAACCTCTCTGACTCTCTTCTGCCTATTCAGTGGTGTGGGCAATGTGAGTCAGTTGGGTGCCGGGCATGAGTGTCAGCAAGAAAAAAAAGGCTGACACAGACCTCAGATTATTCTGAGTATCTGAACACTGAGGTCAAATGCCAAAGTGGAAACTACCTCTTGTGATACTCATGGTCTTTCTCAGCCTTTTATTAAGATATCCTGCACAGAAGCTTTCTATATCACTGCGTAAATTATGTACTTTGATTTATGATTAGCTGAAAACCAATGCTAGCAGTATTTAACAACCCTCAGGAGCTCTGACTTGAAAATAAAGATGAAAATAAAAAACCCAAAACATTTGCAACAGACCTTAAGTTTTCAATGACAAACGGGTACACACAAACGTGAGGAATATAAAACCCAAGTACCGTTACACCCTCCCTTAAACAAATCCCATCCCAACTGCACTCACCAATCGGGACTTCTGTCCCCTCCTCAATGTAGATGGGCAGTGGTGATTCCTCCATAGGATGAGGCACTGATGGAAAGTAATGAATTGTGGTAGTATTTGTCGCAAAGTGACTACAATAAGATGGTCCCTTTCTTATCATTACAACTACATATGGCTGGTTACTATGAACAAAGAGGCCTTTCTCAAAGTGGTCACCTCCTGTCACAGTGAATGGTCCAAGTCACAGTCTGAGGGGTTAATCCCCACTGAACATTCACTGCCACAGGAGTCAATCCCCTCTGAACGGGGCCTGGGAGAGATCCCTGTCCTGGATGCTTCACCACCCTGCTGTTCCATTATAGCCTCACTACTCCCAGCCCTGGCATTTAACTCTCTTTTGGAAACTCACACCGTTGAAGAAGCCAAGGGGAGCCAATGCATAGACAGGCACAAATAGAGTTATCGAGTCAAAGTCATAATATTTCATGCACAGAACCAGAAGAGAGAGGCTCTGATGCTCAAAGCTTGCTGTTAGCTGTTGAAAAGCCACAGCAGGTGATGGAAGGCTGCACCGCAAACGGCCTCTGGACCACTGACTTTTCATTACTCATTTTGGAGTGTATGTATTGGACTTAAGAATTCCCAATTATTTCTTTGTGATACTGCAATCTCCAGGTAAAACTCTTCAGATCTGCACTGCAGGCTTATTCTGCACTTTCCAGACACCGTACAGTCACTGCTGCAGGATTCGTCTGTTTGAGTTCTTCTCTACTTGGGAACTTCTTCTCTTAAAGGTGTTTTAGTTGTACTATTTCCCATTTATAATCTCTGGGAAGTGTATCTTCACAGGATATTCAAGAGATTTCAAAATGATGATGTACCTTTTCAAAGATACCAACACTTAACCTATTCTCAGCTAGGATTCCCAGCTGGAGGGAAGGAGCATACTTTAATCCTTTGTGGGGTATCCTTCACTTACTTTTTGGGGGGTATTTTGAAAGATTGTCTTATGATATCCATAAAACCAGCCAAAGAACTCTTGTGGTTTAAAGCTATTAAATAAAGCATCTTACAATGTTTCAGCTAGCAACACAACCAGAATAAAGAGTGTTTTCAATGGATGTTTGACTAGGAACAGGCGTAATATAAACCCCACCCTGGTGCTTTGTGGGATGCCAAAGGCTGCCAGTTCCCTGCCTTTACCTAAACCCACCCCTCACTCGTGTGGAAGATGAAGGGAAGCACAGGGGAGAGGAAGAGCAGAACACAGTTGCCTACAGAACTACTGTACAAGCCACAGGAATCATGGTCTACCAGGACGCCTTGCGCAAGCCACTTTTATCTAGAAGCTGAACTAACATTCCAGCTCAACAATAGCAAAAAAACATTTGTTACCACACGGCGTTTTGCTACATATTAACCAGTAGTTGCTACGCAAGCATAATGGAGTGCTGCAATTCCGAGATACATGTTATTTAAAAATAATTAAAAAAAAATGTTGACTTATGGGAAATCAGCCTGAGGTGAGTGCTCGTGGGCTTGCCATGCCACTGGACACAGTACATGCTTGGAAGTTATGCAAAGCGGCCCCGCATTGCAAACAATGCAGTCATTTTCCTTGCTAAGCTAATTTTGCATAAAGGCAATGAGAGTCTTCATCTACGCAGCCCCTTAAAACATTTAATCAGATTTATTTACTAGGAAGAAATACCAGAGGCAGAGCCTCCTATACTCTCAACAGTTTTCAGATCTGTGATCTGCAAATAAACAGGTCACTAGATGTTGTGGAAAAAAAGCCTGTTGTGTTTTTATGACATGCAGCTTTTTCAGTCCCATGATGAACATCTTACCGGGCTCCCCCAGACCAAGCAGCCAGGCAGGAGCCAAATGCTTTCACAAAACATCTGCAACAGGATTCACCAATGGCTGGTGGCACCTACTCTGACTTTAATGGGTATCACCATAGCTTGTAGAAAACGCCTGAAATACCTTTGGGCTATTTGAGGCCAAATACACATATGCACACTCTCTCTTACCCACACATATACATGCACACACTAGTACACGTGCACGCAAACAAATGGCTCTATAGGCAGAACTTGGATTCTGTAGGATCCAAGGCAGAAAAGCTGACTTTTGTCACAGGGTTTGGGAATCAAGGACTCCAGGGTCAAATCAAGTTCTCACTTATGGGTTTCCTCTGCTTTGGGCAAACCAATTCAACATTATCCCTCCAGGATTTACATACCAACTTTATGGACATGCTGTTGCTTAAATGTCTGCAAAGTGCTTTGCAATGGTTTCTAAATTCTGCAGTGATATGCACAGAAGAATTGCACAGATAGATTGAAGATAACAATTGCTGAGCATTACTGCTGTATAACTACAGCCTATTTTTACATGTTCTATACTTGGTTTCTATAAACAGATGGTAAGTGTTCAGTATTTGAACATCTTAATGAGCTTTATAAGCCTTTTGTAATTTCATAAACAAGCATAAATAACACTTACATGAAGTAGACTCTCTCTTGAATGTATTTTCTTTTCCTGTTTGGGAAAAATAAAAAGAGAAAAACAAAAGGAAAGAATATTTTAAAGAAAAAAAAATGGGTCTAGTGAGATAAGTCAGACATATTTCAATGTTATCATGCATCATGTTTTCTGAATTTCATCAGTATGAACTTATACTTGAAGATATCAAGACACTGAATGCACTATCAATTCCAAAACAGGGATCATTTCTTGAGTGTTTCAGCCTATGTAAAACATCACAGAAGATTTGCCTATATCCATCCAAAGAGCAGGAAAATTACAGCACAGCAGTGAAATAAAATGCAAATGCCATGTGATCTGAAGCAAAAATGAAACAAGAAATGAACTTTTAACTACATTCCAGTTCACTGATAACCCCATGGCTCAGCATATGGGTTGCTCTCCTACCTATGGACAGCCAACCTGTACCAACACCCTGGAGCAGGGCACTCCTGCTGTGTTTTGGCATGGCATGATTGGTTTTCCATGCCATTGCTCAAGCCCTGACTACATTCAAACTCAGGCTGGGCAGCCACGGCATCCTTCGAGGCTGTGACAACACTGAGCGACAGAGAACCACAACAGGAAACCCGGTAACTGCTGAAATGCACAAACCTTCCCACAGCCCATGGGCCTCAGCAGTCACCCTCCTGTGACCATGGGCCTCCCACCCTGCTGCCTCCCACCCAAAGCTCGGTGGCATCTGATTCACATTCCCCTTCCACCAACATGGCTGGTGGGTTTGGTGGATGCTCTTGGAGCAGGGTTTAGGGCTTCTGTATATCTAGACACATAAAAAAAACCCAATAGATACTGATAGAAATACAGAAGATGCTGTAGGACACCAGCCATGGTTTCAGAGTCACAGACAGGCAGCACAGCAGCCCTTCCAACAGCACATTTTTAGGCAAAAAGGACAATGAAGAGTGGCAGGTTCGCTTAATTTCTGCTGTATTATCTTATATCAATATTAGCTACTGTGTAAGCAATTTAAAGGGTATTGCCTAGAGTTTACATGCCTTGGGATGATACTCAGCTTGTACAAATCAATTAAATCCATGGCACTACAACAGCTGAGGATTCAAGTAAATACGCATGTATGGAAGAAATTCAACAAATATTAATTCACTGCATTCTCATCCTCATGCTTTTCTTCCAAATGCCAAGGACCCGATCCTGCAAGCAGCACCCCTAGAGTGGCATTAGAATAAACCTGAGTTCTGTGTACAGAGCTCTTACTGAAGCAGACTCAGGATTTAAAAAACATAACCCTGATCCATTCTGGTCACGTAAATTACGTTAGTGATGAAAAGAAGTCGAAGGCACTAATCCTACTACAGTAATCTATTCAAAGCTTCACTTCTTAAATGATCTACAATTTATTCATATGACCAATCAAATAAGCATTACTTACAAAAGACTTTAACTACCACGGCTTTCCCATCCATTTTTATGTGTTGTAATATGGTTAAATTTAAAAGAAACTAATCAGCATAATCTTTTCCGAGTTCTTTGCCAGCATGATTAAAACCCCCGCCAGGGCACCACTGCAGAGACTCCCCTTACTGGTGGAACTGGCAGCACTGCCATTGAAGCACTGGGGCAATGCTGCCCCATGGGGGCAAAACTACAGAGCACTGGAAAACCTAGAAGGGGCAAAATTAAAATAATAGAGGGTTGCCATTAAGTCTTGAGGCGCACTGATGAAAATCCTGGGAGTATCACTGTCTGGGAAACATGGCAGCCTGTTGAAAGTACCCAAGAGTCTTTTTGGAAATATCAAGCCCATAAGACCTGGCTGGAAGCCACTAGGATACATCAAGAGTATTGACTATAAAAACCTTCACTGAGATATTAGCAATGATTGGTTCTAAGACAAGATCCTCACCGAGGCTTTACAAACAGGACTCTGCTCAGGCACAGGAGGTTTCCCAAGCACTCTGTAGCAAGAGCAAATCAACCTACAGCGTCTTCCTAGTTTTCCCAGGCAATGTTGGACCTCTTTTCAGACAGTGTTTAACGCCGACTGCATCCTCTTGCCGCAGCCACACTTCACCTCTGACATGAAAGCTCCAGGCAACCCAAAAGCTACACATTAGTGACTACCAACAAAGAGTTGTACACCAAATTTAGCTCCTGGTTACAGCAAAATAAATAAAACCGAAGTCAGTATCATTTGAAGGATTCCCAGTTTCTACTGCATTCCAGCTCAAGACTCCTAAGCAAACAAACCAAACACCCCAGGATTCTGATCGAGCATCCCCGAGCATGCAACCACCTTGTCGGGGCCTCCAGGTATCACGGTGCCACCTGCAATCTCCTGCTTTTCTGCGAAGTACGGCAGGAAAGAACCCTGACACCGCACGGTGAAAGCAGCGGGTTAATAAATGACAGCAAGAAGCGGCCTTTCCTCTCCCGGCCCCGGGGTCGGGGTCCCGCCCCACCCGGGCAGCACCCAGGGAGTGGTAAAGGTGTCTGTCGCCCTCCAGTGGGAGCTTCCACAGCACAGCCCAAAGCGTGAGAGGTGGGAACGATAAGGGACAGAGGTGAAAGGCAAACAGAGATTAAAAAAAAAGAAGAAAAAAGAACCATGCAAAGCAGGTAAGAGACAGTTGAAGGGGAAACACGAAGATACCGTCTCTGAAAGCGCCAAAAATAAAGTTTCCAATGTCAGTTTAACCAGGGCAACACAGACATTGTCCCTCCCCACTCGTGCTTCAGCCTCGACTCGGTCCGGGCGAGGGACACCGTCATGCCGCTGGCTGCCTCAGCTGCTCACACATTTTGCTTTAAAAAAAGCCCCAGTAACCTTGAGGGAAACCTTTCCGTAACACCCGTGGCAAAGCAGTCAGCCCTCCCAAAAGTGGATCCAGAGGTAAACACCCGGCTGTCAACAGCCATCAGAGTTTTCACCGAAGCCTCTCCCCTGCAGATTCCACCGCAGAAGGTTTTAATGGGCTGATTTAGCCTCAAACCTAAAGCCATAAAATCGAAACCAGTAGCAACTGTCATCTGAGCCCGAAATTACACAGCCGATGACATATGCCCCCATCAGGGCTGCCTCACTGTTTTGCTAGTCCAAAACTCGAAGCATTTTCACATGCAAGCAATAAAAAAAAAATGCAGTTACCAAAATAGCACTATGAACGTAACCAGCTCCTCTCGGCACATTTTCTTAATGCCTTTCCCAATACGGTTAAAAAAATGGGAACCAACAAAAAAAATATATCCATCTTTACACCTTGGCACAAACTGTGCTGGAATACGTGTGGGGCTGTATTTCTTCATATTTATCTGGATCCTCTCCCACTACTTTTTCCTTTTTTTTTTCATTTGTGCTTCCCTTTAAACGCAGCTCTTACTAAACAGCAGAAATCAGCTTTTACAATTCCTAAATACCAAGTTTTGCTACTCTCAGAGTTGCCTAAGGATAACACAGCTTGTCTTCAGTTTCATAAATAACACATACTCTGCACATTTCTTCGCCTGGGTGAAATAAATTCTCCCATGTTCTTATATGGAAACCTTGTGAGTCCTCCCACGTACCGCCTGGTACAATATCAGGCAGTGATGGGCACTCATTATCTTAAAGCCAGCGGTGAATTTTGCATACAAGTTAACCCCAGACGAACCCAAAATTATCACCCCTTCACACCACGCCGAGCTCACTAACCTTCCCCGTGCAGTCCCTGCGTTTTATTTCCAAGCCCCAATCACAACTTTGATTTCATAATGTTAAAACCCAACAAAATAAATGGAAAACGAGGGGAATAAAAAGGAAAGCGAGGGAAATAACAAGAAAGCAGCAGCAGCAGCGATATTACCCACCAGGTAGGCCCATTAGCATCAGATGTAGCTTTGCCTGTACCAACCCCTTCACTCGAGGTTAGCGCACGGCAGCCAGAGAAAACACAGCGGGGAGGGGTGGGAAGGAGAGAGAAAAAGGGCAGAAACAGCCGGAGAGTGAAGCGTGAGCCGTAGATGTGCTGGAGGGCCGCCAGCAACGGCAAATTGCTGAGAACTGTCTCCCAAAAAAGTTAACGCAAGGTGGGGGTAGGTATGGAGGATGTGGGGTAAATAACCGCTGGGGAGGAAAAAC
Source organism: Campylorhamphus procurvoides (assembly GCA_013396655.1). Taxonomy (NCBI): domain Eukaryota; kingdom Metazoa; phylum Chordata; class Aves; order Passeriformes; family Dendrocolaptidae; genus Campylorhamphus; species Campylorhamphus procurvoides. The sequence continues at coordinate 2,380,973 of WBMV01016873.1, read as the reverse complement.
CTCGCCGGGGTACCCGGAGAGCTGGGGAGGAGGGGGCTGGAAGGAGAAGGATGAATTAATAAATAAAGGGAAGGGGGGAAGGGAAAGCGCGCCCGGGGGGCTCCCCGAGCCGGGGCGGACAAAGGGAGGACGATGCCGCCGCCGCTGGCTCGGCTCGGTTCGGCTCCGCTGGGCGCGGAGCGGCCGCCCCCTTTGTTCGCCGCGGCAGCGAGGGGCGATGCGGGGCGATGCGGGGCGATCCGCGCCGGCCTCGCCGCCACCCCCGCGGCAGCAGCGGCAGCAACAGAGGCAGAGGCAGCAGCAGCAGCAGCAGCAGCAGGAGCAGAGGCAGCAGCAGCCCCGCCGCNTCCGTCCGTCCGTCCGTCCCTCGGTCCCTCCGTCCCTCCCTGCCGCGGGCAGCGGGAGCGGGGCTGCCCCACGGGGACCGGCCCGCGTCCCGCGGCGGGGAGGCAACGGAGCGAGGGCTCCCAGCCGCCGCTCCCCTCTCGATATATTTTTTTATTTTCGTGCTTTTTTAAAAAAAAATCATTATTTTTTTTATCCTCACACAAAGAGCGCCCTTCTCGCTGTCCGAGCATCCCACGGCGCTGTCACCGGCGCTGCCCGTCCCTGTGCCCGGGCCCCCGCTCTGCTCTTCCGCGGTCCCTTTTCTTCCCGGGGAACTGGACTCTGGACCCGGTGCCGCCCTGCCAGGCTTTGGGGGCGTTTGGTCTCGGCAGCCGTGTGCTGCTGGAGAAGGCAACACGGGAGCGTGGCCTGGCAGGTGCCTGGGGGGGCCGGGTTCTCCCTGCTCTGCTCTGCCGCCTCCCAAAAGCGCCGTCCCCGGCAGCGGGCAGTGCCGGTCGCAGGTGGAGAACAAAGTACGGCCGGGACGATCGGCAGGGAAAATGAGCAGGGCAACGTTTTGTGTTGCGTTGGGCTTCAAAGAACCGAAAGCCGGTGGTTTTCCCCTGCAGGCGAACGGGTATATGACTCAAATACGTCCTCACTCTCCTACCTGCATCCCCTCTGGCTCTCTTAATGAAAGGGTACAGCAGCACACAGAGCGGCGCGGAATTTTCATATAACCCCTGCTGAAGACTTGGTAAGATCCTCTGTGCTGCAAAATACCTTTTGCATTGTGAGAGCAGAGTAGTGGTGAAAAGATTTTAGAGCCGTCTGTGTTTCGCAGAATCCCCGTGGCGCTAACCTTGTACTGGGAACAGCAGAGATGGACCAAAGTGTGGTGAACATTCCCTACAGCTCTGCTCTCCAGGCTTTCCCGGGTACAAGATGCTCCCTTCCTACACCACAAACTAGGACAGTAGTCACTGGGAGCCCACCTCTGGAGCCCATTGCTTATGCATAGGCTTCTAGGGGAACAAATTCCATCACAGCAGCCTCCAGGGAGGTGTCCAGAAAAGGCTGATTTCTTTAGCTGGTTCTTGCAAAAGCTGCACTCTTTCTGAACACTCCTTGCTGGCAATACAGGATGCCAAACACACTGTGCCACAGTCACACATCTGATTTTCTCTGACTCCAGTGCCCTTGTGATTTTCCAGTATCTGAACTGATTTCTAAAGTGAGTAGGTTTGTAGCTGGAGAGAGACAGAGGTATAGGATATATGCAGCTAATTGATGACATATCTCTATTGAACAGTCTGGTTTAAATTCATAACGATGTAGTCCATGCTGCCACCTACGTCTTCTGATTCAGCTTTCTTGTGTACTGCAGCTTCCATTCGCAGGCATCCTTCAGAAGGCAGCTCATATTTTGTGAGGCTCCACGAGGGACACAAACACAGGCAGCTCTGGTCACACTAGGGAATGAAGCAAAACGTTTCTCACTGGTGCAGCCACTTGTTTGGTTGCAATGAGGATGCCTCGATGCAGATTAGGAACCAGCAGTCACATCGGTGAAATGTAAGTAGCGGCTGGATCCTCGTCTGTGTGAAGGATCCTGCCAACACAGCTGTACCAGTGACAGCAGTGGAATATTTTGCTCAAGTTCTCTAGGGGAATCAAAGCCTGTATTTTGTCTCTGACTTTCTCTTGTTCTGTTGCTCCTCACTCATTAAAAGTCAGACACACAAAGCACATGGTTGCTCTCTGTTTTTTAAAAAAATAATGTTTGGGGTAAAAAACCAACAGACAAAGCCGTATTGAAGTCAGAGGCATGTACACAGTACCTGGAACGAAGTGGAATAATAATAATCATGAGTCCTTTTGTGTCACAAATATACACATAGCTGTCTGCTATTCCATTATGAGACAGCACAGCTTCTGAGAATGTGCCTGATGAATATCTGGGGGAACTCTGCCTTCAGCTGCAGCAGCGTATGGCAGCACTAATGTCTTTGGCTCCTCTGCTCTCTTATGTAACCAAAATCACAAGTTAGAGCCCGAATTACAAAGCATAAGCATGTGTATAATATTAAGCATACAAATGGTGCCTGAAATTACTACCCTTTTCACATAGGCCTGGTTTTAATCTGTTCAAATTTTTGCCTCTGCGGATCTATTGACTTCAGCATGTGCTGATGCCATTCATAGTGCAATCAAGCCTAACCCCTTAAAAACCCCACTGTGGAGACATTAACCCAAACTTAACTGAGACAGTCCAGAATCACTCTGGTTACAGGTAGGTGTCATTCAGATGACTTGTATACCAGACCTTGAGTGCATCCAGTATTAAGACACTACAGGAAGCAGAGTACCATATCCCTGGGGCTGCTTTGGTGACAGGTTTTTGCACCCCAGCCCAAGGCATGGGCCAGCCATCACCTTCCTTTGCATTCTCCCCTCTTTCTCAGAAGCTATTTTTGCCATTACCATGCTGATCTGCTTTCTGGAGTTTTAAGGTGTTGGGTGCTGATACAGCAAGTGCCTCTTGTATCTGTTTAATCCGATAACATAACTCTTCTTTAATCTCCACGTCTGGGTCACAGGGTTTAAAAAAGACACTGGGCCAAATCCCCAGCTTGGCTACAATGTGTGGAAATCTACTGAGATGGCATGAAAGTCAGGAGAGATTCACTGCATTTGCACCCGGGTAAAGAGGTCTTGAGGGGCAGGGGCGTGAGTGCCAGATTTCACAGATGGATGCATATTAACACAAGAGTATGGCAGAGTTAGGTCAAGTTTAGATCAGGTGAGTGGGAGGGAGGGATAGCACACCAGGATCTAAAATGTGCTCATCAGCAAATTCTCATTCATTTTAAAATTGAAACAGATGTAATATTTCGTCATTTTTCAGGAGAAGAGCTTGTTTCCACTGTTAAAGGCTGCTAAAGGGAACATGATGTTTCATGTAGTCAGGACCAAGATAGGGCAAAGACAGAGAGGAGGTTTTGCAGGAACTGGGAAGATTTTACATACAAACATTCAAGTTAAAAAGGCAAAATTCATCCAGGCATGAAATCCAGCAGAAAGCTAGGAGACAAATGGATAGCATTGTCTGCAAAGGATTTTATAAGCAAAAATGGGGAAAAAATGGTCTGAATAAGGCCTTTGCATTAACGATTCCCTCAACATGAATTTCCTATAAGACCTATATGGCATCAGCCTTTGGGGTTCCCCTGTACAGCAGAGGATCATGAGCTCGAAAAAGAAGGCAGATTTTGTAAGGGATTTGCATATCATGGAGTGACTCTGGATTTTGCAGATTTTAAGCATTACTAAATTGGGGAATAAATTGTTGCTATTGCTGTTACATACCAGGATATCTCACTAATCCACCCAATCCACTAAGTTGCTGTAGTTTTAGCCTGTATTTATTTTACATGAAATTATGGCCTGGACAGTTAATTTTTTTTAGTTTATCCATATAAATCATAGATAAATAAAATATCAAACAGAAACTAAAACATGACCTGTGTTTTTGGTACACTCCCCATCATGTGAACCTGTCAGTGATGGAGCCCCGCACCCAGTTTACAAGTCAAACACAAAGGCAACTAAAACCCACAGGTTTTCTTGAAAAGTAGCCAATTGGCATTAAATTCTCTCATTTTAATGCTCTGGGTGGCCTATTTTGCTTATATTTGAGACTGCCTAGCCATTATGGGATTGCCTGCTCTGGTCCTTTCCTTACATCAAGCTAATTCTATATTAACTCGAGGCACTTAGCAAGTCTGAGAGGCTGGACTTGTCCTTTCTGAACACCAGCTGAGTTTGGAAATGCCTGCTGCTTTACAGGGGTGGATTCCTAAAGTGAGAGGCAAGCACAGAGGAACCAAACAGCCTGGAACCAAAGTGGTCCCTCTGGCTTTTGAAAAAAGTTGAGTGTCTCAAGTTAATTGACAGTCAGCTACCTGGAAATAAAACCCTCTCGTATATCCAAAGGTTTTCACTGGGATTTTCAAGAGCTCCTGAGCAATTTAAAATCCTTGAAAGGAATGCACTATAGAATGAAAAATATATGTATTACTAAAGAATGTCTCCAAACTGAAAGCCAGCCAGTTCCATAAATGTGAGCTAAAAATGAAATAACAGGTACTCTGTCTCCTGCTGGATGCTGTATGAACCGTATGTTTTACATTTTGGAAGTCACTCTAAAGCAATGCCTCTTTCTTTGCTATTGCTGTTGGGAAGAACAGTAAAAGAACTATGCATAAATGAGCTTAAAGTAATCCAATTAAAAAAAATAAACAATGTGCTTTCATCATCAATTCATATCCAGTCATTTGGGATCTAACTTTTAAAAAAAATAGATAAAAATTCCGAAAGGATTTTGAAGGACAACTGTTTCCCTTTAAGATTAATGATAAACATACTTGTGTGTTCAAGGGAGAATAGATCCAGTGTTATGTAACAGGATAAAGAAACCAAATCCTTTTTCCTTAAATTAAAATAACCAGCATGTGTGTGGATTTCAGTCAATCACCGAAAATTCAGGAAACCCATTTTCTTTCACAATTGCATTCCACACGCTAAAATTGACATCCTCTAACATTTAAACAGAATCATGACAATTAAAGACAAAAAAGATTTGTTTGTTCTGTTTGACCACATTTTGCCAATAAAGGATTGTTCTCTGGGGAAAATTCTGTGGCAGTTGCCCTGTGCAAAAATCCAAATATGTGCTCATCCTTTTATTTTATGTGGCATTAGCAAATCCAGTTATTGCACTTCCCGATTGGTTTTTTTATTTTTAATCTAAGTACCTAGTACTAGATGTATTCTACCTCATCTTTTTTAATCATTTTTGCCTGAAATCTTACATAACAGTTCTTATAAAATCTTGCAGTGCATGCCTGAATTTACCAAAAATGTGACAAGATCAACAGGTAATGGATTTTTTTGATGCTGGCATTGTTCTTTGCTGGCTCAATCATATAAAATACGTTAAAAAAAACACAGAGAAAAACAATTTTCTACCATAGAACCTGCATTTTTCCACTTCTGTATTTTACAAAACCATACCAGAAATTCTGCATCAGAATTTGACACATAAAGTTCCTCTTTATCACGAGTTCAATTTTCCAAAAAAAGGGAAATGATAGTTTTAATAACTATGATGTAAGCCCCCAAAAGGCTAAGTCTCTGAATGTACTTGCTACAAAAAAAAAAGAAAAGAAAAGAAAAGTTATCTTGTTGGATCTAATTCTGGAGTCGTTATGTGACAATGCATAACAGTTGGAATTTACTTAGAAGGGCACTGCTGGGTTCAGGTGATGTTCACTCGTGCATGAAAGAAGCACATATGTGCTTTGCCGAGCTACTCAGAGCTTTGCTGCCAACCAAAGGAAATGCTGCTTATGTTGGCATGTCCTTGCACATGTCCACACTTCGTGTTTCCAGTGCTGAAAGCAAAGCTTCAAGTCTGGGCAGTTTAAGTGATGTTCCCTCAGTGGACTAAGTCCTCTGTCAGCCCTACTCCAGTAGCAGAAGGTGTGCTTGGAGGTAATGCACATGTTCAATATGCTTCTTTCCCTGCTAATTACATACTCACCATGCTGCAGCAAAGTGTTCTGCTGCTGCACGGACTGCAGAGGTTTCCTTGGCCTCATGAGCAGAGCAGCTCCTGCAAAGTCAAAATGGTTACAACAGGTGCTACAAAGGTGATATGAAAGCTGCAAAGCCATAGGAGATACAGGCTGGGAGATGGGGAAGCTGTGGCAGACCCACTCTGAAAGGAATAAAAGGGCAGCAGTGTGAGGCTGCCGTGTAGAACCCCTTCCATTTCCATTTGGAGCTAGTCAGCGAACTGGGCAGGCTTGGCCTGACCCCATCCCAGGTGACAGTGGGCATTATGGGGTAAAAAAAATCTCAAAATTTACCGTGATGAGCTTACTGAGGCCATCGAGCCCTCTCAACTTATGCCATGAATCCAGAAAAGCTGATGGATTAAACTCACTGAAGAGGAAGAAGGGTGATCGTTTGAGTGAATTCATACATACTCATATTTCTTTCTATTTGCTTATGGGTCCCTCTGCTCCCTTCTGTCTCAAAATGATGGTGAAACAGTTATGAGGAGTGTATAAAAAATGATTTTAAATTACCTAGTTTATTCTGACAAATTACATTGGTAGGTGTAAGCAAACAGTAAGGGAAAACATTGTAAGAAACAAAACCATTCCCAAATGCATGTTTGTACGAGTTCAGATAGATTGAATTTCTAGCTAGGTGAAAGCAGAGAAAGGGCTTCAAATGAGTGTCTAGGAAAAATAAGAAATTTCAAATGAACCCTGCAAGCTATCCAGTAACTGCTCATCCAGTTACATGATTTTAATTAACAGAACTGGAAAGCAAACATATTATCTAAACTTAAAAACACAGTGCTTCAGTTTTCCGGATGACCAGTCCAAATGCAAAACAAATTGCTTTCATCTGGTGGCAGGGAGGCAGAGCCAGCACCGAGAGCATCGCCTTCACCCCGCCGGGTGACGCAGCAGCATCTGCAGTGCTACCCCCATACGGCGGCTCCGAGTGCTCCTGGCACATCCTCTGGCACAGCCTGGGCACAAACACCCAAAGCATGGCCCGTGTGCCCAAGGAGGATGCCTCGGCTTCCACCTCTCTAAGAGCACATTGCTCCGTAAGGCAGCAGTGCCACTGAGGAGAGGCCGGTGGCTCCCAGGCTTGGGTGACCTTGAGCCTTCTATGCAGTTACCTTTTCTGGGTCTTTGGCGTGCTCTCAAGTGATCTTTCAGCCAGAATCTCCACTGCCTAAAATAAATTCAGCAATATTCACTATGGCATCCCAGCACTTCTCTTTTGGGATACCTGATGCTCATTTCCCAACCTAGGCTGATACAGGTTTTGGAAAGTTTACCCGGACAAGTCGCTCCTGGACTGGCCTGAGGCCAGGATGACTTATTTGGTGGTGTTATGAGGAAAGGCAAAGTTTTAGGGAGTTTTCTTGCCTGTCTCTATATGCTAACGGTGTGCCTATCTGACATGTTTAGAGGCAGCCTTGTCAATGGTATTTTTACAAGGTGCTTCCTCTCACCTCCTGAAACACCAACCTGCTGAGGAAGAAGAGAAGCTAGAGGGAGGAGAATTTCTTCTGTGACCTTTTCTAAGCCTTTGGTGTGGTGCCTGTGGCTGCAGGGGCTGGTGGCGAGGGACAGAGCTGCAAGGCAGTACCCCCTCACCCCAGAACCTACATGGCCCTACATCAAGCAAACACAAATACTAAGGAGACAAAAATACCCCAAACCCCATGCACTGGCAACCTCCCCCTGCCTGACCAGTGCACACATGTACATGTTGCATTCCCAGCCTTCATTTTGAAGGCCCAACATCCCTTCATAGAATCTCTCCTCTGTATAACCCCAGCCAGAATTAAGGAGAGATGACAGGACTGACAGGCACAGCCCAGGACTCGGGAGCAGCTACCCCATTAGCCAGGCCCTGCATAAAGGGAGGTGGCATTACTCAATTCCCAATGGAATAGGCTCAGCACAAAGCACAAGAAATCCAGATTTGTGCCTCTAAATCTGTTTTCCCAATGCTAATCAGCTCTGATTTGTATCAAACCCAATCTTATCACTTGCATATTATTAAATGGGCCACAAATGGTTAATATTTTGTGACTGGTTGGTCACAGGTGGCCTGTAGCACTGAGCAATTTTCTCTTACTGTCTGTGTCAGCTAAAGTCCTCAAGTTTTCTTATTTTTACTCTTGCAAGTTTGCCTGTCAGGCTCATTAAGTTTGTGGAGAGAAGTGTGAAAAGCCATTCAAAGACTCCCACATTTCCTTGGGAAGCACATCCCAGCAACCTGTGGAGCAGCCAAAAAAAAGTGGATTTGGGATGCCCATGGTACTGGCAAAGACAGTCTTGGTCTGTGTTGTCCCATAGCGAGTGCTGATGGGGGACCATCATGGCCAGGGGAGCTCCAGGAGATGCTGCATGGCCAGGTTGGGCTGTAGCAACCAGGCATCATCCAGAGCAGCGAGGGCCTGGGATTGCCTGATGACAGAGCGGCATAAATCATGGAGCAAAGGCATGCAGTGCAGGGTGTGGTGGGCCCCTGGGAGCTTTTCCATCCAGTTCCTCTGGAGGTCCTGTGAAGCCATGTGGACAGGGGTATGGCATCTATGCAGGCACATCCACTGGCCTGCTGGAGCTCAGGGCAGAGGTGCCATCTTCACCCAGAGGAGAGGACACTGCCACATGCCCAGCCCACCTGGCTTGAACTCAGGTTTCCCCTCTAGCTGAATTCCTGCCACCCTGGAGCTCTTGGCAGCTTTGCAATTGTCGCTGACTGAATTTCGCTTCCCTACTGGGAGACTAAACTCCCAGTTCCCCCCTAAGATACAATTTAAATCCAGGTCATATTTCTGCTGTCCTCCACCAGCAAAACAGCTGTTTGCTCCAAACATGAAGATATTTTTGTAAGAGCAAAAGCATGAATTATTTCAAACTTGCCTCAGGATGAATTTTCAAGGGCACTGCGGAGACTGTTTTCATAACAAAATGGGAGCTCTTCTCCTACTGAATTGTTCATGTTACTTTGACGAATGCTAGAAAAAAGACTGGCTTTTTAAAATGTCAGCAGATACCTGGAATGAGAATTTGTTTCCATAAATCCTTTGGAAGCTATTGGTGGTGGTGTTGTGTAATCTGACCAAAAGTTCAGTTTGGCAATTTTTGTTAGATCTTGCTGTTAGGTATAGGCAATTAGTTTAACAAAATATCAGATAGGATCTCTGCTGTGTTTGCAATGCCTGTTGCTCTAATTCTTACCTGGTGGGAAATGGCTTTGGAGGAGCACAGCCACGTCTTTGTTGCTGTTTACATCACATTTCTGACAGAGTTCCACCCTGCTTTCCCCATTTGTACTTTGTTTTTCATGAATAGAGGTCATGGCATTGGCATCACAAAGAAATATTGTTGCTGTAGAAGGAATTTAGCTGTCCCCTCTGGGTAAAAAACAGTGATGCGCTCCAAGGCTGGCAGGGCAGAAATCAGAGATGGAAGAGAAGTCCAAGACCCATGGAGATCTCTGCAGATCTCCAGCATCCCACAGGTCAGCTGTCTCCCTGGCCTGTGCTGGGCCACTGCAGATTGTATAGTCTCTAATATTTTGCCCTTTGACTATTAGAAAACCCATTCCAGCAGTGTGACTGGCTGGGAGGTAGGTACCTACAACAGGCCCACTGCTTACAGCTGGGCTAGGCTTAATTCCAGGCTGGGCATTTTCTTTGCAATGAGGTCATATCATTAAACCAACACATTCCTGCGTGTGTTGTTGGGCTGGGGGTTACGGTTCCCATACCTGGTTGGCAAGCATTGGTTGCCCCTCCTCTGGGGGGCTCTGCAAGGAGGTGCTGTGGCAAAGGCACATCGGTGCCAGTAAGTGAGTTAGTTCACTGGCTTGTGAGGGCCTCTGACCTGGCTGTGTCCCAGCTACACAATACATCTTTTTGGCCATGTTGTGCCTAGATCCGGAAATAACGCATGGGAACTACATCCCTTGACTCAGCTGTAAAGCAAAGGAGATTTTCCCCATGTTTCTGTATAAACATCCACACTTCGTGTTTGTGCTCATCAAAATCACCACTTGTCTTTTGGTTCAAAAGCCATTCTTCTAATCCCTTGTTATGTGTGAGGCTCTCAAGTTCTCTGATGTTTTCTTTTCCTTTCAGTCTGCCAATGCTTTCCAGCAAGGTGATATTTTAGCTAACCGCAATATTCCAGGAGTAATTTCATCACAAGTGCTTGTAGAAACATGTCCATAAAATTATGGTCCATGGTTTTATGATTCTGTGTGCATGGACCAAAATCTGAATTGTTCTGAGAATATGAGGGAAATGAGCAAAGTTGCTGCATTATTGCTACAGATGAGAACACACAACAGCCAGCGAGCAAAAGCTCAGCCTCAAAAGCATTGGCAATACTTTCAGCAGAAACACCGCTAAAGCCATTCCCAGTTCAGTAAGAAGTGTATTGGAGAAAAAGCTCCTGGTTAAGCACACCTTGAACTTTCTTTTCCAGGATCACACCGATTGAGTAGCAAATCAAATTCTACAGAAATAGTTGGGGATTTTATTAGTAAGCAGCCTAGAGGTGAATTCCTTTTCTTTTCTCCATTGGATATGTTTGAAACGGAGAATTGTCTGAATAATAATGAGTGCTTGTTTTTACATGGTACTTTAGCATGATCCCAGAAATTATAATTTAAGGAGTGCAGATGTCTCTTGTTGCAAAGCCCTCAGGATTCCTGTGGCAATAGCCAGAAATCAGATCAAATAGAAGCAATTAATAAAGTATTTCATCATTAGAAAATTTTCCAACACCGGAAGATTTTGCAAATTACCCAGCAGGTTTTGTACATCCTCTGGCATTTGAAATTTTGTCAGTAATGAAAGCTAAATGAATGTTGAATACAAGTGTAAGGCTTAAAATGATATCACATGGGCTCAATGTGCACAGAAATAGTATTTTAAGGAAGTTGTTCAAATTAAATCAAAATTGTGTATTTTCTTTATAAAGTAATCTCCTCTTGATTATTAACAGATTAAAAGCTGTCTCAAAAATAAGAGGTCATCACACTCCTATTTTCCCTTATTAAATAGTGGTTGAAGTTACATCCCTATTTAAGGTTTCCACACGTCTTAGTGCTTTGTACTGTATTTCCTCCATGAAGTTTCATAACTTCTGCTAACTGTGGAGGCCTGGGAGGCCTGCAGAGCACAGGCATGCTCTGTAGGAAGTGGTTTTGGTGTTGCCCTAGCAAGCCTAAATCAGTAAGTAACCTACTGAGTAAGCAGAGGTGCTGCTCAGCAGAGAAATTACACAAATGTCTGCACATCATCATCGGTATTAAGCAGTTACAATGATCAAGCCTCATACCCTTCAAAGAAATTGCAGTTCTCTCTTTTATTCCTCCTCTCCATTTAATTAATACAATTTCTATTCCTGGTACTGCTTGCTGCAGTGCACTCTTGATGACTGGGGAGCTGTTCTTTCCTTGCAGTGTCCCTAGACAGGAACTAAGGTTGGATAACAAATCCTTTGTGATTCTGCAGTAATGCAAAAGGAGAAGGATCTCACCCACTGGAGAATCCAGGTCCTCTTTTACTTTACACCAGAGCTGACTGCATTTTGGAAGAAAGAAATTAATCCTTTTTTTTTTCCCTTTTCTTTTTAATATGAAGCCCCTTTAATTCACCCTCTTAAAGCATTTAGGGATCATCTGATGAAAAGTCCTAAAGAAACACAAGGCATCCCCGCTGCTTGGGTTGAAAAGCTAAGGCTCACACTCTGAAAAGGGAAGTGTGCTTAGAACAAGGAGGTTTTGAACACAAAAACAAACCATGGCAATGCACACTGACAAACATTTCGTCTCCCTGCTGCCATTTACATTTTTTAAATACACATGGAGTACTGTCAAGGGGCTTGGTTACCTTGGTCTGTCACCGACCCAAGTCTGTTTAATCCCTGCTGCCACTCGGGTATTATTTGCTGCTGCTTTTGTTTGCCATTTATCTTTGAATTGTTTCCTGTCTGCAAGCACCTTTCTGGTCCCCAGGACTGAGCAAAAGATTTCAGGCAGTCTTCTAACAGCACTGAAATAGTCTAAGGCTCCCTCCCCCATGACTCTTACATAGTCTACCCATATCCTTTTGATTTCAGACCTACTTTTTGGTCTACACAAGAAAGGCGTTGCCATCTTGAATTGGGTTTGGTTGTTTTTTTCCCTTTAGTTTTGATTTCTTCCAGTTTTCTGGATAGATTTCATACAGCTTGCCACCACATCTCTAGAGGACAAAAAAAATAAGTATGGGAACTTCTCCAAAGTACGTGTTTGCAAGGAGTGCTGTGCCAGGAACATCATTACCAGAGTCCCAGTAACTAATCCAGAACTGATGCCATAACTTTTATGTGTACCAGGGGCACTGAAACCCATGCTGAAATACTTGGCAAGTCTGCCCTTAAATTAGGATATATTGTATTGATATTGGCTATGATCGACCACAACATTCCTTGGTTTTGAGGTAGCATTTCTGAAGGGGGAGGGTTTGTGATGCCAGTTCTTGTCATATGTTTTCTTGTCTCACCCTATCTCCGAGCCCAGCTAATCTGATGATATCCAACTGTCCTAATGAGCTGCATCTACTTCGAGGCTGAAGCGTTGACAGCTGCCTGTTCTATTGCCAACAAAAACTTCTGAGACAACTGTATCTCATTCCTGCAAGGACGCAAATTGCTTAGTTTCTAGCCCAAATATGAGACATGGTGATACTTCTTTTCATTGATCCAGGTCTTAAAAAAGGTGTGTGAAGAATGCAATCCAGCACTGAATCATTTCCTCACGTGCAGTTTAATCCCTCATCTGGAAATGAGGTTTCTACCGGTTACAGAGAAATCAAGGGCTCGTGTCTCTTACAGCAGTGGTACAGTCACATGCCTAAGGTCAGTCAGAAGGACACGTTCCTCCAATTAACATTGGCATGTGTTTATTTATATTTTCATACATTGGTAGTTCTTCCATTTGCTGCTCTTGGATTCAGAGCACATGGCAAGAGCTTCAGCTTGTTCTTATTCACGTAAGATTTAATGCACTTAAATCTTCACCAACATCTTGCCCATCTCAAGCACATGGGATTTGCTTTCGTCCCCCAAGCTGGTGAATCCACAAAATCATCAGCTTTTCCTTCCCCTGAGCTGCAGATGATGAGTTTTGTCTTGGGGTACTACAGTGTCCACAGGAATAGCAGACAACAATCCCCAAAAAAGGAGAAGAGATATACAGAGATATTGATTTTGATTCAAATGCAGTCAGAGTAAATAGAAGCAACACCTCCAGAGACAGCTGATTAAGGCAGCTCATCTCCAGGCAGAAATAATAGCTCTCTTTGTTAAAATAAAAACCCATGTCTACCCTCTGCTCCTCATAAATGTTATGACTTTGCAGACTCCAGGAGTCATAGAAAATACTACTGTGCTCGGTCAAGGAGCAGAAAAACTAGGGGAGGCACGTCTAGTCCTGACAAACTCTTGTAGCATCCCAGGTCAGCACTGTGGCCTCTCCCATGCCAACCTTTCACACTGTTCTCAGAGCTGAAGGTAGGACCCATTTCTTCAATTAAGCTTTGCCTTATTAAGTTCCTCACACACATAAAAACACAAAAACTCGAGACTCTTGCTAAGATCAGGCTGAGAAGAAGGACAGAGTTTGCTATTGTTCTAGCGGTTTAATTTAGTTTTTTTTTTAATTAATTCTTGGGATATGCTCAAAGATTGTGATGGTGGTGACCATATAAGTAGCTAGATTAGAGCAACAGACATAATAGTGGTATTGGATGCAGAAATAACAGCCATTGCCAGTTCCATGGAAAGAGAGGACAAATGAATAAACAACAATCATAACATCTGAAATCACCAGGCTTGGAAAAGCCTCTTTATTTAGAAATAATCCCCTGAAAGATGCCAGGGCTAGATCTGGCATCTGACTTTTTCTCAGGAGTATAATTGCCATTGAGGAAGAACAGGATTTTTGAGGATCCATAAATCCAGGAACATTCTATGCCATCATCTTTTAATCACTAAGCCCTATGGACAAATAGAAGGATTGTTTTATTTGGTAAGGCTTATTTTTGGTTTTAATTTAAATATGTAAGTTTTCCTAAGAATTTTCTCCAGATGTTTTTCGTGCTGAAAAATTTCATGCAGTCCCAGGAATGCAAAGGCAAGCAAAAATCCAAACAGGTCTAACTCCTGATGTCTCTTGAGTACAAGATGGTCTCACCTCTACAGGACCTTCTCTACTGTTAGCAGATCTAACACACCATCAAGAATAAGGCAGGGAAGAATTCAGAAGAAAATTGGAAGTATATATGGACTGAACATCAGTGCAACTATCCTGTAAGTCCTATCACAGCCTATGGGACTGGAAAGGTATTTTCATGGTCTGGTTTAATTTAGGAAGATGTTTCTGAAGGGACACAGACTGTGCCATTTTGGGGAAGAAGGAATTGGCTTATTTAGGATTACTGAAAATTTACTAAATAAGAAGCTTTCTGTATTTCCTCACAGCTGGAGACCAATCATTGCAACACAGTTAGAAAAGCTGGAGGCTGAAAAAAGAGAAATTCTCCGATTTAACCCGAGTTCCTTACATTACAGCTGGTGTGTGCAAAATGCATCTGAGTTCTGTGAAGTGTGAGATACTGAGTGTCTCTGTCTACCTCAGCAATATTTGGAGTTTTACATTGAGCTGAGTGCTCAAATCCCAGAAGGTGGCATTGGGAAGCCATTCCCTTGAGACATCACTGGTGTCAAATTCTCTGAGGACACTTGAGTAGGCTATGAAAAGGGATCATTTAGTGCATCACAGGGAGGTGACATTTACCTTCTATAGGGCATGAAGAAGACCATATGTTACAAACCTGTGTTCAGTTTTAATTTCCTCAGCAAAAGAAAAATTCCAAAGACTAAACCCAAATGTAACTGCAATGCAGTTTTTAGAGGCTTGAGATACTGATTCAAGATGTGGATGCCCAAAATACACTTTAAGGGTGAAATGCTGGTACCATATCAGCAAGAAAATCTCCTGGTGACTGCATTGGAACTGCATCTATACAGTTTATCCAGACAAAGACAGTATAAACACCAGAGGCTCAATTGTCCCTGAGCTAACAGTGCTCAGTTGTTTAAGCGCAGGAAATGGCCCACCCTTTTCCCACCTTTGTACACCCAGGCAGGGGTCAGACGCAGTGTAGCTGCCACAAGGGCAAGGCTGATGTGAGTTAGTGTCTGGCATAGGGTGACTGAGACAGTGGGATGGCAGAGCTGCTGCCCTGGAGCTTGGCAGGTGATTGCAGAGGTGGCCTCGAATGGGGTGAATGTATGGTCAGCCTGTGAAAGTGCCCCTTGGCCAAGCAGAAGGAGAAAATGGGTTAAACCACTGTTCAAGACACTGTTTTCTTTCTCAGAGTGTAAAGTCAATACTCAGGTGAAAGGCAGGTTTCAATAGTTTTCCTTAATAGTTATCTGTAAGGTGAAGAAGTCCAAGAAATCAAAACTACCAATGTCATTGACACAACACAATCCCACCTCCTTCCAGTATCTTTTGCCACCATAACAGGATCCTGCAGTAGTTGTTTTTAATTCAGGCTTGAGGTGATTTCATCCTCCACGTTCATTATCTGAATAAGTAGGTACATACTTCTCTCATTCTTCATGTTTGTCTTGATTATTCACCTCTGGTAATGGAACATATAACTGGAGTGGGAAGCTGTGAGTTCACTGCCAGGGAATGCCTCCACAGGCAGAACAAAATGCAATTACAAAAATCAAAAGCCATGATGGAAAACTATCTTTTCATTTTCTCTTAACTTTAAAACTCAAGGCAAAATAGTTGCCCAGCCCTCTCCAGCAGATCTCCACATGCTAAGTGTTGTGAAACCCTCATCTTGGGAGTAGTGGGAGCAGGCATTGAGAGCTGAATTTCCATGCTACATAGACATGCACACATTTCATCCAGCTGTGGTTTTCTTAATATGCAAAGATCCTAAAGTCAGCTCTGGTTCGACTCATCAGTTCCAGCTAATTTTTGAGCTAAGGACTCTAATAAGCAGATTCAAGAGCATCTGGGCAAATTTAGCTCCAACCAATTTGCCTTGAGAACATCCTCTGAATACATTTGCATAGTCTGTGTTCACAAAGCTCCATGAAACACGCTTTGCCAGCTGTCGGCTGAGCCCCTCAGCCTGGCATGCTGCTGTCGCTGCTGAATATCCACTGAAGCCCTGACAAAGTCACTCACCTTTCCTTTAGTTGATATTAAGTGTATCCCTGTATAGTGATGTGCAACAAATGCCTGGTATAACGGTGATTTAAGCACTGGTCAGGCAGCCTGCAGGCAGGGGGTTCATGCCCCACATCACTGTGCCACAACCTTGACCTGATGACAGGGTATCTGAGAGGAAGAACGTAGAGTCATCGGTACCCGGGCTTGGCTTTCCCACTGCGGCACAGTGCCAGATTTGATAGTCTCTTTGGTGATCCAGGCACATGCCCATTAAGACAAGTTTATCTTAAAGAGGTCAGGGAGCAGCTGATGGGTGGTGGGAATCTTTTAGTATTCCAAAACAGGCAGTGTTTGAACGACCAATCTACAGATGTGAATGTCAGGAGATGCACTGGCAATACCCTGTGCTAGAGTCTTTGTGAACTTCAAGTACTTGCTGTTTGGTGCCTAATTATAGTCCCTGCAGCAGTTCATTGCTTACAGCATATTGGGATCCAGGGATCCTCATCAGATTCAGAGTCCCTTTGTGCCAGGTGCTGCACAAACACAAATGCCAGTTCTGGTAGACCCTACAAGCTAAGACCCTGCAAACTCTTAGCAGGGTTTAGCATAACCATATGCTAAACTTCCTGTACAGCTGTAGCTTCACTGGGTTCAGTCTGATCTGTGCAGATATGCGGTTCTATTGTGTTCTAGTTCATTATCTATTTAACACCTATTGAGCCCTCTGCAACTGCTTAAAAGCATAAAGTAAATCATGCGCATAAATGTTTGTAGAATGTGGGGCTTAATAAAGACCAGCAGCAATATAGGGAGATAAAAGCTTGAGGAAGAGGGACGATACAAGTACCCATAAAGGGAACTTGTGATTATATAGACTAGATACATACATAATTTGTGGGCTTCATGGTTCGGGAATTCTGTTTATTTGCTTAATGCAAATGAGGAAGAAAATTTAAAGAATCCCTACCACCTCCTGAAGCCAGAGCTGCAGTGTTGTAGGCCTCACCCAGTGCATTTATAAGTCCTTCCTTGTTCAGCAAAACACTTGGCAATGTTTTGCACTCTAAGAGGAGAATACCAAACAGCACGTTCTCTTCAAGAACTGGGGACTGCTTGCCTACAAAGTGCAAACCCAAATAAACATGCTAACCCCTAAAATACTCCTATATAGTGAACATATGGAGGGAGGACCCTGTGAGGTTTTGGGGTGATTTTTCTTCCAATATTTGTGGACTTTTTTCTATATTACTTGACTAGCTCTAACCAGAAGCCACCTTTGGGAGTGTTCTGTATTCAATCTAATTTAGACATACCCAATTTAGATGAAAGTTCTCACCATGCATCACTTTCAGAACAAGTTTCTTTGTAAGCTGTTGAAAATGTTTATAGTCCTATTATATACTTGAGTAAAAATGCAAACTGAGTAATGGATGTAATATCTTTTCCTTCAGTTTACTGAAGTCTATTTCCCTGCTGTGTAAAGTTGTGTCTGAATTTTTTAAACAAATTCACTTTGTCCTGACTCATGCTTTTTGTTCTCCATGAATGGTTTAATAAGCTGAAGTTTGGAGAATTTGCAGAGTGTCTATTTTGGAGTGACAACATTTCCAGGGAACCAGGATTCCTAAAACCGATTATGTTAATGGCAAATGTGTTGTAACTGCTCTGCTTTGGGAACACTGAGATAACAGATCACCTTTAACTTACTGACACACTTTAAGTTTTGACTATTGAATAGTTGCAACAGTCTACACATAGAGTATCAGCTATTTGTAGCACTTGGCAAACAGGATAAAAAAGGTGAAACTGATTTTTTATCGGCTCCTTGCAGGTCTAAAAGTCTTATTCAACAAAGAGTTTCTATACTTACTGAAGTTAAGCATACACTGAAGATAAGCAAAAGTGTGAAAGCTTTGCTGAATTCATACTTGGTTAAGTAAGGTTATACAGTTTTTGCTTAATCTGGGCCACAGCTAACAGCTGAGTAGTGATACCGAGTGTAACAACCAGGACTCTGGGGAGGGTGTGGAGACTATTTTTGACCCACTTAAATTGATTGCTATGCAAGTTTTGTGTCACTTACAACATGTTACAAAGATAGAGAGAATCTACAAGCAAACCCAAGTTACCTTCTTGGTTTAATGACATCTCACTTTCTTATAGCTCCCCAGAGCCCTTCAGCTTTTTACCTTGCCTGGCTGCTTTGTTTTTACCCCAGCCTGCCAAGTTGGCTGATCTTACTGAATATCGATATGCAAAAGGAACAAGCCTTCCCTTTACTTAATGTGGGTCTTGTTTGCTCTTCCTGGCATTGGATCTTTATTACGTCTGCAGGGAGGGTTAGCATTTAATCTGCGTGTTATTGCAATGTTTCTCCATCAAGATAGAGGCATGCCCCAGCAGGACAAGGTGCTGTGAAAGTTCAGGTTGCTGCTGTTGCTTCCAGCAAAGGAAATTATTTTTCAGCCACCCATGTTGAATTGCCAGTGGCCAATATGGAAACCTTTTGTAGACCAAAAGCTACTGGACTATGAAAATTTAGAATACCTAAGATGCAGCTCAGGGACCAGCAAGTCAAAGGCTGAATCTTGAATTTCCTACTGAAGGCTGGATCTTGTTAAGATTGACTTGCCTAAGAAATCTTCCATTGTGATATCAAACCTATTGATCTGAACATGAACCCAATCCTTTTCCTACTGAATTTTCCCCTGAATAGAAGTAGAAGAAGCCAAACTGTGGATTACACCAGTGAAAGAATATCCTGTGAGCAGGCATTATGGGCTTTGGGAAGAACAGAACACAGTACATGATTAGAAATCACACAATCATGCTCTCACACCAAATGCAGGGTCCTTACATGCTTTCCTCTGGCATGAGTGGGAGGGAGGCTTTCAGGGCTAAGTCAATGCTGTTTTGCAACACACCTTTGCCATAACTTTGGCTGATGGTTCTCCCAGAGTACCTGCCCATGGACAAACCACACACAAGGTATTTATGACCTTCACATACAGACCTTGTTCTTTCCAACAAAAGCAAATGAAGCTCCCAGCTCATGAAGAAAGACACTTAGATTATGACAACCTGCTGACACACATGATAAAAGTGTTTTTTTCAACTCAAAATAGCTAGAATAGCCCTATGAAATATTCTTTCTCACACAACATACTGTTTTCTCATTATGTGTGTTGACATTTTTCAGGCTGACCTCAGCTAGATATTTTGTTCCGGAGTCCCCATTTAGTGGAACATTTAAACAATAACACTTTGAAGCATGCTCAGTCTCTCTTTTGAAGTCCATTCAGGCTCTGCCCTAGGGTCAGCAGGCGCATTCCAGCAATGATGCACGGACCATCTGCTGTACAAGTTTAAATCCCACTGGTCCTATACCTAGAGGTACTAACATGTTGCATAACTCGCACTGAAAAACAGCCTGTCAGTTCAGATGGGGTTTGGATTTACTCCTTTAGTTCTCTTATCCTCCCGCTGGAGGGCCTGTGTAGAGTAACCTTTGAGTGTGGTTTCTGGGGACTACAAATTAATTACATAAATAATAAGAAATGACATTAAGTTCTTGCATTCAAACCCTTTATTTTCCTTTGCCTGTTTGCACCCTGGGTCTGTGATTCCCAGAGTTCACTGTCTGACACCAAATTTAGCTGCCTTCCTATTCCAGACTTTTTACTTCAGTGGGCTCTGACGAAGTTACCTTAAATAGTGATCCACTGCCTAGTGTCAATTGCTGAACAAGGGAAAAACAGGATGGTGCAATACGAAGGGTGAGTTTTCCAAGAATACATTAGTTATTCAGATGACCAGTGACTGTTTCCTTCAGTAGGAATCTGGCATCAAAAAAATTACAAAAGTCTCTGCCAAAATATGCCTTTGTCTATATATTTTATCCATTGTGCTTTAATGTTAACTAGTCATTATTAAACTTAACAATGCATTGGCTAAGGTTAATGCATTTCAGACCCAAGCACTGTTGGTCTCATTGATGCTATGTAAACACAGAGGAAGGAGTGGTCCCTGCCCTTGGGAGTTTAAAATCTGAACTTGGACAATACACTTCAAACATATGGTATATCCTGCAGGCTGAATTACCAAACTTCAATCAGCATTAGCCTTAACAATTAATTTATGTTGCACATATGTTCTGAATTTGGGGGCATTAGCCTTGATGGGCCCCTTGACAGAAAGGTGAGTGTATGTACATGCTGACCTCTTAATGATGAAGAAGGACATGGCAACAAGCAGGAGGAGGCCAGTTGAGACCTGTGAGATGGAGCATGGTACGAGGGTGAGCATGGCAGAGGGCACAAAAGAGGGAGATTTGGAAGTCTTGTGGCATAAGTGAAGGAGAACAGACATATCAGAGCAAGTTTTTCAGAGCAGCTCTAGCACTAGTTGAGCACCAAAATAAGTGGGCACATTTCCATTTTTGAGTATCTGTCACTTATTTAGATGCCTTCTTGGAAACTGAGTTCTCCAGAAAATCTGTCCTCAACAGTGGGTGCTGAGCACTATACAATCTGGTCTGTTCATTTCTCAGTATGTGGTTCATCTGTTCTAAGGAACATGTCCTTCTGGAAATGGTAAAAAAAAAGGCAGAAAGAAATGTTGGATACAGAAAAGCATGCAAACTGCCTCGTGGGCTAAGAACAAGAAAGGCAGAATAAGCAAAATTTCATAAACCCTGTGAAGTCAAATGCTGAACCACCAGGACCCCTTATAAACACTGCACTAATCCAGAAAAGATGGTGGACATGGGTTAAATCACCGAGAGAAAGTCAAAAGATATGAATTGGCTGATTTGCTTCATCTCCCTGTTCAAAATGTTCATACCTGTTCAAAAAAAAAAAGTGAAACAGAAATATTTGCTGCACTACCCTAGAGGAGAAAACTGAACATTAGTTGAAACAGAAACATGGCCTCAGAAGAAAGAAGCAGCCCAGGAGGGAACATCATCTGAAGCTTTCTGCATCCAAATAACAGAGTAGAAAACTGCATAACAGAGCATGCAGTGACCCAAAGCTGAAGAGCATAACATGGGACATGCTCCCATGTACCCAGATATCCAGCCCCTGGCTGAGGAGGGATATAAATCCCTCATTTGTTAGCCATGGCTCATGATGGAGTGTGACGTAGCACTCGTGGTAGCCAGTCAACCTTTTAGTTAGACCTCCTCAGGCCTTGCAGTCCCCTCTGAATCAAAGCAGTCACCTTTGGCCTAATGCACCTCTCTTTGCGTCACCTCCAAACTTGCCCTTGCATCTCCCTGGTGGGATCCTGTAAGAGGATTGAATGGGCCAGGAGGGAGCAACTCCATTGATTAAGCACGAAAGGCCATGTTCATTAACAGGCAGGATCTTAAAACCAGTCATGGAAAAAAAGAGTGGATTTGCCATTAAATCGGATATTCCTGGAGGTTTTCCTCAGCGCAACTCCCTCTTCAAAGCTAATAGAAGCAATTGAGAAAACTGCCCAGTAATTCCTGAGTTCCAGACCCAGCTCTGACACGAACTCTGAAGCCAATATAATCCTCTTGTTCCTTACAATAAGGCCTTAATACTCCCTTGCCATAAATCAGGCTAACACCATTCACCTAATTTAGTGCTACCCCATTTGAAGATTTGGTTCAGAAATTAGGGCACCACAGGATAGGATTTTGCAGAAATACCCAAGCAAATCTGGACCCCTGAGAAGTTTACTCTCCAAAACAAAAATATGTGTAGTTGTGAGCTGTCCTCATGACATTTTAGGCCCACGGAGCAGTTACCTCCTGACAGGACATGTTCCTGTGAGATGCAGGTTTACCAGTGATGGATATCTCTTGGGATAATTAACCATCTTCAGTAGCTGCTGCCAGCAAAGTGAGGGAGCCTTGCAGTGCCCACTGCACAGCTGTAGAGGAGCTGCCAGAGACTTGCTTGGTGTAGCATCCAGTTTAAAGGGGCCAGGTCAGGAGCTGGTAATGACCCAAAATTTAAAGAAGGTTCTTAGGTCACATCCATTGCCATTTTCTAGTTACATTTGCCCTCTTCTTAGTAAATAGCAAATATTTTCTTGGAATCAGTCTAATTTCTTATGCCAGTGGCAAAATAAACCCCAGCTCATCATGGATATGTCCTCTCCAAAGAATTACCACAAAAATGTCTGAAACCCCATAAAGGCTGTTAATGACTCTAAATCTCCATAGGGCTTTTTTCCCCCTTCCTCTTCCCTCTTTTCTCCTTGCTCTGATGAGCTGGTGAGTTGGGAATGGTTTTAAATACCACAATAGTCATGGCAGGACATCAAGAAAGAAAAAGGAACAGTTTTGAAATACTTTGTGTAAGGCTCCAAGCACTTGAGTTGGTGCTTGACTGACTGGCGTGTACCACACAGCAGTCAGACGATCTCTGCAGCTTTGGGAAATAGGAGAAACTCTGGAGAAGGGTGGGGGGGAAATGGTCTCTCCCACATTGGTCTTTATTGTCTTATGGATTTTATCACAGTATTGTTCTTTATTTCCTGCTATTTATAGGCTCTCATGTTTTGTGCTGCTTTCATGTTTGTGTTATCTGCCTTCCCACGACATGCTTCACCCCAGCCCTTGCCTACAGCTGGATCCATAAAGGACAGGCCCATGGGTTTGAATGGCACATCAGGGCTCATCTTCTTTCCCTGGGCAGTGCATGCAAACTGCCCTGTTCTGAAGCACTAACCAACCCAAAATGGTGATTTAAATGATGGTGGTTGCTCTGCACACTCTTGCCTAAAGGGGTTGAAGAGTTTGTCATTGGACTTTTGGGTATCAAGCACTGACATCCTTTAAAAGCCCCAACCAGTGATGCTGAGGCTGTTTGCTCTGAAGTTCATGTGTTACAATGAATTTAAACTATTAGACCATCAGTACAGGACTTGATGATAACCACTCCAAAAGCTTTGCCTGAATTATTTTATAACTCTTATCTTTGTGCAAGGTACTGCAGAGAGAATGTGCTAAAGGGGCTATTCTTGTCCTAATTCCCTGTGATTTAGGGATATAACTCCACTGATCTAAACCAGCAAAATGAAGTTACTTCTGGTTTGAAACAAATGATGAGATTTCTAAAAGTCAGGTCCCTGCCCTAGTAAACTTGCTGCCGAACAGGTGGCTCAAATAGACCATGAGGCTAGAAATAAAAATAGGAGAGGTGCAAAATAATGCTGAAATGACTGAAGACAGTGATTTAATCCTATCAATGTCCTTGTACCTCACCCCAGAGCAGTTTCCAAGTAGCCAAAACACCAATTCCAAGTACAAAGCAGAAACCAGGCTGCTGGTTAGGTGGACTGAAGCTGAGGGATTTGCCCCCTACAGCAGTCCTGTCCTTGCATTTAGGGAGGAACAACAAGGCTCTCACACTATTCAACAACTTACATCACTTATTGTGTACCAAGCAGCTTTCCTTGGAAGCGACTACACAGCTCAATGCCAGTAACAACAGGGGAAAACCCTTCACCTAAACAGAGAGCAACAACAAGCCCTGCTTTGGAACCCTTTCACAACACATACCCAGCATCAACACCTGCTATGGGCTGCTGGAGAATTTTAAAGAAAATTAAACACTTGCTTAAAGATGGAGCCAGGCTTAGGCAGCTTTTGCTCATGAGATTTTTGGGCAAGTTCTCATGTTTTACCTGTGTGTACAAAAGGGCCACAGAACGCAGCCCTTCAGCGCTGTGGAGCAGCATAAAGGCACCTGTTTATTAAAGAGAGTCATTCTGTTTTGCCTCAAATTGTGTGTATGCTGAGAACATCCCTTGCAAAACAGGCAGAATTTTTCTGTAAGCAGCAAGTCACGCAGGTTCTATTCAGACAGTTTGACACAGGTTTCTGTAGTTATCCTCATTACCCCGTAGCAGCCAGCCTGAAAGAGGAGACATGGTGAAAATTGGAAGCATCTATAATGCACCAGACTAAGCAAAGATGAAGTGTGGTGCAAAGAGAATTAAGTGATGGCAAAGAGCATGCTCATGTTGGTGAATCACAGGATTCTTTCTAAGGTGCTGCTAAGAAGCAAACTTGTGTCAAGCCATGAACATTGCTAAAGCAAATGCTTTGTCTCCCAGACACCAGTGAGTCCCAAGAGCTGCCATCTAAAAGTTTTAGTGTCCATTACAGAGAAATCATCCATTGCAAACAATGTGAGGAAAGCTATGTGGAAATTCTTTTTCAGGGTGGGAGGAAAAAAAATGGCTAGTAGGAACTGCACAACACTGGAAATCAAAGACCAGACCAACACTCATTCCATCTGAGAAACAATTCAAAGCGTGAAACCAAAGTTTTCCAGCAGAGACTGCTGAAGAGGCTTGAAAGATAGTGGCTCTGGAACAACTGCTGGAAAACATAGCCCCAGCCCTCCCAAAATGTGCTGAGTGCCTTGGTGTCCATGGGGATTAGCATGGATAGGAGGTGTCACCTCTCCCAAGCCCAGCAGTTACATTCTCCTTCTGTCCTTTGTTTCAGCTGATGAAAACCCAACTGTTTTCAGCTCAGTGTCTGGTATCAGCCAACTCCTCTTTATCTCCTGAGCCATACTTTTCAGTGTGTCAAGTGCCCTCTTGGCCACCATCTAAGGCACACTGACAGGTTGCAGTAGTTTTCCAGTCAGACTCTGAAATGGTTATTCACACTTTCATCATGGCAAGATTAGATTATTGTAATTCTTTATTGGCCGCCTTCCCAAGGGGGGCTCTGCACAAACTCCAGATGGTGTGAAATGTGGCCGGCAGGATTTAAGAAGGGACAGTATCATCCATTCTGTTAAAATCCCTACCTTGGCAACTGTTTAGACAGCAAACTGATTTCAAACCTGTCCTTTTCCCTCTGTGCCCAGCTGAGGTCAGGTCTCTGTCAGCAATATTATGATTCATTATGATCTGAAGTACGTTGCATGGGCTCATACTCCCTGGTGAATAATTCTCTCAGGAGTGATTTCAAGAAGGTGAGAGTAGAATAAACCTGATTTCCACCTGCTCATTCTACTCTAAACCCTATGCAAAAGCTGGGCGGGATCCTGCAATTACACCCTTTGCAAACATTAGACAGTGACAGGGAGCAATGTGCTCTCCTGCTCTTACTGCACCAAAACTGCAGCCCAAAGTCCCCCCTCTCCTGGGCAATGGCCTTCAGGCATAAGGCAGCAAATCGCAGCCCTCCTCTGGCACAGCTGGGGAGAAGGGGCAATGCCAGCCTTATCCCACAGAGGCAGCCACATAAATGCAGCACATCCCTAAAGCTCTTCTAAATTTCAAGTGGATAATCTCCTCCTCCTAACCCCGGTGTGAGCTGCCAAAAGGACACTCGGACAGCAGCCCAGCTCCCTGCTCCTGCTCTAGGACTGCAGGGCCTCACAGAGAACATAGACTGCTGGTACGTGTTCCTATGTGCCATCTTTCTCTTTGTGTAAACAGTGGCTACACAAACAACTGATAGGATAATAACTGGCTTCATACAGACCAGCACAAATAAAACCTTCCGGTGTTTTGGGCTTTTGTCTTCTCATAACTTTCCATTTCTGGAAGAGCATGATATGAAAGGTGTATTCCTTCATATTTCATTTGTTGTCATATTGAGCCCCAGAGTTAAAACCTTTCCTGATTTAGCTCACAGTGGCTAAAGTCAGTCCTACAGGCCTTTCATTCAGGGGAAAAGTCTTAGGCGGGCTGTAGTTAGAATCTAGTAAAGAATGATCATTTGGCTTCTTTTTATTAACCGCTATTGACACAGCAGTATGTGATTTGCTGCATAAGAGGGAGAAAGGCTCTTAAGGGGCCAGCTTTCGCTGTGCAGTGGAATGGCATGGCAAACACAGCGTGCTCTGGGCTGTTTACCTTCCCTGTCACTTCTACAGGGAACCTGTGACCTGCCACTCATGGATGTGGATATAAAAGCTGTTTTGGTTGGTTGTTTTTTCTGTTCGTGCAAGACAGCTGACACAGACTGTTTGCTTTGGGAAAACAACCAAACCCTTTTGTTTAGCATGAAGGGGGTGAAAAAACCTGTATATAAAGAATTGCCCTGACTCTGCAAACAGCTGCTGCATAAGGAACAGCGAGTGGCGGTCAGCTCTGGGGCAGACTGACTGGCATTTTAGACCTACAGTGCCCCTGCCATTTTAGAAGTTCAGAAGCATCAGGAAGCTGTTGAAAACACAAAATATTTCCCTGTAGGGATAAAAATACATTTTTAAGAAAAAAACCCCAGCAGTGTGAGAGAGCAGGCAAAGTTAGGATGGTGTACCTGAAATCATGAGAATTTGGAGCTGAGATAAAATGACATGGAGGTTGGTCTCTGCACTGTGAGCGTAGCTGATCTGCACTTGCTGTAGGACAGGGAAGTATACAGTGACTTTTTGTACCACTTTTATAAACCATATCCTGCTGGACCAGGTGTCTGGCCATTTTAACACAAGAGACCTCATGGGAATAGCTTTGGGATTACAGCAGCCCATACCACCCTGAGAGCAGCTTCAAGGGCAGGAGAAATCACAATCTAAACCCAGCACTTTGATACAGCCCTGCCTCAATGCTGCCTTGAGCATGATGCTGCCTGTGAGAGATGCTGACAGACACCTGCCAGTTGCAGGTACCCATTCATTACATTTCCAGGTTTCTCCAAACTCAGGTTCTGAGTGAAGGTGCCAGCCCATGTCCCACCAGTGCTGAGGGTACAGCCTTAGGTTTAACATAGAATGAAAATGTTACTAATTTTACAAGGGATCTTTTAATTTCCCAACAGTTCATTTTAAAGACAAATTTTATCAGTATTTGTTCAGCTGAAAACACTTCACCAGTGGCTGGGCTTGAGGTGTCTGAATAGAGCCATCTAGAGCTATTTTGAAAGTTTGTGACTCCCCCTAAGGAACATGCACAGGTAAAATGCAGGACCTACAGAAGACCCACACCCTCTTTGCCAAAGGTCACGTGGGACACATGGAAGCACTGTGGTGTATCACAGTACCCTAAATAGTGCCTGATGCATATGGGGAGGCAACCTGACTGCCTCCTCTGTGACTCAGCCTGATGTTTGCAGAGGATCTGCTCTCAGCTTCTTTGTCTGCTGAGAACTGAGACATGAATGCATTCTGTGCATTTCAGAGAACTGTCCAAAAAGAATGCTGGGAAAGGCAGTGTCTGCTTATTTTATGTAGAAAATAAAAGCTCACTTGTAGCCCTGCATATGGGCCTTACTTTAGTGGGAAGTCACTAGAAAGGTCTCCGTGACACCAGCTACCATGGCCTTGAGCAGCTGAGCAGAGCCATGATCTGCTCAAGTCTTCATGCACTCAAACATCAATCCATTCTGCACATGCACATGACAGTGATAACCATCTGATGGGCCATGTGATAGACTAGAAAATCAGGCATCAAACCTCACCCCACTGTGTGTCACATAGCCCACCAGCCCAAACACATGCCATTTAAAGCCAAGTTCTTTACCAGATGAAAGGAAGGCCCTCTCGATCAGATAAACAGCATTGGTAAGTGCTTCAGCCCTCAGCTGTGAACAGGAATGCTCAACATGCCAGGTGGCTTAAACTGCAAGCATGTAATCTCCTGTTGCTGTGTAGCTTTCAGGCATCCTTTCACACTTTTAATTCTCCTTATAAATTTGGAGAGAGTTGTTTCCAAAGAATGCATTTTCCAGCAATTCATAACATAAAATACCACACATTATGAACTCTATCTATCCCACTACAGCCAAGAAAGAAAGAGCTCAGATATCCCTATGGAGCCACTCTTGAATAGCTGGGGGGAAGCACATTAAGAGATTTCTTGTATTCTCTAGAGACCATCACAGTGACCATAAGTGTGAATGACACACAAACTTCAGGTTATTTGCAAATCTAGTAGAAAAAGAAATAGATTGTAGCATTCATACACAGCCTCTAATTAGAGAGAAGAATGTGGCTCTCTGCATAGGAAAGCCATGTCTTCACATGGTGCAGATCAGCGCAGCTCCATTATGGAATTACATCAGTCTGTGCCGATGGGAATTCGGTCCAGGTATGCACACAAAGATGTCTATCTTTACCATGGAAACAAAACACCTGGGCCACACGAGCAGTTTAACAGCAACTGTATTAATACTTGACAGAGAAGGAAAGAAAATGAAAACAATTGTTCTAATTGAAACTACGGGGGGTGTGTAAGTAGGGCACAACGCACAGCAATTACCCGAGTTGGAGTTGAGCCACAACACCAGCACTACTGCTCCTGCTCTGTGGGACCACAAAGGAGCCTAAGTACACTGGATTTGGGTTCTCCATCTTTGGTGAAAATGGTTGTTTACAAAGAAACAGAGAACTGTGTAAAAACACATGGTGCATGCTCAAGTCTGAGGATCGAAGCAGTGCCACAGGCTGAGTCGTCGAATTTCTACCCACACTTCCACCAAACAACAAAGAGATGTGGTGCTCCCTGGGTTTCCTGTCTGAATAGTGGATGGGCACAGTTTTTACCAGCTATGGAAAGGAAGCACCAGGATACTGCAAATGAAATCAAGGCTCCATTTCCAAGAGCATTAATATGAGCCTTCTGGATTTCCTCAGGCTGGAGATGCTACCAGCTCACAGTTCCCTCTCCCTGCAGTCTACCTGCCACATGCTGGCATCTATTCCTTCCTCAGAGGCATCACCAGCAGCCCCCAGGCCCTGCTCTTGACTTGCCACCACATCCTCTCTATATTGCCTGCAGAGAAGCAGAAAGCTGTCCATAGACCAGCTCCCAGAAATCCCACACTGCAGTAGATTCCCAGGCAGGGGGTACATGAGGAGCACAAAATCAATGGCTAATAGCAAAATGAGGGTCTGCTGGTGGCATGTTGGGGTGGGGATAATCTGGCCTGGTGTAACCCAGGAGTCATTTGTAAGTATCTGTTGAGAAGCATCAATAGTGTCTACAGGAAAGACCAGATGAAGCCCTCCAGGAGCAAAGTTCCTTTTCCAAGGAAAAGCCCAATAGGCAATGGCTTACCCAACGATGCCTGTCCATGGCCCAACAAGCATGTCTTAGTCATACAACAGAGGAACAACTTCAAGCATCTGCCCCATCATCAGTCACTGCTTTGTGACTGCTGGCTCTGCCAGGCAACAGTGGCTGCAGCCAAACCAGCGGTACACAGTGACAGGTCCCGCATGCCCCCAACACACAGGTCTGAACCTGTGACCCACAGGTTCTGCAGACCATCACAAATCTCCTGGGACATACAGCTCCCCACAGCCTTGGAGGTTGTTTTCAGTTAGACAAATTCAAATGGCTGCCACAAAAGCTTAATCTCTTTCCAGCCACACTCACGCTGAGTGTCAATAGGAAAAACTCCCATGAATACGTTTGATAATTACAGAGCCGTGGCTGTAGCAAAGAACAAAGTATAATGCAGGCTTGAATACTCAGGAAATTGACTGCTGATATGTTTCCATTCATTGTTTTGTTCTCTGTTCTCAGTGTTATATTAAAATCTCCTACTAAGAATGAGCTTTCTTGTTTAATGGAACTTGTCAGTTAGAGGAAATCTGCTTGAGCTGTTTGATCTATTCTTTAAAATAATATTGATTGCAAATTTAGCACATGACTCTTACTTAGCAAATCAGTCAAAACCTAAAGCTGACATTTTTCAAAATTTGTTACCCACAAAAACTCATGGGCCATCAGTTTATCAGTTTAACACATTCACCATCCCTTTGCCCTGACTATTCAGTCCTGGCTATTCATTAGATATGTTGATCGATCGTACCAGTCACCTGACATTGTTTTCCTGACTCTATTAGAGAAAAGTGATAGTAATGAATAGCAAACAGTAAACACAGAGAGAATCTCTGGTCACGAGAAAATTCATGAAACCTTGCAGTTTGTGAGCATTTTTATAAAATCCTGACAGCCATATCAACTTATTCAAGTGTGACCTCACGTCTATAGGAAATCACGCTGAGTGCTTCTGCCTGCCTCTTCATTAATGGAACTGGCTATTTTTGATTCCATGTGACTGGTAATTAAAGACTGAATTTGCATGTTTGCTATTCATCCTGATTCCCAGCATGTGCACTCACAATAACAAATCTTAACTTCAGGCTCAGAAGCTGATGTACAGCAGAATCTGGATTCCCAAATTCCTACAGTTCAATGGTATTTAAATCTGAAGGTTTCAGTTGATTCCTTGCAGACAGGAACGAACCATTTAAAAGACTCAGATGCAGTGACCAGTTTCGACTCTGTAAACTTGTAGAATTATTTCAGTTTGCTGGTTCTGAAGCCTCAATGAAAATCTGCAAAAATTGGTTGTATTGGGTGGCTCACAGAAACAATATTTCTTTTGTGAATGTCTTCCTGTTTCCAATTATATCAGAATGATGGAAGAAAGCAGAAATAGCTGATTTCAGGGCTTGTGTAATTAGATATAACACATTCTATCATCATCAGTACTTGATGCTTTTCTTTAGGCAATCGCAAAGACTTTCAGAAACCACTGCTCACGTCAGCATGATCACAAGAGCTATCACTTTTAGGAATTTTACAGACAGAGAAGTGGTGGCATGTGCTCCCTGCCTGAGAGGCAACAGCATCAGCTCTGCAGCAACCTCCCTTTCCCCTCCCTTGTAACATCTCTGGCTGGCACCTGGAAACGCCTCCCTTCTCTGATGGCACCAGGTTTGGTTATACCTGTGCTCATTCATGGAATTTGCTTCGCCTTGGCCTTCCTAAGAACACTGCCTGTGGTGTGGTGCTGTGGACTTCTGTCCGTGCTGCGGCTCTGTTTGCAGACACAGAGTTACCGACTGCGGACTGGGGGCAGTGGGATGTCCCTGCAGAGGTACCCTAATGATGGATGTGCCTCCACCACGGCTGCTGTTCAGGCTGTCGGGGGAGCCTGAGCTCTCCCTGCCTACGCGCGTTTCAGCACATGTACCATCCTCCTCTGCTCCATCTTCCCTGCTCCTGATTAATTCAGGCAGCTCAAGTCGCAGGGAATTCCTCTCAAATAAAACCGTCCTCCCCCGCCCTGATCCTTTCTTATAGCAAGGGCAGAATTGTTCAAAACAACCCAAGGGAAGAAATCCAAAATAGGAGGTGACCTCCTTCCAACCCCCAGCGCTCGGGGCCGAGGTGTGGCCCCTCTCCAGCTCCCTGGGTCATTCCAGCACCTTTGTCTCATTCCCTCCTAGAGCCTCCCACGCGGCTCGTGTTTTCCGCGGCCCATGAAGAGCTCTCTGTTCCCGCATGAGTCACGCCCGCAGCCCGCGGGTAGTGACATCAGCCCCTCCGCAGCCCTCACCGGGGCCGAGCACGCCTGCTGCCCTTGGCATTCGCTTGGAGCAGGGCTTCGTGCCGAGGATAACGGCGGGGAATGTCCGTGGGGAGGGCGAGGGGCTGAGAGCGCAGCACAGGCGGTGGCTGCACCGAGCGATCTGGCGTGGGGGATGCCATCCCGTGAGCCGCAGGAGGAGCAGCTGCAGCAGCCCTGTTTTTCACGCCTGCCAGCAGGCAAACCCTCTCCTGGCATCCCCGGCGTGGTGCTAAAGCCCTGCCGGCTGTCACTACCTGCGCCAGCCACCCCGGGACACGGCACATGCTGCAAACACCTTTTTTCTTTGATGGCGTTGGCACTGCATCTGAGACCGGGACAGAGAGGGTGCGGCCGGCTTTCAGGACTGCTTTGGGATTACCGTAAGAGCTCTTTATGGGCTTAAAATTACCCTTCTGCAATACTGGCAAACCATTCCCTCTTCCAGGAAAACTATACCGCAGAAAAGTTATCCCTCCGGTGTTGTCAGCTGCACCAGTAGCAGTGTGGTCCTGTAGCTCTGACTAGAGGCTACTACATCAAGGGATTGAATGACTTCATGACCTTGATGGATGTACAGAGTCAGTTCAAGAGCGCTCAGCTGTGCAAACGAAATGCTGCCACCTCACTGATAAGAGGGGAGAGTGCCCATGCCAGGGCAGAGGAGGGGACGTGTAAGGAAGCAGCAGATAATGGTGACATGGGGAGACCGTGCCAGCTCTGAGCTTGCCGTTTTGGGGAGATAGGCACCCCACCTACTTCACACCAGTACCCTTCCCTCTCTGGCAGGAGCAGCCAGCCTGGCTTGCCAAGGCTTTCTGTAAACAAAATGTGAGATGAAGTATTTTGCTACACCATTTGCTTCTGCTAGTGCTGCTGGAAAATTAGAACCACTCCAGGGTGGCTTTCTCACCTATCGACTTCAGATACACCACCAAAACCCTCTCCATGTCTAATGGGAAGGGGGTTCCAGGTGAGCTCCCCCAATGGCTTTGAAATGTCCACAAGGCAAATACACATAGAGAAGCACAAACCAAACTTCTCAGTTCCAGTGCAAGGAGAGTTCTGCTTTTGCTCTGAGCTCACTACTTTGGTGCTGTTTGAGGGCTGGACTACAACTCCCACCTGCAATTCTGCTTTAGATTTGGCTGAACCTCCATGAAATATCATATACAGTTATGAGATTCCAGTGCAAGAGATGGGGAACACCTGATGGCTGATATTGCTTTCTGAGGCCTTTTTTGTCCATGAGACTTCAGTACCCTGAACCTAAATGCTTCCCCCAGTTTGTCCTCCAACCCTGGCTACACATGCTGTAGCCAAATAACATCTCTTCCCCCTCTATTTTTTTTTTTCCTTCTGGAGTCACAGCAGCTGTCCTGTTTTGCTGCTGAATGAAGCAATGTTTTACTGGCTATGGTTTACTGATTTGCAGATTTTGGTGGCAATGCTGTCGCAGAGTTCCCACCATCAGCCCCTGCCAGTGTCCCCCCGGCTATATAACACTTGGGTCTTTCAGTTGGGCCAGTGCAGTTGTTCCCAGGCCATGCTGATCAGGCACTGATCTTGTTGAAGCAAATTGTAAAATCAAAAACCAAACCAAAACCCACACACAAAAAGGAATTAAAAATCCTTCCTATTTCACAGGGCTTTTCGTTCATGGTCTTAACCCCTATCAGTTCCTGATGTGGCTTGCTGCAGAGTCACATGGAGAGTTATTTAGACACAGCTGGGAGGGGGCTGAGCTGGAGCAAAATGGTGGGAAAAAATGTCTGAGATGGGAACATCTCAAGGTAAAATTGCTACTAAAGCTTCCTTGTCCTCAAACCATGGCCAAGGTTTCTTATCTTGGACCACAACCACGAGATCACCATAGCTTTCCAGTAAACAGCCAATTAATTTCACAATTCATACATTATTACACATCCCCCACATACCGGAGAATTAGCTCGACAGACTCCTTTCTGGCCTTAAAAGGATCCTTAAGCTTCAGTTTTGATTTTTGAATGAATACACACATTCAACCGAGCTGAAAACTGTTAAATCAAGACATCGCTTCAGGGATAAACTAAATTTCAAAATAATTCACTTACTTGTCCCATTCGTGGACCTATGCCTTTGGAATGGGACATGCATTGAGATTCCAAATAACACAAATAATAACAAAAATAAAAGCAGCACTTTCCATGTTAGTGAACAAAACAGTGATATACCAAAACACAGCTCTTGCTACATTATCACTGGCTGTGCAGGGCTGTGGGTGGGAAACAGGAGGCTGCAAGCAGAGACAGATAGTATGGCTCCTACTTGCTACTTCTCCCCCTGTGTTGGTATTTGCCTTTTGCTCAAGAAGTGAAGTAAATACATTAACACCCGCATGAAAAATGAGCTGAGGTAATTCCATCTATGAGCATGTGATCAGTCCTGCTGCCACAAATGTTTTCCCTCTAGGTCCATATCTGAATCTCACACAGACTGACTCACACTGTGGCCGTGCACGTCACTACTACCCGGCAGTGTCAGGCTGTCATTTGTTTCCTTTTGGAACGGGATGTTCTATAATAGCTCCAACTCCCACTCGACAGTTGATGAAATTGCAGTTCTTTCACATACCTCCTTTGTTCCTGAGCAGTTTACATTCTGTTTCTAAGGTTCTAAAAAGAGGAGCAGAATGGCCTAAGCTCGGAATGCCTCACCAAAAGCTCTAACGGGATGTATCTCTTAACAGGATGAAGGTGTGATGCTTCTTGGTGGACTGTAGAGTTTGCTCTTTGGAAAGACAAAGGATACACAGTGCAAAACTGTTGCATTTGGGGTTACTGCTTGAAGTACAGCTCCCCGTCTCATTCACAAGGCTTCTTTTTCCACAGCCAGGGAGAGACTGTCCTGTACATGGAAGATGAAGCTCTGGACCTGCTGATGGAGCCATCAAAGCAGAACCAGCTCTGCTTCAGAATGCCTTTCTGTGATACTTTTCACACTCACTTTTCAGCACTGGTTAGTTTGATCCTCTGCTCCCAAAATGTTAATCTACATCTTTGTCTTAGTCTGGAACAGGTAAGTGCTTTAGAATTGAATCCCTGACTGTGCTTCAGTTCATATCATGGCACAGTTTCAGAGCTCAGTCTACAGGACTAAGCTCATGCTAGTCTCAGGTTAAAATCCCCAAGCGTCAATAGTACAGAAACAGAGTCCTCAGCACCAACTGCTTTGTTCTGCTGGCTTGGTGCTCCTGTCAGTCCAAACTACCTGCTATCACTGCTTGCTACCTACCTGTCAGAGCCCAAAGTCCTGGAGTTGTTGGATCTCAGCACACAATAGCAAAAGGAGGAACATGATGTGGCTCTAGAGGTGCAGCAGAAGGGAGGAAGCTGCAGTCCCCCAGGGTTCCCTGCCCATGTAAAGACCACGTTCATCAGGATACACCCATAATGCTGCCAAGTTTCCTGCTGGGAACATCCTGACAGGCAGCTGATACAAAGGGACAGAACCAAGGGAGAGAGCCAAAGAATGAAAGGATGTAAATGATGACAGCATTTCTCCTGCTTAATTTTGGGATGCTACTATGATTCAGTGCAGGTCAAAATGGATTTGTCTCCACACTGGATACACAGCAAAATGGATGCAGTGCTATGTGGAATCCAGAGTTTCCTTCTCCAAGTGCTGCTCCTTTATTGATCAAAAAGCTTTAATCAAGTGTAGATCACTTCCTAAGGGTGCAGCCATTCCTAACCAGGAGGTCAGTGCCAATTTCTAGTGTAGTCAAAAGAGTATTCTGAGAATTCTTCAGAAAAAAAATGATCACTTACTACCTGACACTAGGAATACAATGTGAAACTTAAAGAAGACCTAGAGACAATTTGGAAAAACTAAAACTTATACTTTTCAAACTCCACATAACACTCCTCTGAGAAACAGAGAAGTTCCTGAGGCTACTGCCTGCAAGAGGATGTCCTAAGGGTCTCTGAAGATATTAATTCTGACCTCCTGGGTCTTTGTCTGGGTCTTTGTTCATTCACTGGGGTTAAATAAATAAGCATTAACAAACCCAAAGCTCCAGACCTTCCACTGTCCTGCATTGAGCCAAGACCTTAAGCAAAGATGCTTAAGTCACATTTATATTTCCTTTGACCTAAAGACAGTGCACAACAGATCAGTAAATCCTAGTTATGGAGCGAAAAGACCTTTATGGCTGCACAACCTTGTATTCAGCTGCTGAGAAATCTTTAGCAACCACTGCAAAGGCAGATCATCACAGCCTGGCATTCCCTGCTCACTGCAGACAACTTCACATGCAGCACTCACTGGGGAGAGTGGTCAGAGCCCCGGCCCTGACTTCCTTTCACGACAGCCCTCAGCAATCCTCCTGGTGCTGCCTGGCCAGCCTCAGGTAATGCTGCACTGCAGAAATACAGTGCTCAAGCTCTGAGACACGGCCCTCCAGCTTTGGCAGTCATCAGGACAAAAGACAACCTCAAAATGTAAGTCATTATAATCCTACAGACATGACCTATAACTTTACCTGGGCTTACCTGGGTTGATGTGGAGGGTAGGGCAGCGTTTCTCTTGACATTCAAAATGAACGCGTGCACCAGAGATTACGAGGTTCCTCGTACACAGGGTATTGTTCTGGATTTCGTATTTCTTCGGGGTTGTCTTGGCAACGAAGAGGGTTTGCCGCTAGAGGTGTGTGAAACACTGGGTAACAAAAAACATCACAACTCCCACTTGTTTCATTCCATCACCCTGTTAAACCAGACTCTGTCAACCTGCTGGGACGCTATCGGTGCGCTGTGTGTCAGGAGGGGCAGCACAAATCAGCATGGACTCCTCTGCCTCCCTCTTCCCCGCCACATTGTGATTCTGAACATAAAAAATGACATTTTTTCACTGGGAAATGGTGCCTATCCAGACACCCTTACAAGCTCTGTCCCCCTTCTCCCTTCAGCCACCTTCTTCAGGATTAGTTCCCTGGCAGGCAATGGAACTAGCAGTTCCAGAATGGATGGATGGTTTTAGGTAAAATTAGTTTTGTTTTTTGTTGTCATTTTGGTTGCTTGCTTGTATTTTTAGTTTATTGACATTTCTAGCGACTTGAGTGAAGTCAAAGACTGATTCCAATATAACCAAGTTTGCCATTTTGCCCTGATCTAAAGGAATCTTTCCCTTGTAAAGAGAAGAGATGCTGGACAGCCAATTCTACAACCGGTCAGCAAATGAGTGGAAGTGTCCCACTTGCCCTTCAGACTCAGCTGCTTTCAAGAATAACAAACCTTTATTTGCTGTGAGTGAGGTCCAGGAATTATTTTGGAAAGTTTTTAAAACATCTTTGGATGCAATTTCACATTCCTCATTCATGTAATTTGCCTTTACTTTTACTTACTAAAGGCATTACAAAATTAACCCAAACAGCTGTTCAAAATGCCTTTATTTTTATGTATCAAAAGGGAAAAAAAGTCTGAACAGCTGTGTCAGTAAAACACATGCAGGTGGCCTCCCTAAGGCAAAGTTTCTATGAAATCTGTAAGGTAATGTTATTATCTGAGTTATTGTATTTCTTTTTTATTACTTCTCTCTCGTGGATTCTTAAAGAGATATTGGCCACTTATTTCTTATTTTCATCCCTGTTCTTCAGCGTTTGAGGTGTGTCACATCTCAACATAGGTGTTGCAGAGATTGAGCCATCAAGGGGGAAAATCACCCTTTCAGCACAGTCCTTCTGAACCCATTCTGAGGTACTGAAATGGGATTTAAGATTGGGTAAGAAACAACTTTACAGATCTGGTGTTTCTATGGGGAGAAACTCAGGCTGTGGCACCAAATATTGCCCAAGGGACACTGGAGGGCAGAGGGAATTTGTTTTCCATGTTGTATAACCAAGTCACCTGAGGTGCACAGGTTTTTTGCAGTTCCTTGAAAAGGTAGCTGTATCATCCTCAAGGAGAGGTAAATGACCCACAGTTGCACAACAGCCTGAAAGAGCAGTTGTTTGAAACTCCAGCATGGGAAGCATTGAGGGTTTGCAAACTGCTAATCAAATTCTCAGCTGGGTGGTGCTGAAATCCATATAGCCAGGCTCGTGTCAGCTTCACTGACAAGGGCTCATGAAGAACTCCCTTACTGAGGTTTTGAACTCTTCAACCAGGCTCCCATCCTGCATGGAACACATTTTAGCTTGCAAAATTCTGGTGCCCCTTCCATGCCCCATATGAGGCTCCCAGGTGCCTGCCCTGAGCCCTGTGTTTCATGGCACCACACTCCATCTGTGCTCCAGGCCATCACACCCTGGGCCAAACTCTAAGCCTTGTCCAGCCATCCAGGGCTCATCTGTTTAGTCCCTTGCACATAAGCCTTCCTAAGAGTGTCATTCTGTTGCTATAAGGCAAATGGTTGATTTATGGATGTGTTATCCTTAAATTGCTTATTGATGTGTTCTTCCCTGACTTTGGTCCTTTGGTTATGAATTCTGCAGAATCAAGTTAAAGTATTGAAGTGTTTGAAAATTGCCAGTCACATCCCAGGTGTTACACCAAATGCTATTCATAATAAACCCAGTAATGATAATTGTAGTGATTATATAATTTGTTGCTGTTATTATTCTTTCTCCTATTCCTACAGTATTTGAAAAATATGGGCTCTCCAAAGAGTTTCTTGAAGAAATATTTTCAGGTGACTCAAAATGCAAAGAGAAGAGAAAACAGCTTTATATTGTTCCAAACACATATATAGCTAATATTGTCGCATATTAGTATATAATGACTTTATATTAAATTATTTTGCTGAAATGTCTAGTTTTAAAGTTGCTTTTCAATGTACTGCATAATGGTAGTATATAGCTAGATGCCTGAAATTTGTTTATATACCAGTAAGATTTTTTTAATTGGTCTGAGAAAAAGTATGTAAAAATGTCTGTACATGAGGAAGACCATCTTCTGGGGGAAAGCTCAGCAGAATCATCCCTGAGTCCAAAGGAGAATTTCATCCTCCTCTAAATGATTCCCTTTTGGTATGTTTTCTTCATATTTAGTAGCTGGATGCAATTCCCTCTTATTTAGTAGCTGGATGCAATTCCCTCTATATGTACTAGGCCTGTGTTATTACAATTCCAGCAGGATATATGCTTATTTGGAGTCTAAAAAGGACTAAAGTCATCAATCAGGAAATAGCATTGCACTTCATATTATGCATTTATTTATAGTGTTAGAATGAAATTTACTGGGTTCCAGAGAACAAAATTAGGCTGTTACAGCCCTTGGTTTCATATAAGTTATTTTCCTCTCAATGCCTATGCCCTGTGGACACAAATTTATTTCACTGATACTGGATGAGAAATCTCCCATTCTTTCACGGCCTCCAGGTAATGATGTCTATACTTTTCCTCCTGCTTCTAATTTTGTGTCCATTAAAATATAATACCAACAATCACAGAGCAAGAAAATCTGCGCTATATAGGGAATATTTTTTTTAACTTTTCAATCCTTTTGTAATTAAAGAAATTCTACTCAGTAATTTGATGTCTGCAGTGACATTATCATACTTCTGATCTTAACCTTCTAGTTGAAGTTTAGGGGATGGTTGGCCATTAGAAAGAGGGACTATTTTACAGACAGGTTATGGGATGCAGATTTGGAAGATCTCAGTTGTTCTCTGAAGTATGTCACACACTGAGCAATGAAAGATGACTGTAAATGAAATGCATACTAATAAATGTAAATATGAAAGTGGAAAATCACAGAATATGAGAGCTCAATATAGTTATACAACAGCAATTATCTTAAATAATACTAAAAATATCGGTGAAAAACATTAAGAGACCTTTGTTAAGTGTCCAAACATGTTCTGATTGCTGTATTTGATAATTTTGCCAGAAATGAAGGCTCAAAGACTTGGAATCTCCGTGAGATTAGATAGTATTTGCACACAAAATGCAGGAGAGAAGTTAAATGAACTAATGGCAAGTTTATCTCACATAGAGGAGTTATAAAATCATTAAGCAAGCAAAAGTTTATTCAGTTAATTGGCTAAGGCCCAGCAGGGATTTCACAACACTATGAGCAGGGTGTTGAAATATTAGAAAAAACACCAAACAAAAAACCAAACCAACAGCCCAGCAACCAAATGCTCAGTTTCAGAAAAGCATTCCTATCTAAGAAAGTGTGTCTTCAGTATTTCTCAGATAAGGAACTGTTTATCAGCATGTGTGTATGTTCTTCCTGGAATCAAGGTCCAGGCAATTTATTACACATACAGCAATATTCTCTCAGTGTTTTGTGATTTCTCCTTGCTCAAATACCAGGAAAAATGAAAGTAACAAGCATGTACAGTTACTAAGAAGTGTGACATAAATATTATTGATATTTACTTAATCATTTGAGCTAAGATAGAGGTGTAATCACAGTGCAATGAGTTAACCAACAGGAACTTCTGGCACTTCTTGTGCATTGAGGAAAAAATCTCTTAGGAATTTGGATGGATAGGAACATATCAAAGCAAGAGCACAAGGGAAGGTAGCCCATGCAACTACTGATACAGTAGAAAACTGGAAAGTTCTAAAATAAAATAAACAAAAGTGAGGTGTAATCTATGTAAAGCCAATGAAAGATGTGCTCGGGACATTCAGTAAAACTCCAGTGTACTTTTACTGATTATGTAGCATATTTGAAATAGAATGTTTCTGAATTTCTATTCTTTGATGTATCTTTTCTTAGGAATATTCTGGCCATCTAGGAAATATTTCACCCTACCTTCCAGCACACAAAGAAGTTTGAAAACAATTCTAATGTAAATACTTGCTCATGCCAAACTCTTCAGTTGCCAAGAAGAAACGATGTATTTTGTATCAGGATTACATTATGACCAGGATTAATTTTTGAATTGTCTCTGGCAACTTTTTAACAAAAACACCTCCTTGAGAAACACCACATGTAACTCACAGGTTCTGTGTGTTCAGGGAAACTTCTCTCAACAGCTGTTTGCAGTGTTCATATAGAACAAACCATACTGTAAGCTTTTAATCTAACTGCCCGATACTACAGAGGTAACATATTGGGAAATGGCACCAGGTTTTTGAAGACAGAGCTAGTCAGTGATAAAGATCTGAAGGAAAACCAGAACTATCTAAAAAACCAATCAATGAATAAACCCCAAATTCCCTTAAGAGAAGGGAAACATCTCATCATTGTAATATAAAGCAGCTATCACTCAGCAAGAACTTGGGCCAAACCTCAAGCAGTGTTTCACAGCATGAGTTATATTACCAGGTCACCTGCAGCTTCTGTGCCCACATCTGCTCTTGCTTCATGAAAGAAATCAGTCTCCATAAAAAAACAGCTACTTTATATATCTACCATTTGTGTATGTAGATTGATCAATGGTCAAAACCACATACCATAAATTCAAAGATGAGTTCTGGGAACAAAACAGGCATCATCAAAACATGAGCCTAAGAAAAAGTAGAAGGGAATAGAAGAAAAGAAGAGAGCTGACAAGTGGCAGAGAGTGAGAAAACATTGCATGTTAGGTTATTATCAAATGGATCTTCCCTTGCATCTGACGTTAGTTACGTTTTATGGCTGCCATTCTCACTACATTCTAGTAGTGCAAGGTTCAGCCTAGAAAGCAAACGAGCAGGAATATCACACACCATATGAGTCTTGTTTACCCCTACCATGGGAAACCCTTTTGATTAGAGCTAAATTTGCCTGAGCAATGTGGCAGCCTCTCCTTCCAACAACCAAATGATATTCTTCTGAGTCGAATGCAGTTTACAAGCCTTAAGTCATTAAGCATGACTGAGCTGACCAATCATGCCACGCAAACACCGATTCATCACCCCAAGCGATGTCAAAAAAATAACCACATCAAGAAAACCAAAAGCTTAAAATTTGAAACAGTGCAGGGACTGAAAAAC
Source organism: Campylorhamphus procurvoides (assembly GCA_013396655.1). Lineage (NCBI taxonomy): Eukaryota > Metazoa > Chordata > Aves > Passeriformes > Dendrocolaptidae > Campylorhamphus > Campylorhamphus procurvoides. The sequence continues at coordinate 2,339,568 of WBMV01016873.1, read as the reverse complement.
TTCAGTTTCTACACAAGCCATTTTTCAAAAGAAAAAACACTAAACTTGACAAACAAATTCTTTTGCTGAAGGTTACATGCTCAGTTATGTGATTACATCACTGGTGTTCCCCTGCTCCTCTTCTTCCTCCCGCATTTCCATCTAGGAAATATTTCCAGAACTTGCTGGTTCATTTACCTCTTTCAGAGTCTTGGCATTCAGTGGTTCCAGCAACAAAGCCTTATTATTACAAATACTTCAGCTATAACATTTCTCAGGAAATTAAACTATCATAATCTCCTGCTGACTCTCACCTGGGAATTTTAAATTCTCTAGTGTGGGAGAAGACTCTGAGGACAAAACACTAATTTTGTTATTTCATTAAAAGCAAAGGAGGAAAATTAGGATAGAAATTTCAAAGTCTGGAAAGGGAAATCAGGAAACAGCAAGACAAGAAAAGATGAAAACCAGCTCTACATCAATGAGTGGAAAATTCCAAGTCAAAGTGCATCACAATTTTTGTTTTGGTACAACAAGATGATAAAACAGTACACTTGGATTTCAGTGACTTTCTTTTTTTAAAGTCTTTTTAACCTTTCTTATTCCTCCTTGTACTGAATAGCAGCCTATTCCTGAGTTTACAGTCATGCATATTCTCCACACTCACACACAAAGTTCCATTGGCTTGCAGAAGGTTACTTTTTTGAGTACAGACATCACCCCTGAACATTACCTTCTGACCTTCAGACTTGTCACATAACATCTAGTATTTAGATATAAGCTACTACCTAGAAATGAGCAGTTTTGACATGATCAAGGTATTTCATCACCCCTCAGAAGTACATGCAATGAATCAGCAGTAGCACAAGAAATTCCCTGTCACTCTCTCTTGTACTCAGTGTTGCTTTACAGAATGACACACAACCAATGATAATATCCAGCCTCTGAAACAAACAAAACACAGTCTAACTAATACAGAACATAAAAGCCAAAAGTAATTTTTCCTGTACCCCTCTGGAGGACTGTAACCAACACTATAGAAAAGTCTGAATGAAATCTTGCTGAGTTCTGTGTGGAGCCCAGTTGCAAGCCAAGAGTGATGTAAGATATGCCTGGAGTTTGAACTGAGCCCTCTGCATTGTTCTGAGAGCTCACCATTAAAAGAAAAATAAATGTTAGCAATAAAAAGGCCAAGATAATGAACATCTAAGAGCCTAGTCTAGAGTTGTGCAAGGGATCTCATATAGCAAACATCCTTATTGATGGATTCCCCAGAGGAAAAGAATTCTACATGACCCACAAAGCACATTTTCTACAAACTGTTCCTTTCTGTCTGGATACAAAGAAGTGAAGCAGAGCATTTAACATATAACTTGAAAAGTTCAAACCCTCGGCAAGCAACCAGGATTAGAGCCATTCAACAAAATCATATCTCCCTTCACTTATTGTCTTTTTATTCTTATAATTTGTCAATAAACCAACTCTTAAATATCAGTACTGTTAGATATCATGGCTTGAGGTGCACAAATAAATTAAAGAGCATGGGCTTGAATCATATCAACACTACAGGCAAGTGCTGTGGGTTTTGCCACTCAATGTGCCTGTAAGGCATTAGGGTATTTGCTGTCAATTCGTACTCTGGTGCCCTAAGCTTTGAAGAATGCAGCGGGTCCTGGCAATTTTTTTTGGCTCAGGTCCCTCATACATGGGCCATGTGCGACCAAGAGTAGCTTCTCATGAAGAACAGCAGAAATTTGAGCATGCTCTGCCAAAAGCCCCTGGGAAGCAGGTTTGTTGGCACATCCCTACCTTCAAGCAGGCACGCAGCGGGGGTGCATCTTGGAATTATTCAGCTCCAGGCAAAAATGGCAAAGGTCTCTTCTAAGGCAGACTCTGAAAGCAAAATTACAGAGGGTACAACTGGTAAGTACAAAAGGGGAAGACAGAGAAAGATGTACCAAAGAATATGCACAGACAAAATGGGAACATTGTTCTGTTACCAGCAACATGTACACATATAGGATACACTTGTATAGGATTCTGTTTCTCCTTCTGACATTCAGGCCTGGGTGGTGAAACAGCTGATGCTCTGGGCTGCAATGGTCTGTCCTTTTTCCAGCTGGTCAGATACCAACAGAGAGACTTCTGTAAGCACCACACAGCTCTGGCAACAAAGATGTGCAAGTCAAGTTTAAGCCTGCACAGTAATGCTTGAGGTGACCTTCAGCTGCTGAAAAGCCTACTACCCTCTCATCTACTCCTTGTCTTCTTCCTAGATCACGTCAGAAAAGGGCATGGGCAAAACACAGCTAGCACAGTCATGGACTCCATCTCGGGATCCACGATGCTGACTCTATGTTCTGGAGCTGAAGTGAGAATATTTGAAAAAAGGAAAAGAAATCACATATCCCAGAGGAAAAACCTAGTATAACCCACATAGAGCAGTTAAAGAAGTGACAACAAACAAGCTTTTCAGTCAAAGAAAGGGTAAAATCTTGGCTCTGCTAAAGTCAGTGGGGTGTTTGCCAGAAAGCTGTAGACAGCATGTTTTATCCAGGACTCTTAATTAGTTATTAAATGATTCAATGGCAAGTTGGCTGGTTCAAGGCACAAAAAAATCATAGAATAGCTCCAGCATGCCTCTCCCTGCCCTGCCTACCCCTTGGGAGGTACAGATCATACACAGCTTTTTTTTTTTACGGAAGACTTGGCAGGTATTTAATTGAACCTTAGTTGAAATTGGTAGTTTCCCAGGCCCTGCCTCCTTCCCAAGTTTGGGGATGAAGATAGGAAACACCTGCTAATGACACCAGAGACACAGCAAAGAGCAAAGTCACATGTCAGCAGAAAGCACACCAGAATCCTGGCCTCTCCAATGCAGACACAGCCCATCTGATGGGGATAGTGTATACGAAGAAATAGGATGCTGCATTTATTTAATTGACGTACATTTGAACGGATCGGAATTATTCTGGAGTGACATACCAACAGGAAAATAAGGCAGTTCATCGCCTTCAGGCTGAAATCACTTTATTGGAAGCCCAACCACCCAATCGATCTATTGACACTGCACACTTCTCCTGCTCTGCCTCATTTTTCTGCTTTTCTCAGTCTCCTTCTGTTTTTCCCCTCTCCAAAGTACATCGGTTTCTATGGAAACAAAACACGTCATCGGAATGGACAGAACTTGGTGACATCCCCAAGCGCAGACAGAAAATGCAATTTAAGTGAGCATTTTGCAATTTGCAGCAGGAGCCGAGGAAGGCGATGGGCGATTATCCGGCGCACGTGTGTGTGCATGTGTTTGTGTGGGCGGCCTCGCCGTGCGCAGGCGCTGCCTCCTGCCACACCAGTGACACACATGCAGTGCCACCGGCTCCTGGGACAGCACACAGCACAGGGCTCCCCAGAACCCATTGCAGCCTACTCTGCTTTAACATAGCTGAAAATTGCTTTGACAGCTGAATAGCTTCTTTGTTTATAACTCGTTCTTAGCTGACTCCGCTGCATTATGTGGCTTTGTAAAGAGACTACTTTGTCAAGAACTGAACATACATGACCTGGGCATGAACAATTCAGTGTGATGAACTGCATTCATTTTATACAATGTGCAATCTGCAGTCATGCAGCCTTCAGTGCATCTGCTTTTCTCTGTGGGTTCTCATTTTGTGATATCAAGTATTCTATAAATTTTCTTGGGGTCTTTGGGATGACCTTCTGTACCCTTTCCTGGGCAGATGCAGAGAATTAACAATATGTCAAATCCAAACATTGTCTCTTGCATTAAATGTTGTACCGAAGCAAGTTTTTGGCTGCGTATAACAGGAGGTCATAATTATCTACTTAGCTAACTATCCAGCTGCAAATATCTTATTCCTGCCCTAAATTGCTACAGATCTGTTAGTATTTGAATTAGTATTTCAACACAGAGGAGTCCTAGCAAAAATGTAGAAGTTGGACCCCACTATAGGGAACAACATATGAAACTTATAGAGCTTCTTTCCTTGTCCCTTCATCCCCAGCCCTGAAAGCCATGCTAAGTAGATAGATCTCCATTCACATGACTTCAGCTGTACTTAAACCAGTCCCTTGCCTTTACAAAGCCTTATCTAAAATATTAAAGCAAAACCCAGCTGCACAGCACTGCTGGCACTATCAGGGCCATGCACTGAATGAGCTTTGCAGGCTTTGAGACCATTGCCTTTGATGGTTTTTGAATGGACTGCACTGGTCATCTCTGATCATCACTGCAGTTTTTACTTCTAGCCATGGCTTGCTCAGAAATTACATTATTGCAGATTCACTTTGTGCCCTACCCAGGGGCACAACACGGACTCAGGGCATTTTTTGGTGGTTTCTCATGTCTTACTCCTCAATGTCTCCCTCAATTTTTTAAATAAACTGCATTAATCCTTATAGGTAGAAGTTATGATCCAGTATAAAGATGACTAAGAACATTAACTGTCCTAACAGCAAAATTCCTATCAGCTTTATATTGGGCATTACATTGATCTTGTGTGGGTTGCAAACTGGGCACTTTACTTAGAGACATCACTGGAGGCTTTTCTTTTGTGGGACACAGAGCTGGGCTTCGAAGAATCTTGTATTTCAACAGGTTTTGCTCAGCCCATGAACTGGCAGAACTTCAATTTACACTACACCCTGCATTTTGCACTCAGCGGTATTTTACCACTTCTGAACATACCAACCTTCACTATAAACAGAGGGGAAGTTTGTCAGACAGACAAATCCCTCCTTATCTCTTAGTCATAACCCTGATCCACTTCAGATGATTTAAAGGGCTTTGTACATATTAACCTTTAAAATGAAATAAAAAAAGACAAGTAAAATACTTCTTTCCAAATCGCTGTTTGAAAACAGAAGCTACAGAAAGATTCCTCACAACCTTATTTGCTCCCACTCATACTCCTAATGTGCACATATTTCACAAGAGCTGGCACGCTATGAACTAGATTGTTGAATATATATAAATATATATATTTATAACTCACCATCTCTGGGGAAGTTCTTTGCACTAGAAACTGGTGTCTTGACTAATGAATTCCTTATCTTTCACGCCTTTGGCAAATGAAGGACTGCTATCACTGACAAAAAAAGGACCCCTGACCACGCAATATTCAGGTAAACGATGAGGGGCCGCACAGGCAGTTTAGAAACAACTATTCTTGTTGCACTGGGAATTTTCAAATTTAGTAAGAAGTCATGAGGCCTTCAGTAAATTTCCACAGTCAGTTTCTGTTCTTCGCCCCCCCTTGTGGCAAACCTGGCTGAGCCACCAAACATGTCTCAATCGGTCTGCAACCTGCTCAGCCGCAGGAGCCCTTGGAAAATCCCAGCCCAGCAGACACCAGCTGTACCGGGTTATGGCTGGTGCCAAGAAAGGCAACAGGGATTTGCACCGTCACTGGTTGTGTGTGTTGGTTGGAGAGGTGTCACGAGAAAGGGGGAGGTTTGCCCGACCCTTAGAGAGGGGAGCACCAGCTGCATTTTACCCTGTAATTCTTGGACTCTTCTAATTTTTAACCATATCCATCATTCCGCGAGAGGGTTGAAGTCAACTGGCTAAAACACACCAAAAGCTTTGTGCAAAAGGAGAGCATGAGAGAGAAGAAAGGAGAGTAATGGTTTGCAGAGGAAAAGTAGATAATTTTCGAGGTCAGAGAGCCTTGGTACAGAAAGAAAACAAGTAGAGAGGAGCAGAAAGGCATGACATCAACTCACAGCATGATCTTTCTAGAATAAACAATGCAGCTTTATGTGTGCTAAGTGTGTCTCGCACTTCCCTTCAAGGAGAACGTTAATATCTCAGACAGTGTATTTCCACATTCACATATATCTTTTCATTTCAGTGCTGCTGGCACCTAGAAATCTGAATTAATGTTTCCAAGAACAACGAAAATCCTTGCCCCTGACTCTAGTCTTAGCTGTTCCCTGCCAGTGTACAAACATGACTGTCCTTCCTTAAGGTCATAGTTAATAACAAGCTAAATATGTCCCACCTAGAGGAGCATCCATGGGTCATAGTGTCAGTCTACAATCATATAAGAAAACATGAAAGCTTATTAAGGGCCACTTTTCGCAAAAAGAACCTTAAATGTTGGGCCCTGACACTGAGTCAGTGTGTACCTCCTTTGAGACTGACGACATGTAACACAGATTAGCTGCCTCAATTTGGAGAAACACAAATGCTTTGAGCTCAGTCTCAGTCAAAAAATAATGAAAAAAATTCAGGGGAACATTCTGCAATTTAAAGAGGCAAATAACAATGCAGCAGAATCAGGCACATCCAGCCATCAGTGAAATGATTAATATACTCCATTAGGTGTATGTCCCTTCTGTGTTTTCTCTGTAGGACAGTGCCAGGGAATACATTAGACCAGGTTCATGCAACTTCTGGCTCTCCACTGGCTCACTAAGGCTCAGACTGTTGACTTGCATCAAGCTCCTCACAGACATGAGAATACATTTACCCAGGAAGGATATCTTGTATGCTCTGGTTTCCGGAATTGTAACTAAAAACACAAGGGCTGATGCCCTTTTTCTGTAAGGCTTTCAGCCTTTCATGCTTCATGGAAAAGTGGGCACAGTGGGAGCAGAACCACAGGGCCAGCTCTCAGTGCCCATTGGAGGTAAAGGTGCTGGGCATGATCCTATGATTAGGATCAGCAAGTCAGACCTCTATAGATGAAAGCATTTAAGATTGTATCTGCAGAGCTGAATAACTGAAGGAAGTCCAAGTCTATTGCAAACGAACCTTTACTGTCAATGACAAAGTTTTCTTAAGGTCTGGTGAGTTTCTTCTGGATCTCATCAAAATAGTTTCTAAAATACCATAGAAAATCCTAGACCAGAAGCAATCACCCCAAAGGAGCTCCAAGGTGTTTTCCTTAAATGAGAAGGGATAGGGGTAGGTGCAAGAATTTCCTTGTTCTCTTTCCTCAGAGATAGGCAGTGGGATTTTGCACAACAGCCATGCACAGAGTGTTTCAAGTTCTCCCTCTCCAAGGCATAAATACACCTGAAAAAGTAATGGTAGGGAAGGAATTGCCCAGAGCTGCCCTAGCCTGAATGCTGTGAGGCTCTTCCAGACCCGCTCTGTAAACAGGAATTGCCTTTGGACCCTTAAAAAACACGCACTCTATCATTCTGGAATGGCGTTAATCTCTTGGTCGTGGAGGTCAAAGCAAGATTTCTATTATAAGCTCTGTGAAACACATCTCCTTCCCAGCCACTCAATCGCAGGGAACAAAATCCTGTCAGCCAAAACCATCCGTGTGTAACAGGACACCAGAGCAGGCATTTGAGGCAATGCAGGCAAGGCGTTTCAGAGCTGTGAGACCTCCAAGCTGGTGCCGAGCCCTCGGTGAGGCAATACTGGCTCAGTGCCACAGTCAAGGAAGCAGAAGATATAGTTTTCTCTTTGCTTCCTTGCAGAGGACAATGGTCTATTCACAGGCAACACCAGCTGGAGAGGCCACTGCCGCACCTCCCACCCAAGGTCCAGCAGGGCCTTCCACAGTGCTCTCCAGCATCAACCGTGTTCCTTGCCTGCCCTTGCTATGCTTCCATCTTCCCTAGCACCTCTGCATAGTCCTGTTTCATTCATCCTGATAGTACTTATAACATCTTGAGCCCAGAAAAGATCGGACCTTGGGGTTACAAGTGACAACGCCCCAACCCTGGTGTCACGCTGGCTGAGCAATGATTGACATGTGCCAAAGCAAGAACACTGATACCTGGGGTAAGCTTACTGAGTAAGCTGGAGGTTAGCTGAGGACCCTCCACTTCTCTTTCTTTAACACATTTTCTTTGTATTTTCCTCACGGTCCACAGTGCACATTGGCTTTGCTGATAAACTTATCAGTAGCAAAGTGAAACATCCGTTTCATTTGTACTGTTTATGCACAGGCTGTTTCTCTAGTTGGTAAGCCGGGATTGAGTGAACAGCATGACCCTGCATTTACTTCCATCCCCCTGGAATGCTTCTCCTTGAAGTGTGTGCTACATGTCAGAAGATGGGGAGAGACTCTGCGTCAAGGACCAGCCTTGCCCTGCCCGGATGCTGAAGGTCTTCACTTCTACACTGGAGGCAGTCTATCCCTATACATCATTCCCAGCCCCAACCCAACCCCTAGAGATGAGGAAAGGCTGTGGCACAGTATGTGGATGCCGATTACATCTCCAAACAGGAGGAGCACACAATCGGTGGGATCCGCCTGCTTTCCAGCCCCTTTGTGCTCAGAGGCAGAAATACAAATAAGCCTCAATGTCTTTTTCCTGCTTATATGAACTGAGATCCGTTTTTCAATAGCAGACCCTGGCAGATAAGTATTCCCTAGTCTCAGTATTTATTTTTGGGAGGGAAAGGCTTTCACTGGCTCCCATGACACTCCCTCCACCACTTGGGAGGTGCAATGGATGACAGGTAGAGCTGTGATTCAGGGATATTCCTACACCTGCTGGAAGCCAGTGTTGCTATGCCAACCTGTAGCCTGTGCACAGACAGCCCAAGGCACTGCAGGCTGCTATGGGGTCTGTGTTTTTGCAGATAGATTAATCCCAGGACCCTCCAGTGGAGGAAGTGGTGGAAGCTTCAACTGCAGGATGGATGACAGCGTCCCCCTGCATTCTCAGCTCACCCGCTCATCTCCCCCTTAGCCCCGTCTCAGAGACAATAGGGCCATATACTTTACAAGGGAGTTTTTCCCCTAAATCAATTACATCACACGACCATTGCTAATAGCTGGTGTTTTTTTCAGAAGGAGCACAGAGAGAAGTGGGCAGGAATGGCAACAATCCTCCCAACAAGCCCAGGCACCCCTGGCAGAAGCCGCACCCGCCCTTCACCCGCTCAGCATGTCACGTCATGTGCTGTGTGAGACAGCACCCAGAGCCCATCTGAAACACACACAGGACGTGACCAATTACCTTTGCTCTGCTTAGATCCATCAAAAGGGACATTTTAAAAACTGCTCTTTCCCAAAAGCATTAAGTGACAAAGCCAGCTCTGTACAAAGCCAACAGAGGTGGAGGGTACTGCTGACAGCTCATAGGATAAAGATTCATGTTTGGGTTTTATTGCCTTATTGGAGAATTCCCTGGGCAATTTTCTGGGTATTTTCTAGGTTACTTCCTTATTGCTCTCGGGGTAAACTAGGTCAAAACACTATCCTTATATAAACCTCAGTTTGTCAACATATAAAATAAAGGAGATGGGACAAGTTGTTCCCTGCTGTTTCTGCATGGAGTTCAACCTTATGAAAAGTCCATACAATGCCCCTCTCCTTCATTAGGGGCAGGAAGGCTTTGAAACCCCCAAACTCAGACAAGCTGAGAAGTGTTCCATGTTGCTATAAGCAGCTAAAGAGGAGCAGGTGTGAAATATGGACAACAAGATTGATTAAGATGTGCTCAGAGTTGAGCAGCTTCCTGTCCCTAAGAGCAAAGGAAAAAAGAAGTACATGATCTGTAATTGTTTTTCTTTAATCAGCCTGTCTGCTAAAGTAGGAATACCCTTACAAATCACAGTATCTGAAGTCTCAAGAAGCATTATAGGAACAAAGAGATTCCACCACCCACTGTGCTAAATCCCAGAGCCGGCTGCTCCTTCCTGAGATACTGCAGCACATCCCAGCCTTGTTGGCTGCCACTCCGTACACACTGTTCATTTAACTGCACTGATCTTCTCAATCAAAAGCTGAGCATTTAAAAACCACTATAACCTCTGGGGGTCCCGCAGCATCTATAGTGGGATCTGATAAAGGGAAAGCTACCGTGAACAGACGATGCAGGCACAGAGGTGATCAAGTGTCTTTGAGTCTGAATTAATACATGTGGCTATCAGTTTGCCTTAACAGAAAGGGTTCATCTTCAGCAACACAGATAAGAAAGAAGTTTTTTTTTAAGTGGCATTTTTTCATAAGATGTCTTCCAGCAACAGTGTTTTACTGCATTAACACAAAAGTTAACATATATCAACTAACAGCACTTAAAACAGGAGACTGTTCTTCAGCGAGCCTCTGTATTTCAGTGTCTGCATTAAATATGGCAATAAACCTGGAAACATTTCAGTGTATTGCATCAGCACTCTTGTGCTATCTATAATTTCCATCCTTTCTCACATAATAAGATGCAGCAATCTGGGTAGATTTTTTACTTGAATGATTCCTTACTCCTTCAGTGTTTTGGGATTTGGGCATAATTTAGGCATCAGGTCTTTAAAAATGTATACACAGTCTTTTCAGGAGCAGAGATAATCAAATTAAACATAACAACTTAGCAAGATCACTACAGGGAGATGGAGGAGTAAAGTTGTTGTCAGAACAGTATTACCATGATGTTGTTTCCTATGGCATCCTTTGGCTACCTTCCACTCCTGAAGTGCTCCTTGCCTGGTTCCTCCTCCTCACAGTCCCACCTGTGAGCTATATATCTTGTGTTTCATGACCCTGCATGAGCTCTCTCCACTTTACGATACCTTCACGAGTCATTACTATGACCTATATAGCCGGGCTTGGCACACAGGTTCAACAGTGCAAGTCCTTTGAACTGCATTCCTCAAGTCCACTTTTCATCCTATTATCAGATTGGTACTGAATAAAGGCCAGGTGGAAAATCTCAGTATGAAATGCACTCCCCGTGGCTGTCATTCACATAATGGCTATGATCAGAAAAGGGTTAGTAAGAGACCTCACCATATACTGAACTATGTGAATTTTGTGTGTTTAGTCTAATTGGAATGATTTCTGATATCTCAGGGTCAAAGTCTCACTTTTCATAGGTAAACATTTCAGAGGACTCCTATATTAATGACATATCACTAGCCAGAATCAGAACTAGTTCTGCTTAGTCAGTTACTTTGGACAGAAAAACAGTCAGTGATTTTGAGACATAATGTGGCTTCAGGTCATAAAATGAGTCCCATTTGCCACACTGTCCAACTCTAGCAATTACACAGCTGAGGCTGGGGATACAAGGCAACAAAGCTCCTTGAAGACATCCCTCACTGCCTGTTGGGAAAAAAAAACCCAAACCAAACATCTAATTTCTTGGCAGTTTTAAAACTTCTTTACTTGATTGCTTGCTACAGTAGAATAAAAATTTGCTATAGTAGTGGCCTTCAGCACATATGTGTCTTGTGCTGCTCTGCACAGAGCCTATAGGTTTGTGCATCCTGGAGCATCCCTGCACACACAGTCCCCAGAGGGGCTTTGCAAACTGCTCATGTAACTGTTGCATTAAATTACATTTAGCTTGAGCGATCAGTAGGTCATCAGTTGACTTCTGGCTCTGATTTCTAATAACTAGAAGCATCTGACACAAAGAAAGCCCTTAGAGAAGGCAGAGGGAAAGAAATAACTGCACTAATTAAGCTATGCAAAGTGCCTTAGAGAAGAGTGCTCCACTTCAAGGATACCCTGACATTTCTGACCCGTTACAAGTAGTGCATAAAAATTTCAAGAATTTAATGTGGAGTGTTTAATTGAGACACAGACGAAATCAGTAGAATTTAAAACTGATTTCTTCCTTACAGCTTAGTAGATATCCTTAGCCCTAATGTGGCTAACTGTGATTGTACAGGAGGTAAATCATCCTCATAAACATGATAGAAAACCATGCTGGCCTAGCACATTTATGATGAATTCTTTGCTTGCAGTGCAAATGGAAATGCAATAGTCCTTTGCCACATCCTGCTTAGCACTTAAATACCGTTTTTCTAATTTATTTCCATCATTTGAAGCTAAGGACACACAGGAATGTTTGGAATTTTATATATGATGCATACACTTTCTTCGGAGAGTGAACCTGTTAAAATGCAGCCCAATTAACATTACACCCAGCATCTTTTCCCTCCAAATCCCCTAACTTTTACAGTATCCTCACAGGAAACATTTTGGTTTATCTGTTTTAAAACATGGTTAGACTGAGATGAAAAAAGGGAAGTTACCAAGGTCAAAATGCATGTTAGGTACAGAGCTGGGGAGAGACATTCTGATCTAGATACCTAGTTGTTTGTTGGTATTCCTTTCCTTGCCTACATTTAGGAATAGATTATCTGGATGTCCCATTCAAATAAAAGATATTGAATGGAAGACAACTCTTATTCCTAGGTTTGGAACTCCCTCCACCTCCCTGCCAAGAATTTCTACTTGCTCTTCAAATGAAAGTGTGTTTGTTATTACATTTGGGTAGTAATTTCATTAGTAGACAAAATTCACCTTCCTGTATTGTAAGATAGCTCTAATTTTTAATTTACCCCATAGCTGGCTACCTGGCATCTGTGTTTTCATGTGGACTCAACATGTCACCGAGGAGTGTCAGAGCGCTCCATTTTATAGCTATAAAGAGGAGTTTGGAGCTCAGCCCAGGCTATGGGTACTTGGGAATTTGGAGTTTAGTTCATACTCATCAAAGGTATCAAACTGCAATAACCTTTCCATACTTCTCTAAGTTGCTGAAGATTAAATGAATTGGTTGTGATTAATGTAGGAGTGTTATTAATAAAAGTCCTTTTCATCCAGGTGGTTTTATTCAGTGTCTGAAAGACATGAATACTTGGATCAAGTGTCTCTAGACACATTTCTCAGTTATTCCTGTTAGTGGCAACACAGAGGACTGGATATATAATCTCCTAACTGTGCTTTGTGCCTGCAACTAGATTTAATTGATGTACCAGGGCAATAGCTTGCTACTATTACTAGCTGAAAGAACTGCAGTGGAAGTGACTGATGACCTTGAAAAAAATCCAAATAAAGACAACCTACAGTTACAGCTTTTCCCCCTCTGACCTCCTAACCAGAGCAATATCCCACAGAGAGAAATCTAGATCTCACTGAATGGGAGAAAGTTGACTGGGAAAGGCAGCAACATTCCTTTGATGGCAGAGCCAAGGAAGAAAACTATCTAACTCTTCCATTTGCAAAGTTTCCACTGGACCAAAAACAAAACAAGCATTCAGTCTGGTCACACATGAGACTGACTTTTTAAATGCTCCTCTGGGCCTCCTATTCTTTCTCCAGTTTTGGATGCTGTGCCCTCATGCCTCCACTCCTCTCCTGTGGACACTCAGCTGGCCTTGGGGAATCTGTGCTCTGCATTTCCTAAGGGGCTCATGTGCCAGTCTAAGCTGCCTTATAGGGTAATCAGCTGAAAGAGGGTAGTTTTATATTAAATACTACAAGAAATTCCTTACTGTGAAGGTGGTGAGGCCCTGGCACAGGTTGCCCAGAGAAACTGTGGCTGCCCCATCCCTGGAAGTGTTCAAGCCCAGGTTGGATGGGGCTTGGAGCAACCTGATGTAGTGAAAGGTGTCCTGGCCCAGGACAGGGGGTGGAATGGGATGAACTTCAAATTTCCTTCCAATCCAAGCCATTCTATGATTCTAAGAAGCTATTTATAGTTTTAATACAGAAAGAAACAAGAGTAGATTATATTTCAGTTGCTTTACTTATATAAGGAGCAATGTAACTGGCTCTCCCTGTCTCAGTCTTGTGCTAATAATAAAGTCCATGTGAGAAATACACAAATTTACAGCACGTGTGAAACCTGTATACGTAACTAGTCTCGAGCTAGAATAGTTTCCATGCCGTGTGTCTCCATATAGCCCATCTTTCTGGCACATGTGACCCAGAAATATGTCATCAGGACACATGTAGTCACTGGACTAATGAAAGGAATTCAAGGGAAACAGAAGCAACAATGCTGGTTCCAACCTCTGCTCAGCTTGTTGCTACTGCTCTCTGAAGAAGTTAGCAAGACATGAAAAAGATGTCGTCATCCCAAGTTGGCCCTGGTTTTACCTTTCATACAGCAGGCTTTTATGTAAAGCCATATTTTCCCAGAGATTATTAAGAAAAAGGAACTAAAAATCCACAGCTGTCAGTTTTTAAGAGCAAATAATCACTCCCACGCAATGGCTGAAAGGCAAACTTGTACCTAAAGACTTGCAACTGGCATCACTGACATTTTTCATTGTCCAATCAAAACGTTAAATATAAAAATAAACAGAGCCCACAGAGCAAAATACACTGGATTTTAACATTCTTTCACAATTCATAACCAAAGCTGCGGTCAGCAACATGGAGTGAGAAAGACATTTGGTTATAAGTCATGACTTCAATCTGAGAGTCTCACTGGCATTTCCTGCAAAATTTCCAAATTAAATGGATATCCAAATTAGAGACATTCAGACTAAAGATGAAACATCACAAATAAGCTATTTTGCCTAGAATAAATAAAATCAAACCAGTCAAATGCTCAGGAAGATAATTGATACAAGATTGTTCTCTTGGGCATCATTGTTAGTGATTAACCCAGTGTGTTTTAAAAGCCTAAAACAAATGTCTTCAACTAATGGACAAGCCATTCTAGTCCTCTGGGCATGAACTATCCTAATCTCTGCTCTCAGGTCTCCCCACAGCCACATCCTTCTGATGCCTTGCTTTTTCCTTCCAGCCTCCAGCTGGTGACTCACTATTTAATCAGTGCAGCCATCAGGATATTCACCTACCAAATCAGAGCAACCCTTGATCTCACTGCCATGACCTTCACCGTGCCTATTCCCAACTTTTCTTTATTACTTCCATTCATTGCACCAAATCTAAACTTAGACTGTCAGCACTCCAGGGCAAAACTCCCACCCCACATGTGGCATGAAACCCCACCCTTCACTGCAGTCTCTGCATACCCTTATGTAAGACCATTACCATCTTAACCCCCCAAAGCGATGAAGGAAAGGACCACAGCCCTCAGGGCAGATTAGATTTGAAATCAAGGGTAAAACTTCCACTGGCACCAACAGTGCTGGGTAAAGCAGGAAGGGGTTGACCCTAAAAGCAATGCTAAGTGCCACTTGAGGGGTCTGTATCTTCTCTGGGGTGAGGGATTCCATCTTGCAGATTTAACGCCTAAAGCCAACAAACCATTTGCTGAAAACTGTGAAACTCCTCCACCAACACTTGTTGGAAAGTTACCTGCCAAGAAGGACACAATGCATTAAGGAGTCTGGAGATGTAGGGGTCACCAGAGGGTATTTTATCTTCTCTGTATTTTCTTCAGAAACAATAAAGGAGACAGAAGATAAAAAGTGAGATTATGTCACAGCAGAGGAATGTCTCTACTCACAGGAAGATAAGCTTTTTTTACTGAAGTCAAGTAATCTTCAAAAGATGACTATGACCTGCACTGCCATGCACTCTGTAGAGTTTTTTATAGTGTCTCCATCTCCTTGGCAATATTACCCTTGTATTTTATGAAAACAACCCTGCATTATATATTTTATAGCAGCTGATCTTAAGGTTCCCTCTGTGTCTAGTTACTAATTAGAGTAACGAAGGACATCCAAGTAAGTGGCAGGATTTTGATTATATTGGACTGGCAATGGATGCTTTGACAAGGAAACAGGCAAATCACACCCCAGACATCATGTTCAGTTATCCATAGGTGGACTGCCTGGGCCATCAGTTGATCCACCTTGTTTTTCCCCTACACCTTTGGCTCACATCCCTGCCAGGACAGACTCTCACTTGCTTAGGTTCCGGGTGTCTAAGGTTATTCCTGGCTCTAAGGAGATGCACTTCCTGCGTATTGAAAGAAGAACACACTGACTAGTCACTGTCTCACTGGCACATGTTTTGCATTAGCTGTGGGTAGTCTTCCCCCTCCCACTCCCTGCCCTTTTTCATTATCTGGATAACTGGCTGCAGACCATCTCTGAAGGAGTAGGTTTGGTAGTCATCACAGGGATGTATTGTGAAAGAAGGAACTCAACCATACTAATATCTTAATTATAAGAACAGACAGGCCACATAACACAAAGTTTCTGCCTTCCAGAGCCCTGTATTTCAGATCTCATTCTGCATCCAGCAGTCAGTGCTGACACTTCTGCACAGGCCAGGATCTCTCCTCTGCAGAGCTCATCAGCCCACGGTTTGTCTGGAGAAAATCTGCACTTCAACCATGGACTTTGGCGAAGTTTGGTGATACAGAAACGTATCAAAGAAGAATCCTGCAGAAAAGCACAGTATGGGCAGCACTGACCTCCAGTTCTCTTTGCAAAGACAACCTGTTGCAAAGGTGCTCTATTTGTATTTACATTGATAAGCAACAGAGAGACTCCAAGGCACTCTGACACTTTTTGGGCTCCATAGCAGCAGGAACTCCTTGCTCAGTGGGGTGGAGTTGGGAGCCTCAGGCTGAAAAATGTGTCTGGTCACTATCCAGACCACAAGGATTTCAAAACATATGGTACCCATGGGCTGGATTTACCCACTTGCAACACATTGCTTTCCCTGTGCCATCTACTCCTTCCAAAAATCTCACAATTGCTTTTATTGTGACTTAGCTCTCTCCTCTGAAAATTCACAGTTGTGAAAACACAAACTTTTGGACCATATTTGAAATAATGATTCTCTTCATAGTTTCCAAACTCTCCTTTAACTATAGTCCAGGGTGTCAGCAAAAGACATAAATCAAACTGAGCTGCACAAACTCCTCCACAGTGGTACCCAGAGAGGATTAGCACACACATCTCAGGACACAGACTGACTCAGAGATACCTAGGAAAAGTATGAAGCATCAGGAACATCCCAGACTGGAGGAATGGGCCTATTTCACTGGAACTGAACAAGGACCTCAGCCCATGCAGGAAAAATGAATAACAAAAGCCAGCACATTTTTGCATTATTTATCCAACAACATAAACACATACCATATTATGTCAGGATATCCCATCTTAGCTATACTGTCCTACAAAGCAAGGTTTGTAGGCATTTGGGAATAACATGAGGTGAAGAGTTGGTAGAAAAGGTACATCTAAGAATTCTTGGCTTACAGCAGACCCTTCCTTTCCTAGATTCTACTTTTCTGATTCTAGTAAAGTTGTTCCCTCTGTTACACTGGTATTTACCCCAGATTTGCCTATTTACTGCCCTATTAACAGTCAGCAACCCAAGGGTTATACTTTTCACCCTACCGGATACAGTCACTGTGAGCTTCCAAATACCCCCTTTATCAGTTACCACACAAACTTTGTAACTGTGACTTCTCTGAAATATCTGGTGATACAAATTCTTGGAACACAGGGGAGGGAGCCTTATGCCATACATATGGGAGCATGGCTACACAGAGACATGTCAGCTTCAGGAGACTTGTAATGGCAAGTTTTTTTCATTGCTTTCATTATCTCAATGTCTGTATATGGGATGTTACTGGAAATCATGTGAATTCCTGAAGGTCAGCTCTTCTGCTTGTAAACATGAGTTTCACTTTCTGATTGCTGGAAACTAAAGGCAAGGTACTTCTCAGTAAAATTTTGCTCTACAAAAATAATTTATATCCATGGAAATAATTTTCTTAACTTCTGCTAATTTACAACTGCAATATTCAGCCATGTCCCTCCTTTACTAGGGTATCTTCCTGGCATGAAGGTAAGAAATGTCCTAAGTTTCATTATTTATTATGACATTGTCGTCAAAACCAAAAAGTAGCTAAATGAAATGATAATAATTAAGTGCATTCATCTGCATTTTTTGTGAGAATTCCTGCATGCTTCAAGTGTGGGAGAAATGACTCATTCTTTGTGAGGAGAATGCAGTATAAATCCTGCTAATTATTTGTGCTGAGAGTGGTATCTAAAATTCATTTATTATATGGAAATTATAGGGCTCTGGCACTTTATCAGTAAAGTGCCATTAATATTGCAGCTGGCTAAGCTACAGACACTCTGCAAGATCTTGAGAAATCGTATTTCAGTTTGGGTAGAAATATTTTAAATATATTTTTATTCAACATATTTTAGTATTTTTTCTTCAAACATGCTCCCCTGAAAAATGAAACAATCTCAGCAAATCCAGCAGGACAAAAAAAGAAACCTTCAGCTGCAGCTAGAATTCAGAAATAGATATTATGCATTGCTAAGGGATTCTTGGAAGGATTCTTGGAGGACTGGAAGTGACTCCCCTGCCATTTATCAACCCCTTATTACTAAAGGCCACGTTCTAGGATAACTCTCAGAACTAGCTAACAGGTTGTTAATTGGTAGTCACTACTATATAAATTAGAAACAAAGGAATTACAATGCACTAGAAACCAAGGCACACGTTAGAGCCCACCCAGACCATTTCCTAAATGGTCTCTGTGTAGAGAGCAGTGCCCATGCCTGGATCTGCCACAAGTCTGCCCAGTTCCACAGCAGAAAACTTTATAAGCAGCAATATGTGTTTGGATAAATGAAGGAAAGATGGCAATATCCAGGGGAGAAGAAAGGAGAAGGGAGATGAGGAAAGCAACAAATAAGATGACGCAAATTATATCAGGCTTGAAAGAACTTGTCAAGTCCTTATCCTGCTGTAGATAAGTTGCTGTGGTTAACTGAGCTGATCCCCCTTTCCGATAAACTGAATCTCGTTTCATTTCAGTGCCATTTGTACCCAGGCTAATGTGCATGTCTGGCTGTCTCTAGGACATACATTAGGAAACTAATGGAAAGCACCTGATAGCATCAGCCAGATAAGATAGCTGATGTTCCCTCTAAAGTCTAAAATGTTGCAAAAATACAAAATAGTATTTTTGGCTGCTATGACTCAGAAGTCAGCATCAACTTGCCAACTTGGAAGGCCCAAGGATATTTGCTTCAAATAGTATCTTGGTAACAAATTTGTATGTCACACTCATATACACAAATCCATACATAATGAGATTAAAGGTCAAAGCTCCTTAGAAGAAACCCTTTTAATATTGAAATACAAAGAGACTCTACTGCCTACAATCAGAAAACTTATAATCCAAAGGCACTTCATTAAGTGAATTGATCTGTTTCTACAGCTCTGCTCTGTAACAGCCTCTGGCAAGAGGAGCCCATTATTTGTTTATTTATTTATTTATTGTTCAGGATGAGTTCCCTTTGGTAGGAGCTTCATTAGGAGGACAGGAACAAGCCCTTACATTATGTACCAACAATTGACTTATGAACTGGTAACAGTTTATTTTAAGGGTACCATTACAAAGATGAACTGTATGATCAGCAGTAACATGAAGAATTAAGAATGAGAATAGTCAGACTGCATGCAACCATCAAAACTTCCTGCCAGTCCTTGAGAAAAAATTCCTTTCAAAGAGATACTTACAGGTATTGTCAAGGAAAGAAACCCAAACAAACCTACTAAGAGAGGTAGGTTGGAGATTAAGTGTACTTAGAGAGATGGACTGGGTCAGTCATTAAAGGCACCAATCCCTTGAGTCATGACACAAACTGGCCATAAAGATCCTGTAACATGCCCTAGACTCTTTCTTTGCCTTGCATGGTCACTAGTCACATGTGAAAACCATGACAATTCTGAGCATCATGATGAGCTTTGTACTTTTTTTTCCCATGGGTTATTTTGCAGACTGGAAAAAGATATTTGGGGAAAAATGTTTTGGAAACTGAAGTCACATGCTTTGATGTGAAAAAAGAGCCTGCCTGAAATTAAGTATTCTGAGCTCAGCATTAAACAGAACTCACAGTTTCTTAAAAGAAAACACGGTATGCTTTGGAAATTATATGAACTTCCACATGACTGGAGCAGAAATCTTATACTTGATTTCTGTGACTTTCACACGAAATACAGAAACCTTTGATTTAGAGCTCAGCATGTTCCAATAGATTCCAAATGGCCTTAAGAGCAGCTCCAAAATGAAAGGTAATTATGAAAATAAAACCTTGAATTTCTCAAACAAACCAAAGGTTTGATTTAAACCCTGAAAAGAAACTTGTGGAGACTGGGCAGTACTGGATCACCAGAACTGGATATATGGGCTGCTTCCTCACCAATCCGTTCACAGACGTGCTTCAGATATGAACAATCTCTATAGCTGGTACTTAAGAGACATGCACATAAAAGCCTTAACTGAGTCTTTCCTACAAATTCAGTCTGGACCATCTTGCTAAATTCGGTGCCTTCAAGAGCAAAGCTCCTAAGGCCCTCAACATAGACCTTAAGATGAGGCATCACTTGCTTAGCCAATTAGTTGCTATTTGAAGTTGTACACGCTTGGCATAAATTCATTTAGTCATAAAAAGGTTCACAAAGTCTTTATCTTGCTAGAAACAATCATTAACAGAGAGTTTCCTTGCACAAAAGTCCCTAGGTCTGCCTCGCCAGTTGGTTTAAGGCTCAGGAAACCTCATCTCCTTGCTCTCAGGGTATCTCTCACACGGTTTCCTGACCTCCTCTCTCTCCATCATTTATGCCTCAGTGTCAGTATCTCAGTCCCTGCAATAGTAATTGGAGTAGACAGGCAACTTGGTTCTGCCTTGTGGCCAGCACTGGCTCACAGCACTTGGTTCAGCCCTGAACAGGACCGGCCCCTCCGTCTTTGAGCCTAAAAGACAGCACCCAGGAAACCCAGGAGCTGCAGATGGTTGCAAAAACCTCCCTGTCAGTGAATACCTCTCAACACAACGCTATTAAACAAATATCACACAGGGGTATTGACTTTACCTCTGCGTTGTACCTAGCACGTAGCCACAGCTAAGTATTGCACCACACAGACTTAATGTTTGCTTTTCAGCGATGGTCTGTGCTAGCTTATCCACTTCCAGGCCCATTTCTCACCCCAACTTGAACCTGTGCTATGGCTATAATCCCTCCTACTTGCCAAAAATCTATTGCTTGTCTCCTCCACGCCCTGGGATTGTTCAAGGTATTCATTTCATGCTGCTGATGTTCCTCTTGTATTGAAGCTAGCTTAGTACTACAAAAAAATAACATTGCTAAAACTTAAAATGTTTTTCCCCATAATGAAGAGATGCAAAATTAGTAATGTAAGCTACATTAACTTGCTGGTCTGTTCGACTTTCTATCATAGTATGAGTATTATAAAGCAAACCATCCAAGTTCCAAATAACAGATTTACTCTTGACACATGTAAATTCAGGGCCCAGCTTTGGTAGCTTTTCAAACACAAGGACAATGAAGGAGGCCATTTGGAGACTCACCTACTTCAAGGCAATAACCTTATTCTGTGTATATATTAGCTGTACAGACATTACTCTGGCCACACACTAATTCCACAAAAACCTGGGTCAGCTTCTCCACCGAGGTACCCAGTTCAGCACCAGGGGCTCCTCACAGAAGAACATAAGCGTGTCTCTCAAACTACTTCTTTGGGGAGGAGAATTTGACCTTCCAAGGTGGACTATAAAACTTCACTACAACTTTAAAAAGCCTCCATTCTCTTCCCATTGAAGCTGATGACTCCTACTTTGGTTTGGCAGATCCTGTTTCCCACAGACCCACCTCTCCTCCCCTTCTCCTTGTCCCACGTCCTTCTCTCCAGAGCTCTCCTTGCTCCCATCTCCCTAATCATCTTGGGCTCATTTCCAGAGATCTACTTTTAAAAATACATCAGTGTGCTATAAGCAGGCTCGTCTTGTCAGCTTTATAACTCACTAGTTATTTTCCGAGACAGGAGAGGGGGAAAAGGGTATTCCAAGGGGACCTCCTAGACATGACCATTCATGTGCCTACATCAGCAGTTCCCAAGCTTGTTGGCTCACAACCTCATTTCCGGGCTCATGACCTCTCTTCCACCAATGCTCCTCAGGGTTGCGACCCTGACTTTGAAAACTTCTCGTCTGGATCAGTCAAAAGTGATGCCTCAAGAATAATTTTCCAGCTGGTGCCATGCTTGTTTAGGCTCCTGAGTGCCGTGATTACCCTGGAGTTCATGTTCAGACCTGTCTCTTTGCTTGTTTGTAAGTCTCGAAAGAATTTGTGGGTGTCACTCAGCCAGTAGACAGCAAAGTCTAACTTTTGACTGTTCTGGTTAGAGACAATTATATCCCAACTGACCTGGTATGGCTTTAAGTACTTGGCTGCAAATTCCAGCTGTATCTGGAAGAAGCAAGGATTTTGCTTCTCTGCAGAATCTAGAAAATCATTGTGTTCTCTGCTTGCATGTCATGACTGTTCAGATATAGCAGTTACCATGCCCAAGTCACTCCTTATGCAGTAGCATGCTTTCAGCCCCCACACTGTGCATCCTCACTGCTGCACATGTGCAGCTGGCTGAGCTCTCATGGCTGGTTTTCTGCACATCAGTTTGTCTTTCTCGGTATGGTCATTGAGACTGTGTAGTTAGTGAAACTTTTAATATTCAGATTTCTGACTCTATTTTGTCATCCTTGCTCACTAGTAAAAGGGCAGTGGAGAGGTAAAAAAAGCAACAGAAAAGTACTTTGAAGAGATCTTGAAAACACCACTAAAAATGCTTAAACTCTCAGAACATTTGCAGTTTTAATGTGCTACAGGTAGTCCTGCTTTGGAATTTCCCTAGAATGAAAATAATTGGCAATTTTCAAGTACGTGTTTCTCCTATTTTCTCAACATATCCCTACTCAGCCTGCATGTCTCTGGTGGTTCTGCTCCTGCATTAAAGACCAGTTCTATTAGCTTTCCTGCCCACCAAATCTCTCTCACCTGGTACAATCTTACTCTAAGCCTAAAGCAGTTATTTGACTTTCTCTTTGACCTCAGTGTATTTCAATGCTACTGTTTTTCAATTTAAATAGCCAAGAGATATCTGCCTAGACACACCAGACTGGAATTTGGGGAATGTAAAGTGGAAGCTTAGCAGTAGCAGCAGCACCTGGGAGCAGCCAGACTTCATACCTGCCTTGGGAAAACACAAAATGTAAATCTTGAGTCAAAGGGAAAACAATTAATGCTGAGTTAATACTGTATTAACCAGAGGAATATTGTGTATTAACTAAGGGAAACAAGTCAATGAAGTGTATGAAAGGACACACCAACATCCACTCAGTTGAGAGGGATCAAGTTATTCAAGATTAGTAGACAAGAGAAATAGGAGAAAGACAACTGGGGTCTGACTTTTCACCACTTGGGCACATGTGAGTACACGAGGCAATTTGGTCCAACCCCTTTTTGCAATTATTCAGTCTCCATATGAGGTTTAAGCATCTGACTTTGGCTGCTGCCAATAAAAGAGATTAAGCTGAAAATGTTTCAGCATGAAAGGCAACCACTGAAGTCAAAACCAGGGCTTCTCTTTCCCTCAAATATGAGGGCAGAGCCCCACGGCCTGGCAGTGCAGGCCAGCAGATGACGAGAATGAATTGTGCTTCGTTAGAATGAAACCTAGTGAGCACCAGAGCACACCATCAATGTGGAGATGCTCCTGTTCGAGCCGGTAATGATTTGCATGGGACATCACTTGTTTGTCACTCTACTGCACTTTGAGAAGGGTTGCAGATCCCTGCTGAATTGCAAATAGCTTTCTCTTTTTTCCTGTCTTTTATTGACACACTGTGCTTAAAGGAGTGCACCGAGGTCGGGTTCGCCTTCTCTTTGCCATTGTGAAATGGAAAAGTGGTAGACATGTCAAAGCGATGAGCTCAAGAAGCTGGTGTGGTTATTGCTACTGAGTTGAGCATACCTGAAAAATCTCTAGTTGAAACTTCTCCTATTTCAATCAGGGGAATTCAAATGGAAAGGAGACTTAAGGTTTGTGGGAAATTGTTTGACTGTGGTTGGAATTTTTTTTAATACATATATATTTGGATTTGCTTCAACTAGGATGGAATTAAAGATTTTGCTAGAGGATAGAATATTGGATGGATCCCAAATCCGCAGACACTAATCCAGCCTCATGGTTAGAAACGTGCACTTTTAAGAATAATGATCTACATAAAGGAAAAACTGTACTGTTAAATGTAAAAGAGATACCAAAACAATCTTATTCATCCTGTCAATGCACACTAGAGAAGGATTGGTAGTCTGCATAGACTAGACAGAATTTAATTAAAAAAAAATAGGCAGGTGGACAACTGAAAATATTTTGTCCAGTATAGGAGATAAACTCTCCTTTTGAAAAGAAGGGCCAGTACCAAAGGTTCATGGCTGAAAAACTAATTAGAACACAGCCATTGTAGCTACATGGCACTTGTATAATCAGAGCAGACTTCCATTTGATTTATCAAATGCACAGAGGCTCTTGTTTCAGGGGCCTATGGAAGCACACTTTGAAGTGCATATTTCATATCTGGATGAAATTCTCGTGTACAGGTGCAGCATTTGTAAAACATCCAAGAAAATACAAAGGGCCCTTTTAAGAGAGATACTCCCCCAGCTTGGAACAGAATTTCTTCTCTTTAAGACTACAAGACCATTCAGCTAATATTTGGGCTTTTCTTGCTGGTTCCAAAGAAACCAAACAACACGTCAAAGTGTTGGAAGGTCATAGCCTCAATCTTGTCAAAGATGCATTCAGGATTTTTTTCCCAGTAGCAAGGCCATGTGCTCTACTGATCCATCAGAATATGACACTGGAAAATATTTTTTAGAATAAGTGGATGTCAAAGGATAAGGGAGTGGAGTTCAGCTGCATCTCCATCCTAGTTTTCAAAGACACATATAATCACAGAGGTTCATGTCATTAAAGATCCACAAGTCTCTCCTACCACTACAAAACACAGACAAACCTCCAGCAGATATCAGCAATGTATGTATTTCAGACTTCAGGGTATCAGAAAGCCTACCCTAAACATGAATAATTTAGAGAAGGGAGGTTTGTTGGGAAGGTTTGCAAAAGATGAAAATGCCTTTGAAAAAAGAGAAACCTTGCATGCAAACACATAACAGTTGCAGAGCTAGGGATGAAGAGAAAGTCTGAAGTGAACTCTGCTGGCCACTCTGACAGCCTTCCCAGGGAGCTGAATGGATAGAGTTGAGCTGGCATATCTTGGTAAGGCTTCCACTGCCAAGGACTGTACACAGAACGACGCTGAGGGACCCACTCTGCTCCATTTATTACAGGAAAGATAACCTTGTTTGTTCATTTTACTCATATATCAGTTCTGAATGTGTGCCCATTAACCATATAAACTGTATAGAGGGGGGAAAAAACCAGGTGGTGATATAATCCTGCAAAGTGGCAAGGGAATTCACTGAAAATCTGTAATTCTGAGTAAGAATGACTGTCAAAGTTCACAGGATTTCTCGTGAGGTCCTACACCTGTCAAAGGGAAAGGATCTAGATGAGATCTTATTTGTTAAACTGAAAAATCCACATAGTCCTCAAAAGGAGATGAACTCTGAAATTACAAGAATGTAAAGAGAATAATTCACCACAGTTTGTTGCCTCTTGCCCTTCATTAGCATATTATTCCCTAAACCAGCCCAGCAGAAAGCAGAGACATGCAAAATGAGTGCAAGCAGGTATTACCATGAGAGTAGCAAGCCTTACTACACCAATTCTCAAAGTAAGAAGCTTAACTATATTCTATGATGATAAAAAAAAAGTAAATCTCACCTGGGGCATCAAAATCTTCAGTCCCAAAGATAGAACCATTTTATCTGCATCTGAGAAATGACAACGATCCTACAAACTTGGAAGCTGATGGAATTAAGACAGCTTTCTTTGAAGGTGCGGAAGGGTGGGAATACCAAAACAAGATCAGGGAATTTGAAGCTGGTAGTGCACAAGTCTATATGAATCAACAGAGCAGCCCAGCGGTGCTGGGGGCAAACACATGAGGGGTAGGGGGAGAAGAAACCACAAGCCAAGAGTGTTTGAACCTGTATCACATCTACATTCAGGGTAGCATTATCCACGTGTCACTCACAAAAGCAGAACCTGCGCTAGCCTTGAGGAATGCTGCACTACTGCCTTATGACAAGACATTCGCTCACGAGATGGACGCTTCTCTAAATTAAGGGCTTTCTAGTGCCAGATAGTCTTTCAGACTTGCTTTTTTTAGTGAATGTTTTTTTAAATAGCTTGCTGTCCAGTGACTTGGAGTCACATGCTTGTGCCTTTGATCATTCAAAGAGTATTTCACAAATTCTTTGGGAAAATACTCAGACCTGCCTAGATAAATAAAAGAGCCATGCCTGTCACAAACTCCCTTCTGAGCCTGGGACTAGCTGAAGACAGGGGGAGACGTTTCCACAGTCAGCACCAGAGCTAAAACTAAGGAGAGAAAGGTGCTCACCTATAAGTCTGAGCTCCAAGGTTATTGCTAACAAGCAGAACAATCAGTATAAATGGTCAGCGGATTGAGACAAGTAAAGACATTTACTACACGAGAGTGCAGAATTGAAAAGGCTGGGATTATATCTGGTCAGCTCCTGTTGTTTCAAGAAATGCATGACTGCAGAAGAAGTAACAAAGACTGGTTTGACCATACAGACAGGGACAGGCACAGCCAGAGCTAAACTCAAGAGGGTGGCAGAGACTATTAGGTGTGCTCAGTCACTGCTCAGGAGGTGCAGCAAGGACTTCCCTTGCCCCTGGTAGTGCTTGGTGTGTGAAAGGAGCTCACAGCAATGGGATTTGAGAGAGCTGCAGTGGTGTGCTTTTAGATCTTGTGTTTTACTAGTTTTCAAATTTACATGTCACTGCTCTGTGAAAAGCAGTGTATCTGTAGAAAGACAGTTCCCCCTTCCCACCTATCCCAGTTGTATACGCATAGGAAGAACAGAGAAAAGGGCACAGCAGTTTTGGAGGGATGAAGTGATTTTGGGATCTTTGCAGGTCCCTTCCTTTTCTCTGGCATGAACTAGAGCACTTGAAGACAGCTCTAAGCTGTGTTCTGTTTCCCAGTGTCTGCAATGGGCCCTGCACTGCAGTGTATTTCAGCATGGCCCTTTTGCAGCGTCCCTGTGCAGTGATTCATGAGCTGGAAGGAGTATACAGTATGAGTTGTTCTTGCCTCTCCTGCCCCCTCTCTACAGCCTCGGAGAGTGGCCAGGACAGCATATAGGAGGATAAGTGCAAGTAGGAGAGAAGTCCTGCCCCAAAATGTGATTGAGAAGTTTGTTAAATAAGCTGTCTGGTAAAGCTGATACATTAAATCTGGAAAGTCTGATGTAGTAAATCTTACAGGATGGATCACCCTTGGAAGGAAACTACACACCTTCAGTTATGTGTAAGATCACCACAGACCCCAAGCAAACACTCCAGAAGGCACCAGAATTCACTAGTATGAATGAAAGCTGCTCAGCGGGATCCTTCAATCCACTGCACAGCAAGTTGCCACAGAACTGAACCCCAAAGTGCTCTGTCAGGGCTGATAATGCAGCCACCTGCCATGTAACACCAAGGCCCTTCACCCCCAGGCATTGCTCTGTAGGTGGCCTAACTCATTGCCTTAGGTGTACCTGATGGACTGAAAAGAAGATTTGGAGACCCAGAATGAGACCACAAAACTGCACTGAAGTAAAAAAGCGCAAGGCACCAGCAGCCATTCTCCTTGATGAGAATGTCCAGATGTGAGAGACAATGCAACAGAGGGCAGCGAGTTTTAATGCATGACCAGGAGCTGCTGCAAAATTCCTGGTGGAAACATGAGATCTATTATATTTATCACAAATTTGCTAAGTAAGGTTAATATCCTGGCATTGACCCTGCCTCATATGCCCTTAGTAATGCTGTTACGCTTTGTCCTGTTAAGATTTTACAGCAGAAGAGATAACACAGGGTCGATAACCCGTTATAAACAGGTACTTTTCTTCTTCTCCCCTTTCCCACAGCCCCCACCCTGTTGCAGCAGGGAAGATAACGCTTCAGCCAGAGAATTTGGCTCCAGTGTCAGCCTATAACCAGCGAATGGCTGAAGAAAAAGACTGATCAGGCATTGTGGTCTTTATTCTGGCTGTTGAATAGCCTGCATGAATATCACATTATCATAAATCATTCAATTGCTGAAAGTCATCTTACCGTCAGAAGGAGCTGAATAGCAACCATTTCTCAATCCTTATGTACATCCACTTACAGCAGCTGAGCTGTGGGAGTATATAGACCTATTTTTCAGCTAGCATGATAATCAAGCCGTCCCTCATTTAAGACTGAATTCATTTGCCTTGGTATTAGTCCCAAATAACAGTACCAGAAATTGATATGTAATCTCCAATTCAAACTGAGATTAAGCTGAGGGCACCAAATTCCTTTGTTCCTTAAAACATGTATAAAGTCCCCAGCAAGATTCTTATCTTGGTGTGAATCTGAACACACTGAATTAAATTTAAAAGCCACTGTTTTAGACTGATGTTTCTCAGCAGCCCCAGCATAGCCATAAAAATCAGAATCTGTCCTTAATATTTCTGCATGCTTGTACTGTGCAGAACTAGCTCAAGACTATTTATAGCTCACACTATATATACACACTGCAGCTTCCAAAGGAATATTTTATCTTTTGTGAGGACAATGCTTTCAGTAACGTAAAAAGGCAAAGTTTTTCTAAAAAAAAAAAAAGGTCTGCTCAAACCCTTAACCTGGAAGAGTGGCCCTGCACTGCCAATCAGATAATAAGCTTAATTCTTACATCACACTTTATTTGTAGCTCACTGTGTAGTTAATGTTTGCAGCTTATCTAACAGGAGAAATGTGAAACCAGAGTTTTAGAACAATAGAAACAAGGCTGTCACCAGCAGGCTGCCAATGAATCATGTCCCTGCAGTCAAGTTCTCCCAGAAGGTCATTTGTAACAGAAATACATCCCTGCCTGAGCTGGCAAAATGCTGAAAAGAGTTTCTCTGTTTTATCCTAATAAAACATCGAGCAGATCAATTACCAGAACAACTTCACTTGGTAGTATTTTTAAGTTCTGTTGATTGCAAGACTTAATAGCCAAGGTTACCAAGTGAGCCCTGCTTGCTTCTGTCTGGGATTCTAGAGGTGCTTTTACCTTCAACCTAAATTCTAGGTATCTAAAAAACCAACCATTTATAAACCTTAAGAGAAAATTAATTTACTGCTCTCTTTCATATTTTCAAAACCAGAAAAATACACAAGCTGTATCCAATATAAAAGCTGGTTTGCTCATACAGAATTATTTTAAAGTAGCTCC
Organism: Campylorhamphus procurvoides; assembly: GCA_013396655.1. Taxonomy (NCBI): domain Eukaryota; kingdom Metazoa; phylum Chordata; class Aves; order Passeriformes; family Dendrocolaptidae; genus Campylorhamphus; species Campylorhamphus procurvoides. The sequence continues at coordinate 2,310,719 of WBMV01016873.1, read as the reverse complement.
TCTGTCTGCAGCTTAAGAAACAAACAAACCAAAAAGAGACCAAAAAGCAAACAAACAAAAAAATCACTTCTGCTGCACTTGCAAAAGAGCTTCAGATTTCTGCAAGAGGGAAAACAGATGATGGGGGAGCTATTCTTTTAAAAAGAATGTCATTGGCACAAACAGCTGGCACTTGGTGCCATGTTATTTATATGTGCAGTGGCTCGTGGTTTTTAACAGATAAGAACGCAATATCTCATTTGCAATTCAGGTGAGGAACACCAGCAGCTCTACAGCACCACTGGCCTCTGGGCCATGTTTCTTATCGTATCAGAAACATCTGTCACGGTGCAAAGGAGTTCATTAAAAAAGTGCACCAAATATGCAGTTCCAAGATGAGACAGCAGTCTGCAAGGAAACCAGAAAACCAGTCTCCCCCTGTAAATGCTGGGATGGTCTGTCCCATATTCACCAGTTGGGATGAGGGCAAAGACTGGGAGGGGGAAGGGGGAGAAAAAGAGAGAGACCTTGGAAGAGTAATGATTATGAATGATTCTTTCTCTAGAAGCCAACTGTGCCTGAGAATGGGCTTGCTCACAAGGGTCTGGTGGTTCACACGCAGACATGCTGCAAAGTGATTTTCACATTGCTCCCCCCAGAGCCCTCCACTCCTCCAGCTGCAAACAGACCTGACTGTTCATCCAAGCATTTGTGTTCCAGAGGACTTTACCCAAGGAAATAGCCATGGGCTGGGGTAGGAAGGATGCCTGGAGGGGTGGCCAGCAGAAGTGAACTTGCAGGGGCACTGCTCGCAGAGATAGAATTGAATCCATTTTAAGGGCAGCTGAGGATGAGATGACAGGAGCTTCCAGGGAAGGCAAGGTGTGCCTTTAGTCCATGCTGAGAGGAAAAACAGGGTGGGCTGAAAACTGCTCATGCACCCATGTTTATCCCTGCTGTAATGCTGCACATGGCACAAATTTAGAACATAGTGATTTGTAATATGGGCCCTGTTTGTTTCTTGTGTTGTTCTCCAGGGCTGGGCCTAATACCACTGGGAGTACAAAGGCGTTTTTGTCCAGGGACAAAGACAACTCAAGGTGACTTCAAAATTCCTCATGCCTAGAAATGCCTGTGTAGCAATGGAAGCAGGCAGCTGGAGGGAGACCCTCATCTGTGTCACACTGAGTGACTGCTCCCCGCTGGGCCTTTGAGCTTTTATTAAAAAATATAGGAGAAATATGACTATGTCTTTAGCCCTTGCTGAGAAAGCCCTCCAAACTTCAGCTGATGCACAGGGGAAAAATATGAACAGACCCTGAACTGGGTTTATTGCTCCTTTAGCCCATGCACAGTCACACGCTGCCTTTTTTGTCCCATCAAAGACCCCTTTGGTGAGTTTATAATGGCTGCTGTACATCCAGTTGTGGATGAAAGGTGAAACATCTTTTTTACCCCCTCAGGGTACTCAAATCAGGCATGCACCTTGAGAAAAATAGATGAAAATACTTATTTTAACTTTGCTTCTAATCTCAAAACATATATTCTTAAATATGCATACATCAGCAGAAGTGGCAGGTAAGGGCTTCTATTCTAAAGCAAACAGAAATAATGCACTTTGAGCCCTCATATGAAATGGCAGTAAAAGCCCAACCCAATAATTATTTTCCTTGATTTTCAGCCAGACAAGGCACAAGACAAATAAGTCATCAAGGACAAATAAAAGGAGGTTCATTCATCGCATTTAGGGCTGGAATCTTTAATGGTCACCAAATGAACTAAGATAACTAAGTAACCATTGTAAATATTAATCTTTAAAGGAAAACAATACTCCCAACAACAGGAAGCCTGATAAGACATTGGATGTGGCCATCAGTGTTATGGAGTCTCTCTAATTTCCTTAGTTTTTTCTTATGCCTGTAGAGGGATCAGGAAGGGGACCATATGGTATCTCTCAAAGGAAGTAAATTAACATTATTAATAGCTAATGTGGGAGAGGTGAAACAGTTATTGTTCGTTCTGGTTGTTATTGTGATTTTGCTGGGGGGAAGCCTGCCTGCTAGTGAGTTTATGCACTCAAGCCAAATTCAAAATCTTGTATTTATAAACACAGATCTGATAACAGTTGCCTAAGCATCCATGATGCTTTGCCAGCGCACGCACATCAAGCTGATCTGAAGGACCTGTGCCTTGGGGTCAGTCCCAGGAGTTGGGTCACAGAGATGAGAACTTATGGTGTGGTCCCTGCTCCCAAGTAACACCTCGCATGGACCCTCACATTCTTCTTTGCATTGGTTTAGTTTGAAGAGGACAAGGACAGGTAGATCTGCACTTCAGATGAACAAGAGCTGTCCTCTGGATCTGCTGAGGCAGCTGACCAAGGGGTCACAGGGGAGGTGGGTTCTCACAGGCAGTGGTCACTGTGAAACCCAGTGAGCTTGGTAGATAAAAAGCAAGCTTTGGGTACATTTTCCAATAAATGCTCCAAAAAGAAAACAGTGGATTTAGGTATAATTAACTCTCTGGATCTTAATAAAAATTGAGTAGCCTCGTAAGAAAACCTCATGCTTTAGGGCACATGGTGGCTGCTTTATCGAGACAAAGGAATTCCCTTTGCCCTTGAAAGCTTATATTTCAACTGCAAGTTGTCAGCTGGATTTTAATTTCTAGGCCTGAAGAGGACAACTGGAATATTTTGAGACTCTACAGACTTCAGCTGAACTTAGGTGCAACTGTTCTGTAAAGAAACCACTTCCCTACCATGCAACTCTACTTGAAGCGATAGCTCAGTAAATTCTGATTAAGTTTGTGTTTTAAATCTGGTCTAAAATACCTCTTCCTGGGTGATGATGGGATATTTTATTTCTTAAGAAACTCATCACATTGACCAAGAAGTTCATGAAAGGCTGAAGAGCTGTGCATTGTTTCCTGGCTCTATGGAGTCATGTGACATGGATAAATTGCTCTGTGTGCTGAAGCCTGGGTGGTTTATAACATTGTGAAGTTTTCCACACTGCAAGTTTTAGGCCCTTCAGTATTTCAAGTTATATAAACTTACAATAAAACTGTTGCTCCTCGGCTCTGCAGAATGGGACTTTCTGCTCAATCAAAACAGGGTTGATCTCCAGACATGAAAGGGAAGATACTTTCATGACTGTTTAGGAGAGGACACTTACATAACATCCACAACAGTATGAGCAGACAGATGTTTTGCCAGGACAGTCCTACAGTCAGGTAAAACACTACCTCAAAGAAATTAAATGAGTCAAGCCAGACTCTCTAGTGACTGAAATACTTTCTGAGAAAGACAACAAATCTGTCTATCTTCATAATCTTAACTACCAATATGATGACATCACCCTGATGATTGCAACTCATTACACTGTGGTCACACATTTACTTCTTGTTGCCTGTCCCCACCTTTCATCCAAGTCAGGCAACAGATGTGGCTGTTTGGTGGTGGCAGATGAAAACAATTCTGTTCTCTACATACCACAACCTCAAAAAGAAAAGCAAGTTACAGAGCCCTTCCAGGGAATTGTAACACCTAGTCCTCAAGAGACAGATAAGGCCCTGTCTTACCCTGTTATCAGAGGGTCTTGGAGTTCACGTGTCTGTAGGAGCTCAGGGAGCATGAGCAGCACTGTGCCATGCAAAGGACTACGGCACATGCTTAACCCCTGCACAAAACTATTGCTCACTTGTGACCCATTCTCTATCCTTATCAGGTAATGAATCACACTTTGTGAGAGCTTCAGGGAAGAGTGAGTTGTCTGGGGTGGCTACAATTACTCAGTTGTAACTTGGACTCTCCACCAGGGCAAGGGAGGATGAAGAAATGCAGCACTGCCTCCCCACCCACACACCGTGCCTGGACCTTGGGCCAGGGCACGGGCGCTGTCCCTCTGCCCCCGTGGCACACGAGAGCGAAGGGCAGGCTTGGCTCCTGCCCTGCTCTTGACCGGAGCAGCAGCACAGAGAGCAAGACATCAGGTGACGGGAACAGGTTATTTGTGGTAAAGCTCAGCAACTTGATTACTAATCTCTGGAAAGAAGGGGGAAGCTGAGGAAGGATTTTGACCCCACAGTGCACCTCAGTCAGCTGGCACAGACACACAGTGCCTCCCAGGGCCACCCCAGGGAAGTGTGCCTCCAGGGCACGTCTGTGACTGCCACTGGACAATTTATAGGACAAATATTGAGGATAATTAAGGATAATCTCTGCTTTAGGTATCTTACAAAGAAGGTCAGGTACTCTCTTTCCCTGTCAGATGTGATGAAGGCAGGCAGGTCCCATTAATAGCAGGTATTTGTTTCTCAGGACAAGTAATAACAACCCCCACACATAGACACCCACCCACTCCTAGATTCTAAAGGTTTCCTAGATTTAATCTTCTCAAAACTCAGACAAGATTATTACAGTGAGTTCTGTCTCTAAAGAGCCATAACAGTGAATTGCATTACCAGCACCAATCTCCTGCTGGTATATGCTTTCCTTACTGTACTCACGCTAGCAAATACAGAGAGGTGCTATAACATCAATATCCTGAGCTCAGACAATAACATCCTTTCATGCAGCTTGGCAGGTCAGGGTAGATTAGATAGTCACATGAAAGCAAAGGAGGAGGAATCTGCCCCAGCAACTTCTGCTATTTTTTCTGTGGTCTGATGATTTCATAATATTTGGTCATAAGATGTTGTTTTCGATATTCAGACATTATCATGACAGGTTTCTTCCTAAACAGCCTTTGGGTAACAGACATTTACATTACTGGCAGGATGGAGAAGCTGGGACTAACCCGTTACTGCTCTTGAAAGATCCCGCTACTTTTCCCAACTGATGGGACTTGAGAGGGCATGTGTTGCATGATCTCTTCTGCCTATACATGTGAATAATTGACACAGGAGGAGGTCTGGTAAAAAGGCACATTCCAGCCTCTGTTTCACAATCCTCATGTACTTCAAAGCCCAGTTTCCAAGAAGTCAGCACTACAGCAGTTCCCATCCCTGTGAAGAAGGAATAATCCTTGGAAACATCTGTCTCATGCAATCAAAGGCAGGATGCTGAAGGTGAAGGACCAGCAGCCAGAGGAGGCCAACTGGCCTGTGGTCAAACCAAGACTATGTTCAGGCAAGAGGCAAGTTCAATGATTTCTTTGGAAAAGCTGATTCAAAACACAGGAAAAACATATGGCAACACAGCCACTGAGAGGTTATTCTTACAACCAAGCCATTTGTAGCACTCCTGACCTAGCGACCCCCTTTGTCATGCCTTCATGTGTCCAGCTCTTTTACATCCAGGCACATTGCTGCAGCACTTGAGAAGCTTCAGCAATAATTCTAACATATCAGCATACAACCATATTTTAATTAAGCTTATGGGATTGAGGGCAGCATTTGCTCCTCAAGGCTGCATACAGCAATTGAGCTTTTACAAATTACCATGTCCACATAATTATGAAAATAAGAACTGAAAAAGGTCTTTCCATGCTGTGCAGGTAACTCCGCAGTTCTACATACTCCATCACATTAAACAAATGCATGTTGTTTTATGTCTGTTCTGCTCTGTGCTTTCATGAGCCTTTGAAAGCTCAAAGATAAACAAGAGTCCCCTGAAATGACCCGTCTACACTAGATCAAAGGATAGGCAAGGGAAAAACTCTTGCAGTGGTTTGGTCAGCCTGGATCTCTGGTTCAGACATCTCTAGTGAAGTCAAGCTTAGGGACACACGGGGCCCAGAGCGTGTGCAGGCAGCACTAACCAAGAAGATCTAAGGGACGAGCTCACCATTACACTGGACACAACAACAAGGCTGTCACATGCAGAGCAGAGAGAACAGTGTCACTGTCATGGTGTAATAACACAAGCTGTCTCTGCCTCGTGACACTTACTCTCTATGCATGTATATGTACACACAGGCAACAGGCATCATTCCTCAGCTCTAGCTCAGCTAACCTTGTCAGCCATAGCAAGTTCTGTGAAAAGGCACTTGGTGAGTTCACAAGGATGCTCCTAACAACAAACAGCATCTCACAAGTTGAGCCCAAGGGACAAAGCTGACTTCACAGATTTCACGGAATACTCTGTGTTGGAAGGAACCTACAAGGGCCATCAAGTCCTACACACAAGTCTATGGGCTTGTGGTCTTTGTTTCAGTGGAGCTCCCTGGGACTGGAGATGATCCATTGCATTATGCTAGCCAAGAGCTCCAAATAGAGTCTCACCAGCATCACACTAAAAGCCTTTACAATTCATCTCATATTTTGCTGTCTCCTGACAGAGTGCAATGACAGGGCAGGGGGCTGGTACTATTTTAAACTGTTGAATGCTTCTCTGAAGCTTGCCACATTTATACTCCAACTTTTTAATTCAACTTGATGACCACTGAGTACTCATGCCAACTGTGCCTCATGGAGTACCTGCCTATGTTCAACAGGCTGCGGTGCCAGGCTCACCTCCATTCTCTATCTCCCATATGCCAGCTACATGACTGCAACTTAAACCTGCAACCAAATGGCAGAGAGACAAGCTCCAACACCCTGTCCCCCTCTCAGGAGCCCAATTCAGCTGGGTTTATAATGAATGCTGTACTCAGGCAATAAAAGGCACTTGAACTAGAGAGCAAGAGTAGGCTAATTTCCTTTCATACAGCAGTACCACTTCAAGGGCCTCTGACTTGCTATTGTCAAACAAATCCTTTTGTTTGGCCAGTAATAGTTATAGATCCCCCCAGTACATACGCAGACCTTCCAACTCCTAGACCTTAAAATTGCTACTTACAAAAATATAGCTGCCATCTATTACTTTACAGATTGGAAAACACAGGCTTGACAAAAGTTTCAGATGAATCATCCAGAATCCTATGATAATAGAGCCAGAATCACACCTACAGCTTTGTTCTCTAATGCCCAACTGTCTGCATGTTTTTCAGTCTGGTTCTGCTGAAATCTTATGTTGTGACAAGAATCTAAACACTTTACATCACTTTTGACTTACAGACTCTGAGATCACATTAGTAAGATGTAAAACTACAAGCAATGCATCCAAATTTAAAGTTTCTTAAAAGCAGAATTGAAACATTTTAGTCTGAAATTGTAAAGATGGGGTCAGCTTACACTAAAAAAGGGAAAAAAGTACTTTGTATTCAATGTAAGGACGCATTCAACTCGACAATGGATGTGTCAAGTCTGACTTTTGCTCCTCACCCCATATTCATGATGAATATTTATTTTGTATTGCACGTCTTCCTTACAGGGCAGTAGAGATTGCTAATAACTGAATTCCAGTCACAAAGCGTGCTTGTACAAATAAGTCAAGTAGCTAAGCCTGCAACCACGTGCACCTGTTTGAAAGCACTACTGTAAAATTTGGTTTCTAGCATGTTTCATGGCTGTAATTTTTTAAAGGGACTAAGACTTGAACTCCCAGTGAACATCAGTGCACCATGATTGCTGGCCACATTTTCTGAAGTCCTTAGAAAACACCAACCTATGATTAATTTAAAATGCCAGCCAAGAAGAATAGTTCAGTCTGTAACACAATCATGTGGTCACATCAATGATACCTTCATACCATTAATACCAGAGTGACAGGGACAGTGCAGTATGTACAGTAGCCCAGAAATGGGTTGGGTGCGACAGGGCCTTAGGGCAGAAGCGTGTGGTTACCACAGGTGCCTTATGCACAAAGCAGCACCAGTCTTGGTGCTCTTTGAACACTCTCTCAGCACCACCACGTTTGAAATTTTGGGTTGGAGCCCTGTTTATTCATCCATACTGACAAAGTCAGACTGACCTCTGTTATTCTATCCTGAGCCCAGCTTAACTTCATTAACTATCAGAACAAGGTCATGCTCTGTTAAGTTTGTACTTTCACATCCTTTAGTAACTTTGAATCATCCTCGCTGTCAATGCACTGACATTTATGGTTTTCTACTATCATGTCTTTGTTTATGTTCAAAGTTCATTCATTGCCTTCTTCATATAGGGCTGTGTAACAAGTTCTCTGCCCTAGTACCTCCTGTTACCTTTTTCTTACTTGACCCATCAGATGTTTCTATCTCTCACCAAAGAGGTAGTTTCCATGGAAACTCTGAAGAACAGGCTAAGTTAATGAGGCATAAAATGAAGACAGTGTCCTCAAGCTCACCCATTTTGAAAATCTAGGTCAGCAATGTTTGCTTAAAACATTCCACTCTTCTAAAACCATATTCACTTGACTGTTAAGGATGTAATAAAAAGAGAGGCTCTAGCATACCCCAAACTTAGCATGTTTAATATAATACTGAATATCGTTGTGAATAAACCATTCTTACAATTTTTGCCAGCCTGTTCTCCCTTTCATTTTCCTTGGATAACCCACAGGCATTTAGTTTTATCATCCAGTTAATTATCTTCACCAAACATTTACTCTGGCCATCATAATCTGACGTTCAGGTAGTGTTCAAGCAACCTGCTATAATCTCACTGAAGGCAGGAGGTATTAGCTATGTCATCACTTTTAATCTTATTTAGAGGACCTACAGGAATGAAAGAACGAAAGCCAAATTCAATTTCAATCTGTAAAACATGCAGGCAGAAGCTCAGGAATGAAACCAGTGTTGAAACTCTGAGTTTGAGTTTCCTTACAGCTGATGTTGTCTAATCTCAGCAATCAACTACAAGTAGCAAACGCTGATCTGTTGAAATGTAATGGACCATGCTACAGCAAGTGATTAATTGCATTCAATGGGTTTCCTTAGTGAGAATCGCAGTTTCTCTCAGGAGAAGAAACAGCCATACCAAGTGTTAGTGCTAAAATATACTGTCAAGTACAGAAGGTTATGGAAGGCAGCCTCAAAAAAGCTGCTGTGGAGGGAAATAACACTGCTGATTTGCTAGTTATTTCCTCTGCTAATTGAAAGCAGATGTAATCAGCTGCAATCAAATACCTCCTGAGATGCAGCTATTTTGCCAAAGATACCCAAGTTTCAGTATGTCTCAATCTGATCTCCACTATTTCTCTCTATAATTTACACTGGCCTTCAGTGCTTTGGATAGCTGATTGATGACTTGCTCCTCTTTAAAGGTAAGGTCCTGTATAACGTAGACCTTTGTTTTTCTGTCCACAGTGGATGGTGATGGGATTTCAGCCATCAATGACAAGCAAGAAACAAAGGTTAAGAAAATACCTATAACCTCATTACTTCCTGAGAAAACAAGGTGCACGTGATGACAGCTTACAAAAACAATCTGCTGTCCTAGTAAAAATGCAATCCATCCTACATTCCTTGTGTTATCAAATATCAAATCTGAAGTAAATCAAGCATTTTTCTGGCCAATGCCCTTTTCCCTGCCTAAACCCCTACGTAATGTGTTGGTTTAGAAACGATGTACAGCCAGGACAGTTTGAACAACTTATCTGAAGCAGAACAGCAGTCCCCAAAAACACTTTGGTGTAATCCAATTACACTAATTAAAATAATTATTTCCACTTAGTTTGCTACTGAACTGCTTGCTTGGCATATCTACAGTCAGTGCATACAAAGGTCAGGTGCAGCTTCTCCGAACTCTAGGGAGGACAAAAAAAAAAAAAAAAA